>LNGK01000004.1:3633724-3852023 GCA_001510575.1 Knoxdaviesia capensis | reverse complement strand
CTAACACTCACATATGCTCCAGGCCTCGCGCCCGCTTCATCGACGAGATCTCGTCCATGCGGCGCTCAATTGTGCGCTTCTTGAACGCGGCCTCCTCGAAGCGCGCGGCACAGTGGCTCAGCGACCGGTGGCGCAGACGCGGGATGGTCTGCTCGGAGGCATGTTCGCCGGGGTGGGCCAGGCCGAGCGGTGCGGCGGCGACCAGGAGGAGGCAGATCAGGGTGCTTCGGACGCTCATGTTGCGGCGTAGGACTCTCTGTCTGGGAGGATGAGAGGTGGCTTTGAGATATGAGTTCTTCGCAATCATCAACGCATGTGGTCGGGGGGAGACTGTCTGTTTATATGGCCGCCCGGTCCATAGCTCAATACAAGACTCCCAAGCTTTGCCTTCCTATTCTCCATCACATTTATTACATTGAACTACCCCTTGCCGTCGTGAGAGAGTTCTCCTCGAACCACCCTCATACTGCCTGGCTGACGCTTATTCACAGTAATATGGATGTACTCATTGGATGGCCTGACGAAGGGGCCCCGCGATCATGGCGTCCAGGGCACATTGAGCTTCTGTTTTGTGGCGTTCATTTTACCCTACACGGCTAACTCGGCGTACGTACCCAAAGGCTTTCCCCTTCAGCCGTATCTAAGATGGAAAGTGCCTACGTATCGCACCGGTCGACACCTACACGGCGGATATGTTCACGTCAGGGACGTACGCGGCCTCCGTAGCGGAATCTATTAATTGTGGTTCCTAGCGACGATGCGCATGACTACCGAACCTATCACGGCTGCACAATTAGCAACAGCTGTGCAGCGGAAATCCAGGCTGTTTTTTCCCGCTGCTGCGTGTGTACAAAGCGGCAATATAAAGTGGCTTGCTGTTGTATTAGGCCGGGAGTCATACAGCCCCCAATCTTGGCGGTTGGATATATTGAAAACAGGGTTGGAGATTTGCCGCTCTGGCCTGGGCTGGATTAGCCGGGCAAAATAGTATGGCTGTCGCTGAACAAAGGAAAATGGATCAGTGAATGCGTATGCCAACAAGGTTTTCGCGTCCGCGGAACATAGTCTTCCATGGTTGAGAGTCAGTCAGAACGCCGGGTGAGGTCTGACTCGGACATTCGTGGAAGAGGATACGCACGCAGGGCACTTTTATTAGGCGCATGTTTACGTCGATGCCGATATTCCGGTGGCTCCCGGGTAAGATGTCAGATTTCCCCTTTTTTTTTCGGTCGTTCAAAATAGCGCCGAAGCCCCCCGGCGCCCGGACGCCGGATCGGAACCGGGGGGTCCACCTTAGGGGGCCAAAAACCCACCCACCAAAAAGCCCCGCATTCGTCATAGCTTCACGATAAGAGCACCAAAAAGGGAACGGGTCTGTACCTAAGTCTGATTCCCAATTTCATTCTCTCCGTGAAAGGAACTCCTGTCATCGGCTCTTCTACAGATCTACGCCATTTTCTCTGCTATACAATCCGCTAAAACTCCAGCCGGTTACTACCCCTATATAATGGCCCCTCTCAAGATCGGCTTCGTGCCGGAGCACTTCTCCACGCCGCTGCACTACGCGCAGAAATACTTCGGCCTCGACGCCACGCTGATCCCGTTCCCCTCCGGCACAGGCCACATGGTGACGGCGATCCGCGCCGGCGAAATCGACATCGGCATTGGGCTGACCGAGGGCTGGATTGCCGGGCTTGGCAAGGAGGGCGTTGAGGGCGATGGCGGGTACAGATTGGTTGGCACGTATGTGCAAACGCCGCTGTGTATGTTCACGCCCACCCACGTTCTTGTTTTGTTTGTTTTTTCTGTGTTGTCTCGGACTTTCTTTGCTAACTAGTGTCCCCCTGCAACAGGCTGGGCCATCTCCACCGGCGCCGCCCGGCCCGAGATCTCCTCAGTGGCCTCGCTAAAGGGCTCCAAGATCGGCGTCTCGCGCATCGGCTCCGGCAGCTACGTGATGGGCTTCGTGCTCGCCGACCAGCAGGGCTGGCTCGACGGCGCCGCCACCGCCGGTACGCCGCCGTTCTCCGACACCGTCGTGTTGAACACCTTCGCCAACCTGCGGGACGCCGTCAACTCCGGCGCCGCCGACTTCTTCATGTGGGAGCACTTCACCTCCAAGCGCTACTACGACTCGGGCGAGATCCGCCGCGTCGGCGAGATCTACACCCCGTGGAGCAGCTGGAAGATCGTCGCGTCGACCGCCCTCACCGACAACGCTGCTGTGGATGATCTGTGCGCGAAGCTGGATCAGGGCATCGAGTACTTCAATGGACACGCGGATGAGTCGGTCGAATATATCTCTACCAACCTCGATTACTCTGAGGACGACGCCAGAGAGTGGCTGAAGACGGTCAAGTTTGTCGAGAAGACCCGTGGAGTTGATGCCACTGTTGTGTCAAAATGTGTGTCGATTCTAAGAAAGGCCGGTGTTCTCACCGAAGGGAAGGGCATGGGTCCGGAGGCCATGACAGCATGAGGCTTTGTATGTGAGAAGTGAGAAGCAGTAAGAAGGATATGTCAATCAGCTTGTTAATTTCATGAAGTTTGGCTGTATCAACTGTCTAGGGTTTTGTTCATGCATCCTTAGAAAGAAACTTCCGTCCCCCTGAACCAGCTTTGAAGAATTATGTTCTCAACCAGTACATGTATGCTTCAAATCCGGTCCCTTTCCTCGGGGAAGAAACACGAACCCGAGGAACTCAAATAAATACTGAAAAGGAATGCTAGTGCATACTTTCAGCCAGCCTTCAGCCACTTAACCCTCACGGAATACAGTCCTGGGTCGGGTCACACATGCTGTAAGTCAAAATCTTTCTGAAATTGGCTCGCTCGGGAATCAGCGGGTTGAGGAGGGCCTGTTGCCAAGTATCATCGAAGGCGGAGTTGTTGCAAGCCACACAGGCCGGGCCAAACTGGCGGTACCGAGGGGCGAACAATTCGTACGAGAGCTTGCCGAAGACTCTCTTGTTCTCTTTGTCTTCAATTGTAATGGACAGGCATTGCGGAAGGGACACGGTGGGTTTCGGACTGAGCGGATTCTCGTATTGCTTCAGGTAGCTGGATATCCGGGGGAGGTTATACACCATCAGCAGCGCAAAGAAGGAAGCCGGGTCGGTGGATCCAGGGAGAATCTCGCCAAAGCAATCAAAGGTGGCATTGACGTCTCCGACAGACACAACAGGTTGACGGCACGATCCATCCATTGCCACTCCGTCCAGCTTGATGAGTTGATCAAGTCGTCCGGGCACCTCAACAACACGGGGTTGCATCACCACCGTGACAGAAAGGTCAAATGCGTCTTTGTCCCAAGGAGCAGGTCCAAGGGATCTTCCGTGGCGTCCACGAGGAGTGTTCTCGGCAATCTTCTCGGTGACAGGATCGAGAGCCACAGAATCCTGGAGCCTGGGGGGGCTCAAGGAGCCGCCTTGAAGAACAGCTTCGCAGCCAAGAACTCGACCGCAGTTTCCCATCGCAGTGGGAACCGTCAAATTGGTTGGCTCCACGCACTGAAGAAGAAGGCCCATCGTATCTAGGCTGGCAGCGTATCCGGCAAACTGGTTGGTATCAGTCATGGGCAAATCGTTGAAGCTAACATCCCAATTGCCGCCGCTGGCAAAGCTGGCCAGATAGCAGTCGTAGCCTTTCTTATCATGGTTCGGGTTCGATTCGACGGCTCCAAACTCTCCAGCCGAGGTCTGGTTGAGCTTCAGGTACATCTTGACCTCTTCCTTATCGCAGATTCCAATCACCATAGACGTGCCATTGGGCTGGGGCCAGGCGACGGAAACGCCAAACTGGAGGAGGACGGCAAGAAAGGGAGAGAGAAACATGACAATGGAAGTTATGAGTAATCGGGTAGAGTATTGCGAGGTGGTATCGGATGGAATCTCGAGAGGAGGAAATTGGACGAAGTGAGATGTGAGGAGGAAAAGGTTGGACTCGAAGAAAAGGAGAGAGGAAGATACCAAAGTACCTACTTGTATCACCGCTTTAGTTTCTGCGGCATGAGTCACTTCACGGTACTATGGCACTCAACGGAAGGTCGGTACTGAATAGTTTCAGGAAAGTGCGTGTTCTCGTGAATCATCAAGAGGGAAGCCATGAAAGCCTGGAAGAAGGTGTGAATCACCTCATACGGGAGGAGCGTATTCGTCATCGTATTCTAAAGCCTTATTCGACTATTGCGCCTGATTGCATATCTCTTGCCTCCTCTGTCCGATTGTCAACTGTTTGGCTGCATCGTCGTGGTTCAGTCTTCGTTCTGTGATAGTTACAGAATCTAGGGCTTAACCCCAACTACGTTAGGGTTGGGCTCAAACCCTGACTGCCTAATCAGCACGTGCTTTCGCGCGCGTCATCGCTCGCGCATTTTTGTACGCGCTTTTCTGCGAGTTGTTAACTGTCAACTTTTACCACCAGGGTTCTTCTCCCCCACGCATTGTCTCCTCCGCCTCAGTTATCGTTGATTACTTGCTTCTTCTCTCTTCTTCCCTAATTCCTCCCACCACGTTCAAGCCATTTCTCATGTAGCCATGGGCTACTCCTTTTCCCTATGTCTGCACAACAAGTCTCCCATTATCTGGAGCCGGGAGAGCACTCCCAGGATAGCCAGTTGTTGTTCGAGGCTTATGCATCCGAGTTTGGTTTAGGCCCTGTAAGTCTCTGATATACCCTGTCTGGACATCCAGTGTCTCTCACAGTATCGCCACTGGAATATCTGTTTTTCCTCGAATGCTGGTACGGTGACGTGATAGCCTACCAATTTTTCTGGCCTTTGGAAAAAGGAAACCTGAGAGTGGTGTGCCTAGCCGGGGCAGGTAAAATATATGCAATTCAGTGCAAATCTAACTTTCCTTTGCCCTTGTCTTCTGATATAAAGTCAAATGAGGATCTCGGCTCTGCAAGTCTAGCTGTGTCTCACCAGAGAGGTAGGGAATGAATAGCCCCAACTGGTGAAAAATGCAGATTGCGAAAATCTAACTCTATGTTTCTGGTGTATAAAGTTTCACGCGATAATCTCGCCGACCCTTCGAAGGCCATCATTCTACCGAACTCACGCGATCTTCCCCAGCCACCCGCGAACGGGCTTCCTCCGCTGCCTCCGACCCAAGCCGATACCGATGCGGTAGACTCTGCGATGCCACCCCCGGAGGCGCCAGTTCACAGCGCTGCCAACCAACCAACCGCCGTTGCACCCAGCGCCTCGCTGGTCATTGACATCTCCCAATCACCCACCCAGGAGAACGTGACGCGAGACTACACCAGCGGGGTTTTCTACAGCTCGTTACGCGCAGGAGAACGGAGCCAAGGAACCCACACAAATGCCGATACGAACCCGGATACCCAGGCCCCGAATACTCTCCTGGAAGACGACTCCGGAGCCGTGAACTTCGCTCTCTCCAGCCAGCCGGAACGCGCACCCCATGTCCTCTCCGATCCCGACTGTATATCCCCTTTCGTGGCCGAGACTGGTCCTCGAAGAACCAGAGGCGCCTGGAGAGATCGCTTTTCTTCCCAAGATGCGTCGTTAAACATGGCCTTGGGATATACCCCATCCCGGCCTCCCCTTCAGTTGCTTCCGGAGACTCCCATGGCCGTCGTCAACCCATTCCAAACCAAAAATGCCCCGGGCTCTGTTTTTCGACCGACCCAAATGTTCCAGGGCACCCAGTTCTCCTCTGCTGTGAAACGGATCAGCCCGACCTCTTCTCGGCCTTCTCCAGCTGTGTTTGGGGGCGACATGTTTAGTGCTCCCCTACTCGAAGGCCAAACCTCTCCTATCCGTGGTGGTGCATTGTCCGCCCCGTCGTCCCCTCTTCCTATCATTGAAGAGCAGGCGGCTGAACACGAGCCGGAATCCTCCCCCTCTCCCTCACAACCTCGCTCTATACCCCGCGATATCTCGCCGGTCCCGCTGAACCTGTCGCAGGCAGCTGCCCCGTCGACAGTGGAGGTCCCACGATCCCCAATCGCCAACACGCGGGCGGCCCCAAAGCTGATTGACACATACGAGCCGGTGAAACTTTCACAGAAGCGCAAGCGCGGAGCAGCAGCACCGCGCCGTGCGCCTGTCGACTCTGATGATGACGAGAAACTGAACCGCCAACGACGAGCGCGACAGAACCGTGAACAGGCCCAGCGAGATCTCGGCCGAATAACCATCGGTCCAGAACCGATTCCCGCCACATCCTCCAGAAAGAGGTCCGGCTCCGAGGTCCCTATACCCTCTCGGAGCTTGGAACAACCCACCAGCGTTGTCGACTCACAGCGTGGTCAAACATCTACACCGGCGGAACGCCCACCTATTGCCACACCTTTTCCGAATGCCATTGCGCCCGGACGCATGGCTTCGATTGCCCCTTCATCGATGGAAGCCGATGGTCGCAACCCAGGCTCCAGGGATGTAATTCCCGAGACCAGTCCTGCCGTTGGGCATGTCCATCTCATCGAACCATCCTCAAATATCTCGAATCCCACATCTGATGGCGAACCGGACGCCACATTAGTGCAAACGCCGTTTGCTGGTGTAAAGCCGCCGCAGCGCATTCGCGTGGCCAAGACATATGCGAAGGGTTCCAAGGCACGCAAACCGAATCCGAGGCCAGTCCAGCGCCAGCCCACACCACCCGTCCCTGAAGATTCGAGTCTCTTGGTTGTGCCAACAAATAGTGCCGACAGCGCCAGAGACAACCCCTCGACGTCCCAACAGTCCACCGACGCCACCACTTCAGGAGACGAAGACGAGGAGGGAGAAAACGAGCCAACGCCGGTCCCACCACCGGAGAGTACATCCAACACGCGAGCAGAAAGCGCAGAGACAAATCCAAAATGCTCACGAGCAGATGTTGATTCGTCTTCTCCGCCTCTGAAGAAAGTCCAACGCAATAACCGCCCGGCCCGGAGACCCCGGGTTCTCGAGTCCTCGTCAATGCCGGAAACGCCCATGGTTCAAAAGAAGTCGGCATCAGTGGCATCCACATCTAGTCTCAGCACCATCCCAACTGCGTCCCTTCTATCAGTGGAAACTACTCCGGCTACTGACGGGACTATCTCTCCTTCATTTGCGGCTCTAGCATCGTCTGCTCCTATGGGCCCAGTGGAGAAGGCTCTGCGTGCATCCGTAACCCGCTGTGGACGCCCACCTGGGTCTAAGAAGAAAACGTCTGTTCAACTAAAGCCACACAAGACGTTCAGAAACGGCTCGGCCGCCGACACTGCAGACGAACTGTCCGCCAGCGCTGGGGAATCCACGGCGGATACAAGCATGATTCTTGGTGACGATGAGCCGCTGATTCCGGCCTCCAGTCGGCATACCCACAAACCGGCTCACCTTGTGGAGTCGAAATCCCCATTGGGATCTTCTGAAGGTCTGTTCTTCAACATGGCGTTTGCCATCTCGTTCCAAGCCAAGCAGCCCCGCGAGTCGGAGCGGGAGTACACCGAGCGGTGCAAGACCAGTGATGTCATCAAGGACGTCATCTGCCGGGGCGGCGGAACCGTGCTTGACACCGGTTTTGACGAGCTGTTTGAAAAGCTTGTCATTCAGAGCGCAGGCTCGAAAGACGCAGACACCAGTACCGGCGGGCGCGGCCTGGGCCTTACATCGCGGGCATCCGCGCTCGGCTTCACGGCTCTGCTTGCCGACGGGCACTCGCGGAAAGTGAAGTTCATGCAGGCCCTGGCGCTTGGAATCCCGTGTATCGCGCACCAGTGGGTGACTGCCTGCACCGCCGCGGGGGCCGTGGTCGATTGGACGCCGTATCTCCTCTGCGCAGGACCGTCGTTGTGTCTCGGCAACGCGGTTCGCTCACGGGTGCTGCCCAGCTACGCACCCGCAACGGCGCAGCTGGCGGATGTAATACAGTCGCGGCCGCTTCTCTTGGCGGGCAGCCGTGTGCTCTTCGTGATGAAGAAGCAGCGAGACGAGAAGAAGAAGATGCAGTATGTGTTCCTCGCGCGGCTACTCGGCGCCGCGCTGTTCCGCGCCATGTCTGCTGATGAAGCGCGGTCCCAACTTGCCGACGGCGGATTCGACTGGGTCTATGTCGATGAGCACACCGCATCGGCGACAGACTTGCTGGCGGGTGATGCTGATGGTCCCGCCGCTGGCGATGGCAAGAACACTGCAGCTGCTGGGAGACGGCGAGCCCCGGCGCGGCGGTCAGGAGGTGCGGCGAAATCGCGGGCTCGGGCCGGGGCTCCGGTCCCAACGCGCGACCGGGACGAACAAAGTCCCAGTGTGCCCCTGAAACACAAAATCCGGAGCTTGAGTGATGAACTTGTCATCCAGAGCCTGATCATGGGCCAGCTTATTGGTCAGGAGGAGTGGGAGAGGGTGCAGGGCAATGCATGATAGGGAGATTAGGGTTGGGTCAAAAGGGGTTAGGAGTAAAATTTTGGATGGGAGGACAGGGCTGTTTCACGTATTCAAAGATGTACACTACATTTCCATGCCTAGGGAGATATGATTTCTCTTGATTTTTGCGGTTCTACCTCTGATATTCTGATCAGATCTCATCTTGGGGTTCATTTGTTTTTTTCTGGGATTTGGTTGGCGCTGGGTTTGGGCTTGGTGGGCAAAATTGGTTTCATCGGCCAACAGCAGCAATTGAAAGAAGCCATGCAATATGGCTCGTAGAACCCATCATGTCTACTGGCGTTGAATGGTTTTATTGCAATGGAAATACACAAATTCAGTTCATCACGGTGACATTCTCGTAACCAGTTTATTCATGACCTAGCTATCTAGTCATCCGCCAGGCCGTCTGAGTTGTACTCGAACGGCGCGGGCACGTCCTGGTCAGTCCAAGCCAGGCCATCATTATCATACTCTCGGAAGTGGACGGGAAGGGCCAATTCGGCCTGCGGACCTCCGTACGGCACCAGCACAATGTCATCTGTATCGGTAGTCGTAGTAGCAGCAGAAGCACCGCCAACCCGAAGGCTCCGAAGCAGCGAGCCCATCCACTCAGCCCATTCCTCAGGGGCAGCACGGCCGCCAGGGGAACTGTTGAAGTACTCCCACGCAGACACGCCGCCAAACTGGACAAACCGGGGAGCAGCAGAAGCACTGGCAGCTCTGGACGCAGGCACCGGCAGAGCGTTATACGGCGGGGGCATGGAGACCATGCTCAGGAGCACATCGAGAAACTCTTCGAGAGGCACGAATCCCGAGCCGTTTTCGGCATCCGTCACCAGGCCGACGACAATCTTGTCGCGCGGCCAGCCACACGCCAGGAGCTGCTGGTAGTGGGCAGTGGACGCGACGCTGCCCCAGCCGCAGTAGAACTGGCAGTTGTACCAGGCGATTTCACGGCCGCGCAGGCGGTGCAGCGCGAAGTAGCTGAAGCCCGACAGGTTCTTGTCCGGCAGGAACATGGCCGCCGCGACCGGCGCCATGGTGATCAGGAAGTCCGGGCCAAAGTCGGCGCGGATGCGGTCGACCAAGTGCACGGCGGCCGACAGCGACATGGGCTCCTCGACATCGAGGTCGACGCCGTCGAAGCCGTACCGGCGGAGGAACGCCGCGAGCACGGCGTAGTAGGCCTCGGAGCGCGGCGAGTCGCCGGCGCCGCCGAGCCGCTCGAACGAGCCCTTCGCGGCGCCGCCGACCATGGCGAGCACCTTGACGCCGGCGGCGCGCAGCGCGGCCAGCGCGGCCCAGACCTCGTCGTGGCGCGGGTCGTCGGGCGCGTGGTCGTTCACCGTCAGCGCGTTCGGGTCGTCGTTCACGTGGATGGCCGCGAGGATCAGGTGCGTGAACCGCGTTTTCAGGAGCGGCAGCGGCGAGATGAAGTTGCCCTCCCGGTCGTGGTGTGTTTGGTAGTACACCACGACACGGGGGAGTGAGTCCCGGTCAGACTCCGGGATGGCCGTAGGGGCCATGATAAATCTACTGGAGGGAGGAGAGAGAAACAATGCGTTAGTTACGTGTAGAACAAATCTGGGACATTCAGAGAAAACACCAACTCGGACGATTAGAGAGGAACAGGAGGTGAAGAGAGTCGACGGCAGAAGACGGTCAACTCAGAAGGGAAATGGAAGGGTGAGGCGAGTCCAAAATGATGGCGAGCGATGAAAACCCAGAAATGAATCCAGCTCTGGTGAAGTGAAAGAAAAATGAAACCAGGAGTATGAAGGAGGAAAAAGATCCAACACAACTCTTGGGATCAGGGGAAAGTGAGAGTATTTATAGGAATCAACTCACGATTGAGAAATGGCTCAGGAGCCAAGTAGGTGACGATACAGATGTATATATCTTCTATGTAGTCATACTCTATACGTACTGTTTAGAGCAGAGCAGATAGTATGTTATTGGCCTTGATGAACCTCTCTTTCTGACAAAAGAAAGGAGAGCCGTTGCCTTTGCCCTTGTTGGTATACTGGCCTCGTGGTATAATGGCGGGCTGAGGCTCATATAAAGAGCCTCTCTAAGGAGGGAGAAGTGTCTTGTCCTTGTTCTTCTAGCTTCTAACCCGGAATCAAGGTATATAAGATAGCTCTAGTAAGGTCTACATCAAGTAATAAGACGTTAGCTATCGTGTATCAAGGTTAAAAGGTCGAAGATAGGGATAACTCACCTAATGGATCAAGTATCAAGCGGGAGATTCGAGATGGAAGACCTTAACGTATGGAGGTATATATAGGGAGAGAGAACGTAGGAAGAAATCATAGAATAGAAAAATCAAGGGCTTTGTAAAGTAGGAAGAAAGAAATCGAGGTTCAAGGCCGTTAAGGATTGTTATCTCTCTTGTATTGTGTTATGTGTGTTTGCGGGGAAGAATAAACTGTTCCCGCGATCAACCCTAAATATTGGTGATGAATATACAACCCGGATAAGTAATACCTTGGTCAGAAAAAATGATCCTGTGTCTATCTGTCTGTCTCGAGATCTGAGAATCTACGATGTCAACTTCTTTAACACAGTTCTTGGGAAGCTTGTGACTCTCCTGGAGCTTGATACGTGCTGTTCTTTACATGTTGAATTGAACTTGCCGGCTTTTAATATACAGATGTTACGGGAATCTAACTTGGAAGATGGATTATTTAACCCTAGTGCCAGCCCTAATTTCACAGTTTCGCCCAGGGTTAAACCCAGGTGACAGCCAAAGGCAGGAGAAGTTTCAAGATAACAACGAAGTCAGGTCTGCACCTTATGAACACTGTAAAGGATGTATACCGATCGGGTAGATCGCTCATACCCCAGGCACGTGGAGGGTCCAACGCATGCGGTTCATCGATGCGGTCGTGCGCGCATATCAAGTAGTTCGTCCATCTACAGGAGAGGAGAGAGCGGGTTTGATAACACTAACTGGAATCAACAGAAAGCCATGAATACTTCTCTATCGACTTGTAAACTTCAATGGCGCATATGGAGTGATATTAGTTGCCGATGAAAAAATTTGACAATTTTTTTAACGTCTTAGATCTGTGCTTCGTATGGCTCTCGGTAACCCCTGACAGGAAATGGGTTAGCTAGAACCTTCTTTTATGTGGCGTTTCAACAGCCTGCATTGGCCGTTGTCCGGCTTGGCCGTGAGACGTGAAATCCCTTCGGACCCTTAAATGCATGAAGAGAGGAATCGCTCGGAAGCGGCTCGGCAGAACGAGTGCGTTTGACAACCCTCGACAAACTTCCGATTGGAATCCTCTCTCCTGGTCTCCCGGTTCACTCCGGCCGGCGACAAACAACCAGCACAGACTCTCTCAGCTTTCACCCTCAAACAGAAAAGATTCACACTGCCCGTCCAGGAACCGCCCGTCTGTTCGCTTGTTCGTCATTACACCTACAGGCGGCACATCTCGGCGGCCACCACAACACTCAGCCCAGCGGGTCCCTTTCAAGATTTCGGATCCACCACCAGGAAGCGCCCAGCACACCCTGCAGATCGCCGTTTGCTTTTCTGAACAAATAGGAGGGAAGCTCTTCCAATCCAAGCAGAGTCATGACTTTGTACAGCGCAGTAGCGTGACGCGGCCTTCCCGCTTCGGGATTGGGGCACCTCCGGAGGCAGCCAGAGAGACCAGATGAACGGGCACCCGGGTAAAAGTTAACAGGAGAAAGAAAATGAGTTGGGCAGACTGGCGAGTTTGGATGCTTCAGCTGTCGATTAGAACCGGAGAGATTTTGTCTGGAGTTGGTGTTTTTTCAGGAGAGTGGCAGCTGTCTCTTTTTAAAAAAAAAATTGTTCTCCTTTTTTTTTCCTTTATTTTTTTGCTTCTGATATCCCCTCCATACCTCGACTCGGGTTTCGGACTGATGACGCCCCGTAACCCTACACCCTAAGTCGCAGTCCCAATCCCGGTTTTGCGCCCAAGAACTTCCGTCATCATGTCGTGGCTGAGGTGTCGCGACATGAGCCTGTACTCGTTCCGCCCGACCAAACAAATGCCTGCACGTATTGGTCTGTGCCTATCTGGCAATGGCACATTTCGTTCTGATTGTCTCCTTTTTGTCTACTCGCTTGGCATTGGATACCTCCTAATTGCTGGGCCTCAAAATAGTCCATGAAAGAGGCTGTAGTGGCAGTTTGCGTGTTCGTGAGGCCAATGTAGTGCTCGCATCACAATGCAAAGTTCGTCTAATCTACTGGGTAGCAATTTCACTGCAGCTTCACTTATATAGTCGTCGGCTCATCATGTTCCTTTCTCCCATTTGATTCTGTGAATTTGCCGTCCCGGTGTTTGCAGTCCCCCATCACGAACGTCTCCTGTCCATCGTCCCACCATACGCTAACCGGTTTTCACATGCAAAAGTCATCAGTTGTGTGAACACCAACTGCAACAAACAGAAACAAACAACGCATTCGTTTATTCTCACATAGTTACCGCTCTTTCGTTTGCTCCTCCGGTGTCTCGCATCCGCCGATTTTTCGGGGCCCGTACACGGCGTTGGTGCAAACAGTTCGTATCAAGCCCTTTGTCTCACTCCCTGACCCTGCCGAAATCCTGTGTTTCGGACAATCAATAACACCGCTGTTCTTCGATAGCACAGCATAACAAGTCCACCAAACCCCCGGAACGAAACTCCGTCACTCTTCGTAATAGTCGCATCGAGAGAGGCGAAAAAGAGCCCAACACTAAAAATCCGAGAACACGATACCCTTGATCTACTGTATGCATAGTTTCGGTCTTTTCAGACTTTTGCTGCAGAGTCGCACCTTCCTGCATTACCCTCACGCGACCATTTGCTCCTTCCCAACTTTTTTTTTCTTGTCTGGGCTCCTGCCAATTCCGCTTCACATTTTTTCTTCTTCGTCCTTCTTTTCTTCTATGATTCCACATTCAGCTTATTTTCTTCTTTTTTTTTTCCTTTTTCTTTTTTCGCTCTCTCTTCACCAATTCTTCCTTCTGTCTTTATTGTCAGCTTGAATCTCCTTCAACATCTTCTGTAACTTATACCAAGCCATCTATCTCGCCTCATTCATCTCTGTTTTCTCCTGTAACTGCCTGCCTATCAGCGTTCCTGTAACACTTCAGTTTCTCCCTCTCCTTTTCTCTCCATCAAGCCCTCCATATCTCACAATGTCCCGTTGGAGTCCGATTCCGGCCTTCCCCGAGTACGGTGGCCCGTACAAGGTCGGCAGCATCGACATTGAAATCCCCGTGTCCGATCTTGAGTCTCCAGCTCCCGCTCCGGCCTCCGCCAAACACGCCGCCATCCACACCGTCCTCTTCCGTATGTTCTACCCGGTTGACGCGGCCACCGAAGGTCACCGTATTACTTGGATCCCGGCGCCTCAGCGACACCATATTACAGCTTATGTGAAGTTTATGGGTCTGGGCCCCGTATTGTCGGAACTGGTGAGGTATGTATTTCACTCCCGGATCTTTCGGATACCCTGATAAGCGCCAAAATCAGCATTTGGGCAAGCAGCAACAGCAGTCATATCAATAAAAGCTGTACATATTCTCAACCCGGTTACCCAGCCGGGCTTTTTCCCATTGTCCCAACTAACAGTCCATTTCTGTCCAACTGTAGCTTCCTCCCGCGTCATCTACACTATACGACAATTCCTGCTCTCAAAAACGCTCCTCTTGCCACTCCCGACACCGAATCCGGACGATGGCCGACCGCTATCTTCTCACATGGCCTTGCCGGTAGTCGCAACTCATACTCGTATCTTGCTGGAGCTCTCGCCTCCTACGGAGTCGTTGTGCTATGCCCGGAGCACCGCGACGGCAGTGCCATCTCCACGCTTGTTCGCATTCCCGAAGCGCAAAACGCCCTATTTGCGCGCAACCGCCGCCACGTCATCGGCCACACGCGATACCCCCACGAACCCAGCCCGGATCTCTTCCAGGTCCGGGATAGCCAACTCCGCATCCGTCTCTGGGAGCTGGGACTTGTCCATGCCTCGCTCTTGGCCCTGGATGTCGGCGGTGAGAAGCTGGCGAAGATCCGTAATTTGAACACATCCACATACAACAAAAGCCTTACGCAGTTTGCCGGCAAGCTGGACGTGAACGAGCCGGGCCGTATCATCTTTGCGGGACATAGCTTCGGCGCTGCTACCGTGACTCAGTTTTTGAAGACGGTATACTACTCCACCCGGGTCCCACACCTCGTTGGTCCCGAATCGATCGCGAACCCGCTGTATTCTCCTGCGCCAGACTCCGCTCTCTGTCGCCAGATCACCGAACAGAATGTCACGATTCTCCTCGATATGTGGTGCACGCCTCTCCTCGATCCAGCTCAGGCTGCGTTGCTGCGACTACCCTTGCCTATCTATGCCCCGGTTCCCGGCGCCCCAGGAGGTGCTGCTCTGCTTGCTGTCCTTTCGGACACCTTCTCCAAATGGACGGAGCACATGCATTCTTTTGCCCGTATCATCAGCCCTGATCCGTCGGCAAAGCTCATCAGTCCCGAAGTGTTTGACCGCAATCACAAGCCATCTTCCGACTCGCACAGCGACCACGCTGGCGACGAGGAGGCCAATGCAGAAAGTGACCGCCAATCCACAACAGAATCGGCTCATGCCGCTCCCGAGGACATGATGCCGCCACCTCACTTCTTCTTTGTTCACGGCTCCGCCCATCTGAGCCAGTCTGACTTTGGCGTCTTGTTCCCCATGATATCACGGAAGATGTTCCGCGCGGCAGACCCTGAGCGTGCATTGCGCCTTAATCTGCGCGCACAGCTTCAGGTACTCCGTGAAAACGGAATCCCGGTTGCCGCGACCTCGGCCTCAGACCTTGCCGAGGGATCTGCTGCCTACCCTCAACGCCAGGAACACAGCATCGATGCCGATGACAGCAATATCAGTACATTGCGGAAATCTCCATCGGTTTCCAAGACTAGCCGTGTCCACCTCACCAGCCTCGACGACGACTCGGCCATCCTCGAGTCTGTTGAGTACGGACACGGCTCGGTCCAGGGCTGGGAGCACGTGGACATTATGGGCTTGGGATTCCAGTCCAGTGTGTACCTTGATCGCGCTCTCGGACTGGCTACTGATATGGATAGCGAGAGCGGGTCGGTTGATCGCAAGAACATGCTAGAGCCGCTGGAGCCCGGCATTGAGATCGATAATGAGATGAATCCGCTTCCAGCTTGAGCTCATACCGAGGGATATCTAACCTCTTCAAACACGGTGAAATCAGAACCGAGTGTTCTGGTATCTAGCCGACTTTCCTTTTCACCGTCTTTTAGCGTCTGTTTCTTTTGTTTTTTCTTCTCATGTTTTTTTTGCCGTTCATTTTATTTGTTATCGTTCACAGCATCATCAAGCTGAACAGGAGCTGCTTGGGGCATTTGGTATATTAGACTTGGGACATGGGAAAGATAAAAGGGCAGGGTCTTGGTATATAGAAATGGGCCAGATGGGTATAGATAGAACCAGAATGCGAGGAAGCATCTGGATGCATATGGGTGTGTGATGAAATGAGACGACAGACACCTCCCCTTTTGTTTTTACCCATACAGTCAGTGGCTGGCAGAGAGAGATGAGGATGATAGATAGTATATATATCTACGAGTTGCTCACTTTTTACAAATCACGTCTCGCAAAAATCATGGTGAAAGGAAAGAAAAGTGTCCTGACAGGATATTTGAGAGACTCTACTGAAAGAGTCCCGTATCGTTCTTCCAGGCCAGAGACAGTTGATTCCCTGGGCGACGCAAACCCCATAATGGGGAGATGCAGCTTGAGCTTTTCTTTCCGCAAATTGCAAGCAGACAGCCACCGATTGAAAAACGCAAAAGGAGATAGGAAAGGAAGATAACTATCTGAAGAAACAAAAAAATTCAAAATCAACATGCACGGGGCTCGCCTTTGCCCCTCCGTCGTGGTATTTTTGACAATGTTGAATATAACGCCATAAACCCGATGCAGTTGATGCCAGGCTTTTTTTTAGCCGTTTCCCATGAAACATACAACCAAAGAAAACAAAGAAGCAGATCGTTAAAAGTGTTGAGGTGGGGGGTGGGTTTCAGTACACACATAGAGGTGTGGTGTGGCGGGCCACAGGATGCGGGAGAGGGGAAAGCTTTTCGGGGGGGGGTATCAAAGGCTTATGGGATATACTGTGGTGAGAAGCAGTACTCGAGATGGGAACGGAGGCGGAGAAGAAGAGTAAGGAAGTCTGTGTGCACGAGGGGAAGAAGTGGGCGGAGATGCAGGCTGGAGCCGTGCGACATTTACGGCTCACCCCAGATCTCGTCGGCGATCTGGCGCACCAGCGACAGCTTGGCCTTCTCCTGCTCGAGGGACAGCGGGTATCCGCTCTCGTGGGTGCTGAAGCCGCACTGCGGCGACACGCAGAGCTGCTTGAGGGCCTGCTCCTTGGTGATGCCGTTGCCGGCGGCGATGAACTCGGCGGCGCGGTACACGCGGTCCTTCATCTCGTCCTTGTCCTCGAGCTCGGGCACCTTGGTGCTGATGATGCCGAGCACGACGTTCTTGTTGGGCGGCAGGAAGGCCAGCGGCTCGAAGCCGCCGGCGCGCTCGGTGTCGTACTCGAGGTAGAAGGTGTTGACGTTCAGGTCGGCGAACAGCTTCTTGGCGATGATGTCGTATGCGCCCTCGGCGAAGTGGCGGCCGCCGATGAAGTTGCCGCGGCACAGGTGGATGCCGAAGTGCATGTCCTTGGGCGCCTTGGCCATGCAGTCGTTGTACAGCTTGATGTAAGCCTCGAACAGGTCGTCGACGGTGCCGATGTTGTCCGAGTCGGCCGCCCAGCCGTCGCGGAACTTGCTGGAGCAGAAGTACGCCATGCCCGGGTCGTCGAACTGCACGTTGCGCAGACCGGCCGCGTACAGCTGGGCCAGCTCGTCCTGGTACACCTTGGCCACGTCGGCGAAGTACTCGGCGTCGCTGGAGTAGGCCTCGGCGGTGTAGGCCGAGCCCTGCTTGTAGCGCTGGTGGAACCACTGTTTGGGGAGAAGGGGGGGGGCGTAAGGGTTAGTCACGGGTTGGACCCTAAGAGCGGCGTGTAAGGGTTATCGTTTGGCGGACAAACAAAAAGCAAACGGGGGCAAAACTCACAGCCGGGGTGATCATGGTCAGCTTGATGTTGCCCCAGTCGGCCTTGGGGACGAAGGCCTGGACCTCGCGGATCTCCTCGAGGTTGGACACGGACTGGGCCGGCTGGTGGGTGAGCTTGGCGCCGGCGATGACGGAGTCACCGGGCATGACCTTGCGGTCCTGCTCGATCAGCGACACGACGTCGGGGTGGTACAGGCGGAACATGCTGGCGTCGGCATCCTGCAGACGGGTGGTGCCCGCGAACTCATCCCACATGAGGCCCCAGAAGCGGGTGCGGTTGAACTCGCCCGAGTTGACGGCCTTGAAGCCGAGCTCCTGCTGCAGCTTGACCACGTCGCCGACGGCGGCCTTCTCGACAGCGGCCAGGCCGGCCTCCTCGGCCGAAATGCCCTTTTCGCGGATGGTCTCGCGCACGTCGAGCAGGGCCTGCGGGCGCAGCAGTGAGCCCATGTGCTCGGCGCGGAAGGGGGGGCCGTACGAGTTCGACATTGTGGTCTTGTTTTGTGTGAGGGGTGAGTGATCTGGCCAAGTGAGACATGCGTTAGTCTGTGACACTGTGATTGGAAGTTGGAGTATGCCGTGGTATCTATCGAGATCGTCTTGCACAATGTGTCTCTCTGTCTCTGGCAGGTTCCTGGCAACAACTTACATGAGAAGATACTTGGAGATTTACTGCAGAAAAACCACAAAAGGATACAAGAGGAGAAGAGAGTGAGAGAAGGAGAGGAGTAAAAGCCAGGTGGAAGAAACACCAAGAGAAAAAAGATTAAATTAGATTGGAAAAACGTGAAAGACCCGGAGAGGGGCAACGCAGCGACAGCAACCAATAACGTTGCTGGTTTCCTCCCATAATCCATCTCAAATCAGCCGGGATCCCACTTAGAAAGTGTCCCTCTTCAGGCATTCCTTTGGGCTCTCGATGGCTTCATACCACGTTGTCGGGCATTCACCGATCCCGGCGCCGGTGAACCAGGCCACATCTTGAGGAACAACCCGAACAGCACTCAATCGAGCCTTGCTTGAACTGATTGCAAGCACCCATCGAGAGAAATTTCCTCGCATTCATTTTTTTTCTTTTGTTTTCTTTCGGAAACCGTCGCCTCCAAACCGGCGCATTCCGATAATCGGGCCAAAGGCAAAAAAAAAAAAAAAAAGTGAAAACCAGGGGACCAGGTTAAAAGTGCGGGTTTCCACATAAAGCGTACACTAGAACTAGGTCCGATGTGGTGCCCAACGCTGCTTGATTTTGTGTGCGAAAATTATCACCGTAGCAATGGAGGATTGAAGAATTGCGGGGTAACGCGGGAGGAATGTGGGATGGGCAGCTGGCTGCGGCTGGTGTCAGCTGTCCAGACAGCCGTTATCGTAACCCTATGAGTTATCGGTGGTAGGGTTAGGGTTGGCCTGGTCCGGTGTGAGCAGCGACGGCGAATGAGTTGGATGAAGCTCTGATTGTCTTTTCCGAGTCAGGAATACTGCCGATGAGTGTAGTAGTAGTCACAACTCGCGACGCATCATGCCATTGGCTCTGGTCTGTGTGGCAGATAGCTCCCCACGTTGACCTCAAACCATTGAGTGTTCTGCGTTGAATGGCCGATTTACTCGATGAGGACACGAACTGAATAGGACAATCCTAAGGTGTGCAGTCAGTAATGTGGTCATATGTCAGGGGTATTATCATAGTTGGGCACGATACTGGCCAGTGACTCGGCACTTTGGGCGATTCAGTGTCTGCCAGACCGCGTATCATGACAGAGCGCAGTCAGCCTTGGCTTTGACTGAGAAGAACATCTCGTGAATTTCCTTTTCATTCACATCAAAAGTGAAGATGAGAGAAGCTCAATTACAGGAGGGGCATACAGTGTACTTATTACGGTGTCTTGGTATTTGACTGTGGTCTTTTGGGGGGTCAATGCTCATACGGGTTCTCACCTCTCCAATTCGCTGAGCGCCAAGGTGCATGTGATGATGGTCCTTGGCCTGCAAGGCCCAGAGAGGAAGTTCGAGCAAGTGTTGAAGGATGGCAACATGGCGAAAGAGAAAAAAAAAAAAGGAACCGATCTTTCAATGATCCTTTCTCCCGTTTATACGGAGTATATGATCAACTCGGAGAAGTTGGCCAGAGGTCCCCAACAAACGAACGGGGGGGCTTGTTCACGCACGGGTTTCCACAATTAGGCGGAAAGAGAGGACTCCAACGCCGCACGTGTTCAGAGGCACGACGGATCCGTCTGTCCACGAGGACGGAGTCCGACGAAGCACGGACATGGGCATGTCCGGAGCAGCATGCCGATCGGGGTGTGTGTATCGTATGTGTGCTCACAATCGACTCCGCAGTAATCACGTCGTGGTCGTGGCTTGCGGCTTTGCCAAACTGTGGCACCGGGTTTGAAGGCCCCGTTCTCGAGGCGCATGCATAGGTGAAGGTTCTATTCGGTATTGACGGCCTTGCAGACTTTCTCTAGGGCCCCGGAATGTGCAGATTTCTTGGCTGCACGCAGCATGCAGATGCAGATGCACAAAAGCACAAGTCTGAACGCGGGCCCGTGATTGGCCGCCCCGGTACTCTCGTCGCCTGTTTCGGTCGGTGCCTCTTTCGCTCGTATAGAATCTGTCAGGCTTCCGAAGTGGCCCATCAAGCACATGTTCGTTTTCTTGTCCTGTCAGTCTTGCGAAGTGCACTCGGAGCGTCGCATTGTGTATGTACCGTAGAGTCGTGGCCCAAGTCTGGTCAGAGGGTTCCCGCCTTTTGTCAACCCGCCGTGGTGCGTTGCGCCGTGGCCAGTCCCGGAGATTTACTGCGGCGCTGCTGACCGATTTTGATCCATGCTTTGGTGGTTTGCCATGGCAAGTTGAAGTTGGTCAACAACAATCCGGCTCCCGCTGGCAGAGACTCAGAGGGCACACAATCACACACACACACACACCCCGGAGCTTGATCCGGAAGAGGTGGTTGGGGCGTTTTTCCTGCGGTGGCTGGCTACGTGCGTGTATAGTACTGTATAGTAGATAGGTACGTAACCGTACGTTACGTTGTAGTGTGTACAGTACAGTACTCCGTCGAGTCGAGCCGACATGGGGGCTTGCTTCTCCAAATCTCTCGACAGACAAAAGAGAAACAGAGCACGCGCAGATTGACTTCCTTCGAGTATCAATCTATCCAGTTCTATGGGAAGAGAACCAAAGGAGGACGAAAAGCCGCCCCTTCCCTTTCTTTTCCCCCTTGCGGACGGCGTGTCAACGGAAGACGCTTCGGCTGTCGGCGGCAAAAGTGGGGCCCAACCCGGCACCCAAGAATTTATTTCGTCAATGCGACTCCAGACTCTGGCGCAAATTTTAGCTTATTTCATGCATGTTTCTCAAGGGAAATTTGCTAGTGAGGGGACAAGCAAGACGCGATAAGATCTTGTCGCGATCTCTTCCTCTGTGTTCTTTGTTACGCGTGTTCATATATTCTGCACTGCTATAGGTGCGCCCACATCTTCGTTCATAGCCGAGAGAAAGAGAGGGAACGCTTCACCGAATGCTAAATATATGCACATGTTTGGACCCTGGAACCTTTCTGGAAGATCCCTCGTGCATATGACCAATGGTTGAACACAGTCCGGCCACGGATGCTGCTTCTGATGCAATCTTCATCCCAATCTGGCGACCGATCGGAATGGGAACACTCCAGGTGGATGTTGGTGTGGACGGACAGTGTGTACTGGAGCGTCACATCGGCATCAGATGTCTGTGTGTGGACGAGGCCGGACGGGGATGCAGAACGGGGCTACTCTGGGAAGACTAGGTAGACAAGCTCTAGGTACAGTGTGAGTGCCACACCTACTCCGGTATGGTCGATGAACAACATATCGGATTGGGCGCGGGTGAGGGAACTGGCGGAAAAGAGGACAGGGGAGACACCCACATGGCAGGCCGGTGCAGGGGGGAAACCAGTTGAACCAGAACCGACAACCGGGGATATCCTGTATCCAGACGAGGTTGTTCTCGTACTGTAGCTTTGGACTCCAACGCCGCTTCTCGTGGCGGCCTTTTGTGGTCGACGTCGTACAAATTGCAATGCAACCTATGATTCCTGTCTGCGCAGTTGAGATTAACATGCCTCGTCGCTCATGCCGGTTCGCCCAGTCTTGGCGGGTGCGTGGCGCCGTTCGGATGCCGGAAAGCTATATAAGCCACGACGATCCCCCGCGGGATTGAAGATTATCGACCATGAAGGAAGAGAGTTCCGTGACAGGCAACTCTTGGATCTTCCTGGTTCGCCCGAGTGTCTTCCCTCATACTCTCTCTCTCTTTCATTCTCTCTCCACGGTCTCTCGCTA
Organism: Knoxdaviesia capensis; assembly: GCA_001510575.1. Taxonomy (NCBI): domain Eukaryota; kingdom Fungi; phylum Ascomycota; class Sordariomycetes; order Microascales; family Gondwanamycetaceae; genus Knoxdaviesia; species Knoxdaviesia capensis. The sequence goes on along the minus strand of LNGK01000004.1, from coordinate 3,830,209 downwards.
GAGAGTGTGCGTTGTCTTTCTCTCTTGGCAATTCCGGCTATCATCTGTCATCATCAAAGATATGAAGACTGCTGCCGCTTTCTCCGTCCTCGCCGCCGGCCTCCCCGCCGTGCTGGCCCAGACCTCGGGAACTCTGTCCTTCCTGAGCATGAACGTTGCCGGCCTGCCTGCTATCCTCCAGGATAACGGTGTACCCGGTGACAAGCCGACCAACGCCCGGTTGATCGGTACTCTGCTCACCAAGTACAACTATGGCATGGTCCACCTTCAGGAGGTATGTGTGCTTGCCTGTCCGGCATAGACGTTCCCCTTTGATAGAGTATAAAGACCACCTGACTGACACGGCGATTGCCCTCCCCCCTCTCCAGGACTTCAACTACCACGCCTACATCTACGAGACCGACACCCACCCCTTCCGCACTGCCACCTCGGGAGGCGTTCCGTTCGGCTCCGGCCTCAACTCGGTCTCGCTGTACGACTGGGTTGACTTTGAGCGCATCAAGTGGGACGTTTGCTCCAACGCGTCGGGTGCCGACTGCCTGACGCCCAAGGGCTTCACCTTCATGCGCGTGGCCGTGGCCACGTCGTCCACGTCGTCGGCCTTCATCGACATCTACAACCTGCACAGCGATGCCGGCGTCGAGGCCGACGATCTGACGGCGCGCCAGCAGAACATTCTGCAGGTGCTCAACTACTCCCGCGTCAACAGCGTCGGCAACGCGGTGATCATCGGCGGCGACACCAACAGCCGCTTCAGCCGCATCCCCGACACCGGCATCCGCCAGCTGCTGGCCGACGGCTTCCGCGACTCGTGGGTGACGATTGAGCGCAACGGCGTGGTGCCCAGCGAGGAGACCATCTGCACCAACCCCAGCACCACCGACTACTGCGAGACCGTCGACAAGGTGTTCTTCCGCTCCAGCCCGCTGCTGACCATCAACCCCTCCAGCTTCGCCTACGTGTCCAACAGCTTCCTGCAGCCCGACGGCAACGTCCTGTCCGACCACAACCCCATCGAGGTCGTCTTCAAGTGGACCGCCGGCTCGCGCCTCCGCCAGTCGGCCTACTTTGGCGGCCCGCACGGCACCTGGTACACCGATGTGCCCACCCTCGATGCCAAGGCCGGCACTCTGCGCGTGTCCACCCTGTCGTTCCGCGGCGGCTCGCGCCTCGACTCCGTCGGCCTGGCCCTCTCCGACGGCACCGTGCTCAAGCACGGCGGCAGCGGCGGCAACCTCGCCACCCTGACCCTGAACTCCGGCGAGGCGTGGACGTCCGGCACCGTGTGCTGGGGCGTGCGCAACAGCCAGACCCGCATCTTCTACCTCAAGGCCACCACCTCCTCCGGCCGCACCCTGCAGAGCGGATCCACCACCAGCGACTGCGCCGACTACGCGGCCCCCTCGGGATGGCAGGTCACCGGCTTCTTGGGCCGTGATGGCGATGAGATTGACCGTCTGGCTTTCATCTACTCGCCCCGGTAAACGTGTGTTGACCTGCTGATGATTTTGGTCTCCTTTTGTCAGTTTGCTGTGAAATGAGAGAGAGAGAGATCCAGAACCAATCTTTTTGTCACTTTGGGGGAATCTTGTAACCCTGTCTTTGCCCATTTCTTAAAGTCTTATTTCCTTTGTCTTAACTGTTGTCTTCCAAGTGTGGAAGGTGGAGGTTGTATATATCTCTGAAATTCTGCTGTCGGCATTTGCTGAAAGCGAGTATGAGGTTAGATGTTTATGATTGAAAAAAAGCTCACCAGATTAGAGCAAATAGCAGATGATCTGATAGTAATGATATTTTTCTTAAACCAGGCTGAGAACGGCCTTTTATCTCGCTTTTAAACTTTTAAGCTGTCCATTTATGTTTACCGTGTCTTAATGTATGCTTATATGTGTATCAGTGCTTCCCACTCTGTGTCCACTCGGATATGACGGAACGTGAATTCAAGTCGGGGTAGAAACCACAGAATGCAGAGGGAACCGAACGGGTTCATAGGTTTCCCCATCTGCGGGAATTGTGGCGGTAATAACATTTCGCACTATCACCGGCCACAGTCTGGCAATAAGAAGCCCCTGGAGACGAAAAATAACGTTTTTATTTCAACTCCCTATGAAAGATATGATACACACTAGATCGCTAGAACAGTGCCTTATGCGGAGCTAATAAGGCCGAATGGTACACGTATGCATTTGAGGAGAAACAGAAGAAAAGTGATGCCCCTTTTCGCTGCTTAACTGAGCTGCGATGCCCTCATATCCGTACGTTACTCCCGGATAGCCGGCATTTTGGGGATTCACCGTGTTACACGCAGTACAAACAAACACGCTGTGGCCGATAGAAACTTGCTACCAGGCCACACGTGCGTCATAAAATCGTAAAGGGAAAAGTGCTCGCTACAGTCTGTTTGAAAACACGACTGTCAGGCGTTCCTCGGAAGCGGTGAACTTAGTAGTCCATCGACTGGTGGCGGCGGGAGTTCTCACTGGATAAGAGCAATAACAAGCAGTTAGCAAGCAGGCCGAGCTCGGTCCCAACATCGAAGTGTGCCGGGTTGGGGTAAGTCCATGCGGAGAGAGAGAGAGAAACACTTACGGGTTGTAGTGCTCCTCGTTGCCGTACGACTGGTCGTAAAGCTGCTCGGCGTGCTCCTTGGCCTGGCGTTTGGCCTTCTCCTTGTCGAGGAAGTTGAGGCCCTTGGTCTCGAACAGCTTGTCGACCTCGGCACCTGCGAAGCCGGCCAGCAGCTCCTTGGCAAAGCCGTGCGACACGGCCTTGCCTTCATTGCGCTGGTGGTCCTCGAACAGCTTCATGGCCTCGAAGCCGGCGCCGCCGGCAAGAAGCTCGTGGGTCCACTTCGACTCGTGGGTTCCGCCCTCGTACACCTGGTCGCGGGCATCGCGGGACTCTTCTGCGAGAAGGGGAGACATGTTAGACGGGAGGGACACGGAAGAGATATACATACATACATGTATATATAGATATATACATGTGTGTGTGCGTTTGTGTCTAGCAGATAGCATGCCGGCGAGATAGCTTACCCATGCTGTGGTGACCCATTGTGAGTTGTATATGTGGTGTGGGAAAGAACGTAGAGAAGATGCTGTCAAGAGAATGAAGTCGACTGTGATATTGAGGAAGGAAAGATACAGACAACACAGCAAAGCTCCCAAGGTTGGGACCGACGGTATTTATAGCTTGGAGAGTCTCCCCCGGATCGACACTTCTGGCCTGCACGCACGTCTGTCTATACGTAATTCCCACTCACGGCCACAACAGTCAGGCCCGGAAACAACACGGCCCCGAGTAATGCCAGTCACAACCAGCCAGAGTTATCTGTTACAAGACTTCGACTGGTATTGCCACCCACCATGGGCCCGACCGTATCATTGGCCCAGCCCGGAAGACGATTTAGAAAAAGGGGGGCAACCATCTAGATTCCCGATGACGCTGCCCTGGCCCGGCCCCACTAGACCAAAAGGAGATCCCGAACAGAGGGAGCAAACACAGCGAGAGATACGTGTAATTTGATTCATAGGAGGGGCGGACTGGAGGCCATTGACTGTATAGCTTCGGCCGCTCCTCTCCATCGTGCTCCACCACAGGTTCCTATCACTTCTGTGGGCCAAGATGTGTCAAGCTGAAAAGCAAACCCTCGAGCTTGTTTGCCCGCTCGCCTTAGCCCTGATCCGCTGGCCCCGCCCAGACACGGCCACAATCCCGGCGTCGCTTATTCCCGCCGTTTCAGCCTCGTTCGCGCCGGCAAGATGGAGGAGGGAGAGAGGGCCCTTTCGTTGAGGAACGAGTACTGTAGAGTTATGGAAGAGGCGGGGGGCATTGCTGTCTCCAGATCTCCGAGAACGTCACCCTGCTATTTTTGGTCCAAGTCTCGTCGAGGCTATCGACGCGGCTGCCGCCACAACAACAGCTTGTGAAGAATTTTTGCATGTTATGAATGTGGCAATGGTTGGTGACATCACTCGCAGCCACTCCACGCAAAACCTGCAGGTTTTTTGTTTGTCTGTGTGACCCTAAAAACAAAATAAAATAAATATCACAAACCCTATTGTTGGGAGAGGGCCTAATTCGGACCTCCGAGAAACGAAAATCAAGGCTGAGAAGACCAAGAAGAAAAGAAGCCATCACCATTTCATGAATACAACGTGTTTTGGAGTCCGAAAGTGCGTTCTCATCGGCAGATGCAACTTAACAATCTTATCAGATGGGGCTGAAATCGTCCAGCTTCGATCTCTGTGAGAGAACGAGCGAGTTCAATGTTAGAAGGAACGAACGACTCAAGTCTCACCGACAATGCCTTCCGAAGAGATCATGCTCACCGAGATGCAGCCAATCAGCGCTGGAAGGTTCGGCACCTTCCAAATTGCATATGCACGACCGAAAGTATCGCGACATGCATTTTGATTTTCGGGTCTAACCAGATTTATGGCCAAAAAATTTACCGCAGAAGGAAGTGCGATGCGTCGCTCTTTCCGCATCATCTGGGAGCTCTTCTTCTTCTGCTCTTGTTGCATGTTCTTGTATTTTCTCCTCCTTACATACTCCATCTTCCTAATACGGTTCTGATATTCGTTGGCCACTCTCTTCTTCCCGAGAAAGGCAGCATGCTGAATGCTGGCCTCGTTTTTCTTTTTCTGGTTTCGTGCGCGCTAGTTGATCATCTCTCTTGTTATATCCCTCTCTCTCGATTTGCGTTTCTGAGCCATGATCGGCAGGCCAGCCACAATCTCATCCAGTCTCTGCAGCCGCTGAATGTGTGTGTGGCACGGCACTACTGAATCCCTCTTTTCTCTCTCTGGTTGATCGTGTGGATTGTCTCATGCCGGTCTCGGCTGCACCATGAAGTTTGCCAAAGAGCTTGACCAAGGCCTTGTGCCAGGTGAGTTTCTGCCGTGCAATATTGATGTGCTCCTTTGGGATTGTCTCAAGTCGTATACTGGTTCTGGTTGCGTTCAGGCTGTGTTAGAGATCAGGCCTCTTCTGTCTGCGGCGCGGTGCGGGAATGACACAGTGCGGTTGTTGTCTCGTGTGCCCTTGGAGAGTTTGTCTTGATTCACCTTCACGATGCTGACAGTCCATTTGGGTTAAACCCTAACCTCCAAACTAACCCCAACATCTTTCTCTCTAGAATGGAGGGCCAAGTATCTCGACTACAAAGCCGGCAAGAAATTAATCAAAAATGTCTCCCGCGCCATTAATCACACGTCGACGCCATTAACCTTCCGCCAGCGGTCGACCAATTTCTCTCCGCCGTCATGGAACGGCCGCCAGGGCTCAACAGCCCCGACACCGGGCGCCGCCTCGGGGGCCGGCGGCCCAGGGAGCTCGATCGCTCCCAGCCGCCGCTATAACGAAGCCGATGATTCCGTAGACCCGCTGACTCCGCTCCAAACCCCGTCAGGTCCGATTTCAATCCTCCCTGCCAGCCGCCGAACAGACTCCGGATCTGCGCGAATGTCTCCACCCTCTTCATACCTTCACTATGGCAGCATTGTCGCAACTCCTCCCGGCGCGGAATCTCCCCTTCGTCGCATCGATAGTGGATCTCGACATGCCGAGTTCCAGCTACCCGGTCCGGCTATGACTATGCCGCCCATCATCGAAGCTCCAATACCGCCTACCCCTCCCGCAGAAGCCCCCGCGGCAACCGCATCCTCGTCTCGATTGCGGCGCGCCGTTGGCCGTGCCCGTAGCCACTTTCCACAACCAACACCTTCCCTACGAGCTGCATCTGAGTCCGCACCAGAGCCGGCGAAACGGTCGGCATCGATGGCTGTGGTCGGTAAACCTTCGTATCCCTCTCCTGTCGGACTCCGCCGCCTGTTCTCGGTCGCTTCTATAACCACCGCCCAGCCCGGAGCTGCTGGTCACGGCATGTCTCAAGGAGACATCAACCTGCAGGCTCTGGATCTTGTGCGCGAGCGAGAGGTACAGTTCTTCAAGTTCATGGACTCGGAGCTCAACAAAGTCGAGACTTTCTATCGCCAGAAAGAGGATCAAGCGGGCCGCCGGCTTGCCTTGCTTCGGGATCAGCTTCACACCATGCGCAACCTGCGCATACAAGAACTTGCCGACCTCAAGAAGAAGAAAAAGGAGGCCGAGGCACGCGGAGCCATCTTCGGGCCATCTGGCGAAGCCGCTCACCCAACCACGGCTGGTGGTGGAAGACCGAATAAATGGGCTGTTGATGGAAAATGGGTCACCTCGGTGCGTAACTCGATGCACCACCCCGGGCCCAACTCCAAGGCCCTGCAGCACATGGCCGGCACACCGATGGTTTCAGCCCAGACCAACCCCGCGGCTGCCGGCTCGGCCTCCAACGACGCCCGCCGCGACTACATTCGCCGACCGCCGGGCCACGACGTCCCCTACCGAACAGCCAAGCGCAAGCTCAAGCTCGCGCTTCAAGAGTTCTACCGCAGCCTCGAACTTCTCAAGGCCTACGCGCTGCTCAACCGCACCGCCTTCCGCAAGCTCAACAAAAAGTACGACAAGGCCGTCAACGCGCGGCCGCCCTTCCGCTACATGAACGAGAAGGTCAGCCGGGCGTGGTTTGTGCGCAGCGACGTTCTGGACGGTCACATTGCGGCGGTCGAGGACCTGTACGCGCGCTACTTTGAGCGCGGCCAACACAAGATTGCGGCGAGCAAGCTGCGGAGCCTCGGCAAGGAGCACGGCGGACACTCGGAGAACGCCTTCAACATCGGCCTGTTACTGGGCTCCGGCTTGGTGTGCTGTGTCCAGGGCCTGGCGTGCGGCATTCGCCTCCTGAACCAGTCTGGCCCCGGGTCTGGGGACTTGGGACTGCTGCATGAACGCACCACGTACCTCTTCCAGCTATACGGCGGGTACTTCCTGATGCTTCTGATTCTGCTCCTCTTCTGTGGTGACTGCGCAATCTGGAAGATGAACCGCATTAATTACCCGTTCATCTTCGAGTTTGATCCGCGACACCAGCTGGATTGGCGTGAGCTGGCGGAGTTTCCCAGTTTCTTTTTGCTGGCGCTTGGAGTCACCATGTGGCTGAACTTTGAGCGCGTTGGTGGCGATGCTATGTTTCTGTACTGGCCCATCGTCCTGATTGGGTTCACGGCGGTGATCGTCTTCTTACCGGCTCCGGTGTTCCGCAGCCGGTCTCGGAGCTGGTTTATATATTCGCATGTACGTGTGCTTCCCCCTATCTCTCTCTCCATGACTCGTCTTGATCTCTCAGAGTACTCACTAACATGGCTATGCATCTGCAGTGGCGGTTGCTTCTTGCTGGTCTCTACCCCGTTGAGTTCCGGGACTTTTTCCTTGGTGATATCTACTGTTCTCTTACATACGCCACCTGCAATATCGAGCTGTTCTTCTGCCTGTATGCCAACAACTGGCACAACCCGCCACTGTGCTCCTCCAGCCACTCTCGACTTCTCGGCTTTCTCGGTGCTCTCCCCCCGATCTGGCGTTTCCTCCAGTGTCTCCGCCGTTACTACGACACGAAGAATGTGTTCCCCCACCTTGTCAACGGCGGCAAATACACCGCAAGTATCTTGGCCGCTGTCACATTGTCGATCTACCGCATTCACAACTCTACGGGGAACATGGCGCTGTTCATGGTCTTCGCCCTCGTGAACGGTCTCTACACCGCCATCTGGGATCTGTTCATGGATTTCTCCGTCATGCAGCCCCATGCGCGGAAGTACCTGCTCCGCGATATCCTAGGACTGAAGCGCACCTGGGTGTACTACGTCATCATGGTGATCGATCCGATTCTCCGCTTTGCAGCTGTCTTCTATGCCCTGTTCACAACTAGCCGGCACGCAGCGCTGGCATCCTTCGTCATCTCCATGGCTGAAGTCATCCGCCGCGGCATGTGGGCACTCATCCGCGTCGAGAACGAGCACTGCACCAACGTTGCCCAGTACAAGGCGTCCCGCGACGTGCCGTTGCCGTACCACCTGCACGAGGAGGAGGACAGCACGGGTGAAGAGGCGGCCGGGGAGACTGACGGCACCCTTACCGGTGCCGGCGGGCCGGATGGTGACCTTGACGGCGTCGCCGCCCAGGATATGCTGGAGGACTCGCCGCTGCTCGGTGGCACCCCACGGCCCTCGGCTCCCTCTCGCCACGGCACGGTATCTGCCGGCCGACCTAGCCCCGGCGCTGGTGCGTCGACTGGTGGAGGCGCGGGCACCGCAACCACCACCGGCGCCGCACCGAGCGCAGGCGGAGCGCCCAGCACCCCGACCATGCGGCACCGCGGCGGCCGGGCCGACACCGCCATGTCGATCTCGCGGATCCTGGCCCAAGCCCACCGGCAGGATTTCGAGAAGAAGCGGCGCCCGGATACCGCGACCGGCAACGGCCTGGCAGACGACACCGGCGATGGCCGCCGTGGAAACGGGGGACACAGCGATGATGATGACGACGATGATGATGACGACGAGGAGGAGGATGATGCGTTGTTCTCGGATGTCGATGAGATCGCGGCGCTTGAGGCGGCCGAGCGGGGGACGCATGGTAAAGGTGTGGATTTGCCGCGGCCGTAGGCGTGCCTCTCCATTGCGTCAATAGATGGGACTTGGGGGAGTTTGGGTCATTTGTTTTTCCATGTTTTGGTATATTTGCTCTGCTTGAAACTAGCTGTTGTGTAGAACTGTAATGTTAATACCCTTTCAAAGTCTTTCTACTCCAATCACTTGCCTAGGGAACACCACCAAAAGAAAAAACAGTGCCTTCGCATACAGATAATAACGTTGAGCCGGTATCAAACAAAACATTCCATCTCATCCACATATTCCCATCAACATCCGCGTCAAAAGGCGCAGATGGTTACGCCCACTCGGCATCAACAGTGGCCCAGTTGTCCAAGAAGCCCTTGAAGAACTTGACGCCCAGGCCGGGATCCAACGAGCCGGTGGTGGCGCGGATCGAGTGCATGCTCAGCTGCGGGATGCCGACATCGGCGGCGCGCACGCCCATGGCGCTGGACAGCATGGGCCCGACGGTGCCGCCGGAGCGCGAGTCGTTGCGGATCTGGAAGCGCTGGGTGGTGCAGCCGGCGAGGTCGCCGACGCGGGTCATGATGGCGTTGGACACGGCGTCGGTGGTCATGTGGGCGTTGCTGTCGGTCGACACCACAACGCCGACGTTGAGGCGCGGCACGTGCTCCGGCAGGTAGTCCTGCAAGAAGTTCGGGTTGCCGGCGTGCGTGACGTCGCTGGACACCAGGAACGAGTTGGCGTGCGTCTGGCCGACCAGGCCCGGGCCGAACGGCGTGCCGGCGGCGGCCGCCAGCGCCTCGACGGTGCGCTCGACCACGTGCGGCAGCAGGTTGCCGCGCGCGCCCTGGCGCAGCAGCGAGCTGACCTCCTCGTCATCGAAGAAGGCGCCCAGTTTGATGACGGCGTCGGTCGAGGCGGTCTCGGCGGCCAGCAGCGCCTGCAGCGCCGCCCAGCTGCACAGCTTGTCGTCGATGCGGCCGCCGAAGATGAACTCGTGGTCCATGCCGCCGGTCTGCGCCGGCTGCGAGTCGAACAGCTCCAGCTCCCAGTTGACGATGCTGCCGTACTGCGCCTCGGCGATGCCCAGCTGGCCGGCAATCAGCCGCACCAGCTTGGGCGGCTGCGTGTGCACGAACGAGCCGACCGGGCCGAGCAGCTTGGGCGCGGCTGCCGGCGCGTCCGCGCTGGCGATGTCGCTGTTGTCGAGGCCGATGATCGGGACCGCCTGGGTCTCGGCGTTGTTATTGCCGAGCATGCCTGCGCCGAAGTGGGGAGCGAGAGTGGGGATACGGGCAACTAGGACGCAATGCGAATGAGGACAGGGTTAGAATTGGGGGTTCCTCAACGATGATGAAAGATCTGGGGGGGGGGGCGGAACGTACTCGGCCATCCAAGGCTGACCAGCTTGGTCTGGGTCTTGCCGGTCTTCGAATCGTGCACCACAACACGGCCACCAATCGACAGATCACGGTCCCACCACGTCGAGTTCAGCGCTCCGGCATACGGAGCAACGCCCAGCTGGACGTATCCAGCCTTGTTGGGCTTTGCGCTGACGGGCTTCAGGCGGGCGGTGAGGGCATCGATGTGGCCGGCGATCATGGCAATGCCGTTACCGGGCTTGTAGGAGGCGCCGACGGTGAAGCCGATGACGGAGCTGCCGTTGCGTTCGAGGTAGTACTTGCCGCCGGGCACAATGGTGCCGACCCAGTTATCACGTTCGGAGAGCTGTTTCGGAGGGGAGGGAAGGAGGCAATGCGTCAGCGGTAGTTCCGAGGTTGCGGTCAGGAGCTCCGTCGAGCTGGAGTAGGACACATACCTCGGTGAATCCAGCGGCGGCAAACTTGGCCTTGAAATAGTCGGTGGTGTGGAAGACCGTGGGGTTGTTCGTCAGGAAGTCGCAGAACGGCTGGGTGTACGACTCGGGCGTGCCGGCCAGCACGGCGCACAGCGAGCAGCCGGTACCGGAGGAGGCAATCGACACCTTCTGGCGCTGGGCGATGGTCAGCTGGGCCTGGCACGTCAGGCACACGGGCGGGAACGCCGTGTTCAGGGCGATATCGGCCAGCAGGTACGCGCGCTGCGCCGGCGACTGCACGGGGGCGGCGGCCGGGGCCGGAGTCGGGGCCGAGCGGAGGGGGAGGTCGGAAGCGCGCATTTTGGGGGGGCTTTGGACAACGGAGATGGGGAAGATGGATATAGAGATAGATGCGATGCAGAAAATAAACAAGTATGTAGATAGAAGACAGTGAAGTGTAGATGAGGATGGAATGCGACGATGTAAGAAAGCGAGATGAGATAAGAGAGGAGAAAGAAAGATGGAAGAGGAGAGAGGATGATGCGTTCAGAGGTGGTTATGATAACAAAGTGGGCAGGAGCGAAGGGCGAAACAAATCCAAAGTTCCTTCCCTTCAACGTAATCATAGTTTAGTGTGCGGGACGGACCCTGGCCTAGCCTGGTTTTTGGAGAGAGCTCCGGTTTTCTGATGTACTTGCCGCTATTTACTGCGGTACTCACAGTACTTGAAGAACTTCAGGTACTTGCGGTCCTGACTCGCACAGTTGGTCCTTCTGTTTTGAGTCTTCGTAGGTTAGTCATCGGTCTATATATAGGCATCACACCACAGAGATTGATACCATTCATAAGTCTCCGATTCTTGTCGCCAATTGCCTGCGATGTGCACAGGGAACATTTCCATGACAACCAGCCCGGCGGCGGTTCAGGCGGCGACAGACCGCAGTACTACTACAGTTGACCTGCCAGGATCACAGCGACACTCTCCACAAAACCCCGCCGTCACAGACGCCCCAAAGGTCCTGTCCATCCATGCAGTCAGTACTGTACACTGGCCCATTCCCGATACAGCGAGCTCTGCTTTCCCAGATTTCTCCGGTATGAGTACTGTAACTATCATGAGCGTTTCTGCTGCCTGTCAAACTCACACCGCAGAATCCATGCAAGCTTCTCCGAGCTTACAGTGGGTATTTACCGTATTAGCTCTGCTGGAGGCACCACTTGCCTGATTGGGTTAGTCGGGTGCCTGCACTAGCGCAACGGCTTGTCGGAACGGGAAATAGGGTTTAACCCACGTCACCGAGACTCTGTGGACGCAACATCGAAACATCACATAATGCGCCGACATTCTGTAACCCTAACGCTCCCCCACCATCACCAGACCTCGCTTCGAGACGCTTCAAACAGCGCCATTCCATCTGATCGTCAGAACTCGAAAAAGAGAAGAGAAACAGTCTAGAACCAAGGCATAACACGGGACCTCGCCCAGCTGATCAGGACTGTGCCACACGTCATCCCATCAAAGCATAAAGACCACACAACTTCATCTGGGCTGGGGAGACGCTGTGACTTGCAGCACGAGACGACTTCGATCAGCCTCTAATTTCCCCTTCAGCCCGATCTTCTTCACGTCTCCGGGAAACTGCATGTCTTGACATCCGGATGCCCAATCCTCCGTGTGGCCGTGCCTCACTCGTTCACTATCCGATATCTGGTTTGTTGTTCGGCCTCACCGAGAACGGGAAAGCATCCCCAAGAACCGGCGTGTAAGTGCCAGCTGAGGCAGCCGCAGCTCAATACAACCTCATGCAGCACTCTGCCTTCTCTCTCTCTCTCGACTGCCGTCATGCTGAAACTGAATCCCCTCTTGTTTCCCGTTTTCCTGCGCCGGCACCCACCCATCCATTTCCTTCCCCCGGCGCTGCCGTTGGACTTCACGTGTCGATCTCACATCTGACCACCATGTACTCCGGGCGATCGTTTGTCCACATTCTGCCAGACCAGTCTGTGTTCTTATCTTCATCCGGTACTACCTCTTGCCCGTCTGTCTATCTGCACTTACCCGGTATCTCCTCTGTACACAGCTGTCATCTCAACCCGGATCACGGCCAAAGGAGACCACGGCCTCTCTTATTTCCTGGATTTCGGGTTTCTGATACCAGGGATTCTGATCTTCGTTGGTGGACCAGAGAACCCCCGCTGATTGCCACGCTAGGTCCAGAGACGGGCTTCTTTTCTTTTTACTTGGGCCCTTCTCTCGTTTTTCTTTCTCCTCTTTTTGTTTTCTTCCTGTTCTTCATTCAATCTTTTCTGACATGTTACTTTTATCATAATCCTCTAATATTCCTCGCTATACGCTCGGTCGTCGAAGGACAGAATATACTACAACATAAACCGATAGTTCTCAATATAGCTTCACTTCAACATCGGCAGCACAAGACAAAACCCGGAAGCCAGAACTCCCACCATGGACAGCATCCCGCTGATGCCGCCGTCGGCGACATCCGGCATCCCGGCGCCGATGCCGTCTGCCGACGGCCAGCAGATCGTCATCGCCGTCCTCATCACCCTCGGCATCTCGACCGTGTTCGTCGGCCTGAGATGCTACACCCGGACGTTCCTCGTCCGGCTCGTCAGTCCGTCGGACTGGGTGATCCTAGCTGCGCTTGTGAGCGATGTCCCGAACCCCGGCGGGCAAAAAGCATGTAACTAACACGCCGCATTTCTGCTCTAGATCTTCTCAATCGGCCACTCCGCCGGATACATCGTTCGTACGTCTACTCCAGCTCCCGTTGCTCCAACCTCCCCCAAGTCCCCCACTAACACTGCTTTTCCCAATCTCTAGAGGTCTGGTACGGCAACCTAGGCAAGCCGTTCACGCAGTCAACACCCACCGAGATCCGCATCGGCATCCAGGGCTTCTACTTCACGAACATCGCCTACATCTCCGGGCTGGTCGCCTGCAAGTTCTCCATCCTGCTGCTCTTCCGCCAAGTCCTCTCCGCCACGGCCGTCCCCCGCATCGTCAACGCGGTGATGGTCTTCGTCGGCCTGGCCTCCGCCTTCAGCGTCATCACCGCCGTCTTCGTCTGCTACCCGATCCCGCTGTTCTGGGACCGCCTGGCCTACCCGCCCGGCACCGGCTTCTGCTTCCCGCTGCAGAAGGCGTGGTCGGACGTCGCGCTGCACCTGGTGACCGAGCTGGCCATCCTGATGCTGCCGATGCCGTTCGTGTACCGCCTGCGCATGGCGCGCCGCCAGAAGCTCTCCGTGCTGGTGCTCTTCAGCATGGGCCTCGTCGTCATCGTCGTCGGCCTCAACCGCATCCCCAGCCTCATCTCGTCCAGCCGCAGCAAGGACCCGTCTAACGAGGGCGTGCCCACCGCCATCTGGTCCGCCGTCGAGCTCAACACCGCCATTTCGTGCGCTTGCATGATGACCCTCAAGCCGCTCATCTCGCTCATCTGCGGCTCGCGCAAGAAGCCTGCCGCTGTATCCGACGACGTTGGTCCGCGCCAGACGCCGCTGCTGCCCACTATGCGCGAGGTCGGCCGCAGCCGCGATCGCCTGCTGGGCCGCCCGAGACTGTCCGAGTCGTCTGAGTTTCCGCCGGCGGTGCTCAAGCGCTCGCCAACCGAGATGTCGAATGAAAGCGTGTTTACCTTAGAGCAGGCTCTCACGTTGCCCCCGTCACCCAAACGGGGGTCACGACAGCTTTCAGTATGAGGGGGAAGATCATGCTTGATCATGCGTGATCATTTTCGGTTCTGCTTTTTTCTTATTATGTCTTGATTAATGTGTGCAATTGCTTTTGGGGTTTGTTGGACTTGATATCTCAGGGGTTCACCGGCTTGGTTGGTATCTTAATGCTGAAGGGGGTACTTGCGTAACGACACAGGCGTTTGGTTCTTTTTCGGGTGAGGGAATGGAGGCTTTCAATGATCTCTTTCAGTCCAAGAGACGTATATATAATGATACATATGTTCCTTTCGTCAACATCCACACATGCCATATCGTGACCTTTTATATCCCACTCAAAACAGACGAAGCCGGCCAGGAGACTGTCGCGGCGCCATAAACCCAACTGATTCTCCATCGTCTAGACATAGTCAAACGCCGACAGACCCATCCATATCCCGAAAACAAACAGGAAGACCACAACCACATAAGAAGACAAGTCACCCAAACGACAGGAAGAAAGACAAACTAGTAGCACACGATCACGAAAGAGCATAAAAAAAGAAAGTCACATTTTACCGCCGCACAAACTCCACATCATCGTCCATGCGCTTCCGCACCTTCTCCATTCCACGGAGGTACGCCGCCCCGTCCCGATAGCACCGAACCACCAGCACGGGCGAGAACCCTTCCGGCCCGGACCGCGACCCGTTGTGCTTGATCATCGCCACCACCGCCGCGCCACCAGGCAACAGCAGCACGCTGCGGTCCGTCAGTGGCGTGCGTTGCACTCCGTTCTCGTCGCGCTGGCCAAGCACCGTGTTCATCCACCGGGGCATGGGGGGCGATGTCGCCGACGCTCTGTAGGATCTCTCGAGGGGTGAACCCGACCGCAGGAGGCTCGGGAGAGGCATGGAGGATTCCGGGGGAAACCCCGGAGTGGTGGGAGACGTCATCATCCCGTCCCGGTCAGCAGCTTGGGCCTTGGGGCCTTTTTGTTGGGTCACACAGAACATTTCGCCAGTATCGCGGCTCTCGCCAAACGCCACAAAGAACTCCTCCATTATCTCGTCATCATCTGCTCCTTCGTCACCAGGCTTGCTTTTATAAACCCCCTCGTCATCACTTTTGCCATCCGGGAGGTGTCGTCTGCGCCGCCGTCGGTCGCTCTCACGGCTGCGCGGCGTACCCAGCACAAACTTCAAAGCACCATGGGCTTCAATCTTGTGCGCGTTGTCTCCGTGAGAGAGTACAAGGTGGAAGTACGTGCTCGGGATATCTGACAAGGATCCGTACATGTCGCTTCCGGCATACTGCGCAGCCGTCACTGGCACCGCTCGCGAGGTCGGAGGGTGCGGGACCTGCAGGTTGGCCCGGTGGGGGTAGTGCGAGACGACATTGAGCGAGCAGCCGTCCGAGGGACTGCACCCTTCCAGACGGATGAACAGCGTTCGGTCAGGTTTCGGAGAACTGATGGTCGAAAGCCACGTCGGGTCTGTGTTTCCCCAGACTGGTCGGCGCGGTGGAGTGATCTGGGCACGCTCCCGTAGGAAAGTCAATTCCATTGGCGTGAACCGCTGGCGGAAGGCTGCAGGGACGGCCACCGGGGGACCCTTGATGCGTCTGGCGATGGTACGAGACACACCGCCGCCACCAACACGTCGCGTGGTAATACCCAGCCAGACGCACACCATCATCGGACTCTCACGGTGCGGCGGCCGAGATGGCGACGATGCCGAACCGGCAGATAGTCGCCCTAGGCTGCCAGCAATGAGTGGTGAGCTGCCCCCGATTTGGCTGAGACGAACATCCCGCGAAGACGAGGTTGACGAGTGGGCAGAGTGCCTAGCTTGGTACGCAGCAACATCTGAGCACAACCAAGCCAAAACTTCACGCTCAGGAGTGGAAGCAGAACCCGATGGACTAGAAGTGTTGTTATTAGGATTTCCGGACCCATCATGGTGAGCCGAAAACGCGTCTTCAGAACCTTCGTCACCAGGGAGTACGAGGAGGGTTACTCGGAGCAGACGTCCATCGATGTGGGGAGGATCCATCCAGAAATCGCCCATGGTCATGTTTGCTGCATGCTGCGGCGCATCTGGAGATGAATAGCTGGCGGAACACGGGTTGATATCCTTCCACCCAACGTTACCAACGTCTTGGTACAGGATCGAATCTGCATCGTCGAAGCAGATGGCGGCGGACGGAATATGAGTGTACAGATCTGGGCGTTCAAAGCTTGATGGCGACGGTGCGAGGAGAGAGAATGTCGGGGCAGGAGTCTGCGACTTCTCCTGGTCAAGGACAACGTCGGTCCCATTGAACCTTGGAGACCAGGCCAAGAGAGTCAGGTCATCCGAGTTCTGCAGGATTGCCTCCTGCAGTCTGCGAAAGGCATTACGGCCCTCACCATACAAGACAGACATGGTAATGCCGAAAAGGCCAAACAGGGAATACGCCTCGTCTTCAACGCGAGTAGTGTGGCGGTTCGCTGCCCAGGACATGCGCTCGGCAACACTGCACTCCATGGCCGCGCGGTCACCCGACAGGACATCAGCTGGAATGCCGGTGATAGCAATCAGGTCAGAGGCCAGGCTAGACTTGGTTCCAATCTCCGTCCAATCGGAGGTGTAGAACTCGACATTTCGTGGGGCTACCAGTTCAACCAACGTCCAGCAGCGCTCAAACCAGCGACTGTCGGCAAACCGGAAGCGCGGGACATCGGACAACAACGCATAGCACACCCGGGCACCGGCGGCCCACTCGTAGGCCGAATTGACGGCTTCCGAGAGTTCGGAGGACGAGCTCCGGTTGACGCAGCACACATCGGCCCACACCCACTCGTAGCCGTCAGCCCGGGCCTGTTGGCAGAACGACTGAATCTTGGAGAAGCCTCGCCGCCTCTCCATGGCCCAAACGCCTCGGGTAGCATCGTCGAACGTCACTTCGTCATCTTCCCAAGTGTGGGAGAGGATAGCGTAAGTTGGGGGGCCCTGGATAAACTCTCGCACTTCGTACGTCTCGGTGTTGAGGAGACGCATTTTGGCGGGGGTGGGCGAGCGAGGGTATAGATACACCGAAAAAAAAAATACTGAACCCGGCTTGGCAATGACAGCCAGAATTCAGTTAGTGATTGAAGATATTCAAGAGGGAAAAAACTGGCTGAGCGGCTTCTTCAGTCCAGTTGACGATTATTTTCCACAATTCGCACGTCCGGTAAGAGGGAGAAAAAGCCAATTGAGGAAAAAAAAAAATGTGCAGTGGTGGCCCCTTTGAAAAGGGGGAGGACGCAGGTGACAAGTGATGTATTGCAGCAAAAGATAGGCTCGATGTATATCTCACATGTTTTATAGGGTTTCCGGTCCGCGTGAGTGCCGTACTTCGAAAAGTTTGGTTATGAAATATCCGGAAAACGGTGATATGCGGGATTGAAACGAACAGAAGTGAGAATCAAGGAAGTTTGACGACCTTGAAGAAACCGAGATGCGAGGAGGAGAAGAAAGAGAAGAGGAGGAGAGACGAGTGAGGAGGAACCCAATCGAAGAGATGGGTGGCAGGACCAAGGACGAGCTGAAGAAGGGAAGGGAAGAGGGGGAGAAACAGCCAGTTCAGCCCGATCACCACCACCACAGGAAAAGAAAGTATTCAGGAGCAAGCAAAAGACGCTGAGAGGAACGCCTCCAGGGATAAAAATTTGTTGGAAGAAGAAACCAAAGGGTATCGACAGACGGGGGAAAAACGCCTTCGACGATGAGGTTGGTGAGAACGTCAGTCAGCGTCGACGAAATGAGGAAGGGAAAGAATATAAACAAGAAAAGCAAAAGAAGAGAGGCTTTCTTCTTCCTCGTCTTCTTGCTCGATCAATCTTGTCTGGTGTGCAAATCAGAAGACTGCATGACACCCAATTTCATTACCCTGATTCCGTTTACCTTCCCCAGTAGCACTTCGAGGTCGGTTTCTTTTTTTTGTCCCTCTGTTAAATTGATCAACAGATGTTTGCTGCTGGCTGTCGATGTTGGTTTCATGCACTTGTATGCTATAGCAATGTGACTGCAGCGGTGATATATGGCTTAACTCAAGGTTCAAGCGGAGAGACATAGGAAGCAGTGTCTCCGAACATTCTCCACCTGTGAGAGAGAGTCATAACGTGCGTTAGTAGAGGCCAACAAAAAGACACGGCACGCCAGTGAGAAGTCTCCAGAAACGAACCAACAAGCACTCGTACTGTGCTCCGTATATACTGTACAGTAGTCAAGCGGTTAGGTTGGCGAGCGAGTGTTAACCACCCGCCTGCCCAATACAACCCTAGGCTCTTCCGCACGGACTTATCATGCAGTCGTCGAGGAGGTGGCTCACGAAAGTCAACTTTGTCCCCGTATTTTCGGTATATGCAAGGTTGGTGAGAGGGACAGGGCGAGGAGGTCCCTGTACCAAGAGGATCTGAGCGCTGCAGCCTGCAGGTATCTAGACGTCAGCCACAAAACCCAAATGGGTTTGGCGGTTTGGGAGGTGAGCCGGACACAGTTAGTGACTCCTGACTTGCCGGTCCCTGCAAATCCATCCAAGGTCTGATTGAGAAAATCGTTGATATTGGTTATCTTAGCGTGTATGCAACCGTTATATCGACATCCCTAAGGTGGTTCCCCTGAACTTAGGACTTGAGAGATGCATGCTTTGGCAGGGTAATAGATTGAAATGCTACTCGCGCTGCTTCGCATTCGCCATTGAGTGAGTCTGAAGTGTATCATGGCACCCACGGACTTGGTAGGGAAAGACGCTCGGAATGGGTGGCCTGTGCCCGTGACACACACACACACACACACACACAATATGGGAGGAGTCGTTGTAATGAGATTGGTTAGGTCGACAACAGTCAGAAGAAATGGTCGCGTGGTATGATTCCCCCGGCGAGGAGGGCTTCTGAATCTGCTATACACAGAGGCATACACGTTCGGTGAGTCCTGCATGTCTGTGTTGTCATTATCGGGTGATTCCAGGAGCATCAAACCTACTCAATGCCCCCATAGGCTGGCCTGCCTTCATAGACCCCAAAGCTGGAGCAATTCAGACAAGACACTCCGTCCACGTTGTCTCCCTCGATGTCTCTTCTGGGTCCGACACACCCCGAGTCCGAAGCTGGTTGTAGGCGAGACACTGACGCACCATGGATTATTTGGAGAGGATATTATCAACGTGTGTTAGACGCACACTCACGCCAGCAATTTTGCGTTTGTGTGCGCTTGTCTGCATGTAATAGCATGGGCCTCAAACATGGATGAAAGTTTGTGTCGTTCAGGATGAGACATGTCGACACAGACAGATAGACCGATCTCGGCCACGATGGAAATTTTCTATGAGGAGAATGAGTAGAGCTATTGGAATACTGACGAATTCTTAGAGAGAGAAGGAAATAAAATAAGACAAAAGAATGAGATGAGGTTGAAATCTCAAAAGAACAACTGTCGTTCCTTCTGCATCTGAGGTAAAGCTCCATGGTTTCGATGCAGTTAGGGTTACATCGAAATTAGGGTCAGAGAAATAACGGGGGCTTGGGACCTGGAATTGTGGGGTTGGTAACCCTATCTTATCTTAGCATCCTCTCCCAACAAATTTCCAGCTCAGTTCCGAAGCGAGACTTCCTCCTTGCAAACTACATCATCAATCAGGCCATTGAGCTGTTTTTTGGTATTTCTTTCTGGTGCTGCCGATGTTTAAACTGTGGAACAACACGGCTCGGCACCGCAATGTGTATGTGTTTATTTGGGGCGTCTATGTGACCTTGCGGAAGACTGACTTCACCGTGGCATCATCGTCCAGATGGCGCCTCTAGCGACCCCGAACCAACCAGATCATCCCATCAATCTGGTTAGCTTTCGGGTGAACACACACTTAGCATGTGAACCATATGCGAGGCTCTTCCCAGACAAGGGGGACTCTTAAGGGTTCTAATTGGGTAATGGAAACTCGCCGCTGTGGCCACGCCACTCTTGTCCTGTCCACAACGGTGGCCCATCTCTGCGTTCGGTCACTCTGATACGAGCACCGATCCGAAGTGGGCCTCGGCACGGATAGAATCTCGCCCACATGCACGCTGTTCGGACGCTCGCGCACGGTCCGGCGCCGGAGCTTGCGTGTCTGTTGTCCGCCGCAGGGGCTTGGCTCGTGCTAATCGGTTCGCCGGCCTGTCACCTTCGGAGAATCTTTTTGTTTCGTTGGCGGGAAACTTTTCCCGTTTAAGGACAAGGCGAGTTGCCAGAGACTCCGGAACTACTACCCAACGGAACCAAGGAGACCGGCTTGTGTAGCTCAAGGGTTCATGCTATGGGACTCAAGTTTTTCGAGATTGCTGCACGATACCTCTCCTCGTGTGTGTGTGTGTGTGGTGGTGAAAGGGTCCCGGAATGGGGGAAACGGCCCCGCCGATAAAAAGCCCCCGGGACGTGCATCGCTACCGGGTATCTCATATCACGTTACTCTCCGTAGCTTCGTCTCACATAATTGTGTGTGTGCTGCCTGAACTATTCGTGGCGTAACAATTTGGATTCGCCCTGCCGTCCGGCTGATGTTCAATTCTTACCCTTGGCTGAGCGCAGGGATATTTTTATACCCAAAATCAAGGCAGAACAGGATGTTTATAGCATTCCAGTTCCCGTTACATGTGGGGTTGGCAGATAGTGTCTTAGTATTGAGCGATGCACGAGATAAATGAAGCAATATTGCAAGCGCCGCTGTTGGAGACAGCGGGCGGGTTCGCTTCTGATAGATTGCAGAAAATTCTCAGTATGTGCGGTCCTCTCGTCAAAGTGATGTCCCTAAGCCAAGCCAACATGATACGGACGCAATATATCACAGGTGCTTTTTTTACAGGATCACAGACATTCGTATATGCGTCTCCACCAAGTGATCTCGAAATGCTCGCCGGAAGATGCGATATGGCAACGACAATCTCCGGTGCTTAGAATGACTTGAATGGAAAGGCGTAGAGAATCTCACCATGTCACACCAAAGACCAAAGATCTCACCTGAGCGCGAAGCAGATTCCCATCGCCGCCATCACTCCCCAAGATGCGCTGGTGCACCGGTCGTTGAGCTGTTCCCATCACGATATGCGGGAGTATCTCGTTGCATGACGGATCTGGAAACAAATACCAGAATAAGCCAGTTGGCTGTGGCACCCGATGCTCAGAAGACGGAGGGGTATATCGGAAGAAGATATGGCCGCCCGACCAACCACGCGGGTTAATCAATCAGTCACAACGACATCATCAACCTTCCCCTCCCAGATAGAGCCCCTGCAAGGCAAAGGTAGCCTTCTGAGTAGTGACCAGTTTCAGGCACAAATGGAAGGTCAAAGTCACGGCGTTGCGTGATGGAGGGGAGGGGGAAGGAGGAATAAAATCACCATACCGAAATGGCGTGTGGGGTATATATGTCCTGATGCAACTTCTTTATATATCAGGACATACTATAAGCTATAGCGAAGGATGTTATAGTCAAGCTCAACAGTATCTGGAGAGGGGGACGGATGGGTGACAGAAGGATGACGGCCCAGAGACGGATTTCGCGTGTGTAGATGCATCTCGGGAAAATCGTCGGACTGTCAAAAACAGACGGCATCAACCCGGATCTGGACAGTTTCGTGATGTTTCGGCAAAATGCACGTTGGAGGTATATGCGGACGGTTATTTATCTGGGTGTGTGGAAGGGTTTGTGCCACCTGGCGTGAGGCATCGTGGCTTCAGGATCAAATCAAGTCATTGCGACGTAGCAGACTCAGAACAACGGTTCAGTGTGCACTATACGAAGCTCGCCCGCATTCCAACCACGTAAACTGAAGAAGATCACAAAGGATCCCGGTGTAGAATCTTCCGCAACACGTGGAATGAAAAAAGGTCCGCTGGTGTACCGGGGTCCACGATTCGCCGGGCAGATCTCGGAGACCACGGCGTTCAACATTCCAGTTCCCCGAGGATGTATCCACGCACACATGTTCCGGCATCACAGTCTGATATATTACCGGACCCAGGCAGAAGCGGTCTCGAAGTGTATTGGAGAAACGTAGGACGCAGTGGGCTGTTCGATTGGCATGATAGCGACGGACGGAGTCCGGCTGAAACATCTGATCTTCGCTGGGCACCACGAAAGAAAAAAGCGAAGAAGCAGCCCCAGGTTCAGAAGAAGAAACGAGGACTGCAAAGGGCCTCAAAACTTCATCTCATCTCACCATGACGTGGCGAAGCGGTAATTTGAAGTCAACATGACGAACTGGCACAGGCACAAGCACTATATGTGCGACCCAATATTTACTCTCTCCCTATCTCGGGGGTGCAGGTAACGTTGGCTGGAGATAGACGACGAGGAGCAAACAGCACTCTCTGTGTACTGACATTCGAACATTACTTACTCTACACAATGCTGCGTGATACACACGTGAGCAGTATCTCCATGCAAATCCTGCAGGAATTGGGCCACTCGGCAAGGAGCAGTAGATCGAACAGCAACAACAACACGAGCTATAGAGGAATCTTGAAGAGATGCAAGGAAATCGTGGCGAGAGACCGATTGAACCAAGGGCGAAAGAAACGAAAGAAAAAAAACCCTAGAAAATCAAACACCAAGTTTTTCCGCGCTGTCGCTTCCTCGTCTCCACCATTATCCCGCTCAAGTTACCACACCGTGGAACTACCACAGACCAACAAGGATTGTGGCAAACCGGCGAAGCCCGGAAAGCCGGACTGCCAGAAGCCCCCAGCCCGGCAATTTCGCTTTGTCCAAGATGTGCCGACAGTACAGTACTACAACCAGGAACACAGAGGCTCGCCGCCAGCGGTCAGAAAGCGATATGGCTATCCAGCGTCTGATCGATTCTCCCTGTCGATGCACGGATTCCCCAACGCTAATTTCTCGCAAACGAATGCGACGGTGGGGCGATAACAATGGAGATCATTACGTCAGTGACAGCATGGGGCTTGTCCAGGAGGAAAGAAAGAGATCAATTAGTCTTCGGACAGAGATTTCGCGTCCACGACTTTCTCCCGCTGTTTCTCGGGGGAAAAAGCAAAGAGCGGCAGAAAAAAAAGAAAAGAAAAGAAAAACTAGAGCTGCTCGGGTATAGTATCATTGACACGTTGGGCCCCCATCCACCAACTTCGCTAGTTTTTCTGCACTCTGGCCGAATGGGGAGATATTCTCTCTCAAGGGGGCCGTCTGCCGCCATCGACACCAGCACAGCTTGCAGCAAATATTTGCCAGCTTTGCCAGCCAGCTAGCTGGGCGATTTAGGTTGCGGACACATGCATTAGGGCGCAGGGACTGGGGGGGCCAGAAACTATCGAGTTCAGGCCGCCAGCGCTCCCTGTTTGATCAGTTCAGGTGCACTGGCCGGTGTCGGGGATGAAAGGCGGTCTCTCCGACGATAACTTGCTTCAAGAACAGTATCCTCCAATGCAGCCACGTACTGTAGACTTTTGGAAGAGGAAGAGCTCGGGTGTATCACCAACGAAGCGGCCATAAACTTCGCAGAGAACCGAGTTTTAGTGTACGGGCCTACGAGTACACCAGGAGAAGAGTGAAACCTGGCCGGTGCGTTGAAAGTGCGACAGACCGGCGGGATTCTCTCTTTGAGCAAGCGACGGTGTGAAAGCCGGGTGGGGATTTTGTCTCGCGTTTTTCTTTTCCTTTTGTATTTTGTATTTTTTTCTATTTTTCGTGAAGCACAAGGGAAAACTAAACACCCCCCAAGGTGCTTTGAGGGAGAAAAGAAACAAGATAAATTACACACACAGAGCCACGCCAACGCCGCATCCGGATCGGCGGCTCCTTGTCCAGCTGAAGTGCCTGACTAGCGGTGGAGACTTTTGTGTGTTGTTGATTTTTATTTTATTATTTTGAAGCGTAATTGGCTGTCCGGGTTAGCCCTGGTTTCTTGGGGACAGACGGGTGTTGTTGTTTTCTGTTCCAAAAGAATCAAAAGAACGGAACAGCCGTTGAACGAGGGACTAGTCATTAATCACATCTTCAAGTTGTCCTCCTAGACTCATTCACACATCCCTATCAGTAATCAATTCCGTCCCTGCCAGCCGGATTCCACCACACCGTGGGGTTTCACGTCCAAAGTTCACCATCCGGCTGTGCCGTCCGGTGAAGTCGTGCTTTTTGGCTGGCAGGAAGATCTGGTCCGGAAGTCAGAAAGATAACAAACACACTCGTTATCACAAGCGTGGCTCTAACGGTAGCACTAACTACTCCGTATAACTAAGAGATACAATCGTACCGCTCCACTGATTCCACCACACCCAGACGAAGAACCAAACAACGAGGAAAACAGGTTGGGAATGGCGATAGTGGGGAAGCATCCGGCAGCCGGTGTGCGGCAACAAGAGAAAAAGAAATATGGGCACCAGGAATCCACTTTAGGCGAGAGAGCTTGGAAAGTTCAAGAACGAGCAGGATCACGCGCGACGCCGGTGACTCTTGTGAATTCCAGGATTCCATCACGATCGGAGATATCGCCACAACGACATACGAAATCTGGTTTTGTGGTCTTTGGGACTGGGTGTTTACGTACCAAGAACAGACCTTCCCGGAAAAGAACACCAACAACAACAACAGGTTCGTGGGCAAGAAAGTTATGGTTGAATCCTCCTAAGCGATAGCTGTTCCTTGTAGGGCTTTTTGCCTTGCAACGGAGGGGGGAAATGCTCAAAAGAGAATGGATATGCACGACGAGAGGGGCGAAGTGGAGAATTCCAAGTCAAATCAAAAGACCAGTGACCACTGCCGTGCAGCAGTGGAAAAAAGAAGAGGCATTTTGGCGGGCAGGCAGGATTGTTGGAGACTTCACTCAGCACTCAGTCAGGATTGATATTTGCAATCACTTATCACGACGGGGGGTTACAATACCATCGTCCAAAGTGGCAGCCAAATCAAAACCCATTAGAGAGAGCCCACACACACACACCACCCCTTCTGTTAAAGTCCAGTTACCGGGGAGCCACTCACTTCTGTGATCTGTCATTCTCCTCATTTGTGTTTTTATGTCTCTCTTCCTCTCTTGTTCGGGTCGTTTGCACCCTTGGCGCCGCCGGCTTGTAAATCTGAATATCGCATGTTTCAGTGTCGGGCATGGGAAGACCGGATTCACATGGGATGGGACAGTGTCAGGAAAGGGGAGATAAGCAGGATTCAACGGGTTTCCAGGGTGTTTGCATATCCAAAGCATTCGACATTCGCGACAGAATACTTGTTGACTGACTACTGTCACCGGTAGTGGGCCGAGAGATCACAAGACGCTATCCGCGTGAAGATTCAGAGAAGAAAAGAAAGCCGGCGGGGATGTTCGGAGTTCTCAACCCGATGAGGTCACCATTAAACCCAAGATACCACTTCAATGAAAGAGAGAGAGCCCCGCGAACGTCCAAGTTTCGCAATCCGAAAAATGCGGCCTTTCCCCCCTCACCCCCGAACAACACCAGCCAGGATCATCCAGGACACGATAAGAAGGGCCTCTGTAAAGCCAGGACAGGACTCCTAAGCACTTCGACGTAAATGGGCCCGTTGGTTGGGAGCCCCATAATGACGATGCTACCCTTCCGCTCACTTTTGCAGTTGTGCTCGTTTTGTGGTGGCCTGGCAGCGCGTGTGAGTCGAGGTGGAATGATGATTGGCTGGCAATTGGGAGGCCGTGGTAGAAATATGGAATCTGTGGCTATTTTTCTTTTCTGAAGGCGGACTGAAGTAGTGAGCGAGAAAAGTGTCGACACTTTATCACATGGATCACCAGTTACCCAGAACATTACACATTCCAGGAGACGGCAAGACAGCCGCAATAAAACGAGCGAAAACAGACAGACCTGAAAAAAGAAGCTATTCACATACGTCGGCAAGAGAAGGCGCGCGAGCCTCATGCACGAGGCTACGGAGATCAAAAGTACCTGGCCACATAAGGCTGGGGAAGAAGGCATAAAAGCAGGAACATGCATTGATGGGGTAGTTCGGAGGGGGAGGAAGTCAGAGGGCAGGAGCGAAGGGCGGTACGAAGTGCGGTACGATATGCACCAGGATGTGTGTGAAAAGGGGAGACAAACAGAAGGAAGAAGAGGGGAAATGCCATGTACAGTACTGTACTGTCCAGTACTGTACAGTACTTTGTCGCTGTGTGTGTCTTGTTCCGCGCGAGGACCAAAACACTGCCATTGCAACCCAACAAAAAAGTGTGTGTAACTGAAAGAAGAAATTGTTCGTCCTCTACGGCTGTGCCGACGGCTGGATGGATGGATGTATAAAAGTACATGTACTGTACTGTACAGTACTCTTCATATGCATCCCAGAATGCAACGTGGTGCGAAATTGGTTGCCACTGGCTGCAACATACTGCGCAAAGTTGGGCAACCAGCCCGCGCGCAGAGGGGGCATCGCTAAACCCGGAAGGAAACGGCGATATTCTGCCCGACTCGGTGCAATTGGGCAATTCGAGTGAGTGAGTGTGTGAGTGTGTGTGTGGGTGTGGGTGTGTGGCCTGGCGCACTGACTTGCACACTTGTTAGCCTCCTAAACTCAGGCACGGGATTCCTTTAGTTTTGGCATATGCAGGTTGCTTTGCTTGTTTGCTGAACGCCGTTGCGCGAAATCGCAGGCAATGCGGCTGCTGAAGGCCGCGCTGCCGCCCGTGAACCGACGCTTAGTTTCACGAACGCCCACTACTGTACTTCGCTGGCCTTCTTGCCTTTCACAAGTGTGCACTCCTGCACGCCGTCGCATAACGGAAGGCACCAGTGAAGAAACCACAGAGGAAGCAGGTTCGGGTAGGTACG
The DNA here is from genome assembly GCA_001510575.1 of Knoxdaviesia capensis. Classification (NCBI taxonomy): domain Eukaryota; kingdom Fungi; phylum Ascomycota; class Sordariomycetes; order Microascales; family Gondwanamycetaceae; genus Knoxdaviesia; species Knoxdaviesia capensis. The sequence goes on along the minus strand of LNGK01000004.1, from coordinate 3,803,429 downwards.
TACCTGCAAACTCGTACTCTCGTCCATGTTGACCTCTTCCACACATTAACTTCTCTCGTATCACCAATCATCTGGCTGTCTTCACCGGTTCAGCCATCTTTCCAATCCCAACCCGGGATCCCCCTCACCCATGCCCATGCCCATATCCATATCCATATCCATCTCCATTTTCTGTTTCAATTCACACCCATGCTTTGGGCATTCTTCGGTTTCCTCCGTTCAGCCTCCGTCATCACCGCCCAAAACAGAGGCGGAAAACGAGATCACTGCCTCCCCGCTTTCCGCTGTGCATGGATGCTCTAACTTCCCTCTCCCGTGGGACCTCTCACCCAAGTTCGATGTGTATCAGCCAGCTTTTTCCCTGCTGGGTATCAATCACACTGGGCCGGCTGGCCACCCGCAAATATGTCACAGTACTGTAGCATTTGCTCGTAACCGTCCACACTGATTCATCTAACAGTTCCCTCTGTCATCCCTGCGCTTCTGACGCTTCCTCTTCTTCACTTCTCGGTTCTCACTCTCAGTCTCTCTCATTGTGGGTGCATGCTTCCAAGAACGAGAAGAAAACGCCGAGACATTTCGCGCTTTTGCTTCCCCACGTCTGTTCGCCGTGACGTTGTTCTCTCGATCTCCGCCCAATTTTCCAGCTTGCGCACACTTATCTCCCCGTAGTTGCCCACATCACCTGCACCATAGACTTACAGTACTCACCTGTCTCTTCTTATTTTGTATTTTATTCTCGTCTTTTTAATCTCTCCCCTTTCGTCCTCCTCTTTCATGCGGTGGTTTTTTCTGGCTCTCAACTTCTATATTCGGCTGATTTTCATACCATCTTCTCACACCCAATCCGCCTCTCCAGCCCTTTTCACCTGCGGCTGAGACACGCAGATCTAGCGTGCCTTGTACCCTCGATTGCTCTCCAACACAACTGCATGCAGAACCATTGAGCCGGTCCGGACACGAGGAAGGCGGGCGCGGAGAAACCGAGAAGGAAAAGAACCAACCAAAAATTCACCACTCCATTCCACTACACACACGCCGCTCCAGGAACACCCACCAACGACCGTGTGTGCTTTTTTGCTCTTCTTTTTTGGCATTGGAAGACCCTAGGAAGCCCGCCGCCGTCCCTTGGCCCCGAAACCGAGAACGTCCTCTCTCCCTGAATTGCCTCCGAACGGATCTATACATGCGACACACCACTGCATTAAACAGCAACGAAGAAGCATCATAGAACCGCCTCAAGCCGATTAGCTTCGGTCATTATACATAATCTCCTGCGACCAAAGCCAGGGAAGGAACCAGCCCGACGCCAACAACCGCCGTAAACAAACTCTTTTTTTTGTCGCCACTCTTTCCACTCTCGGACACAACAATCAATCCACCACACCTGCCCAGCACCACAAAAAAAGACCACAATTTTCACCGCCCATAGCTCCTTCCCGCCCACACCACTTTCCTCGCGAACCAGGAGCCCACTAATCCGTCGGGCCTACCTACAGGGAGCGCTAGGCTTCTCATTCCGGCTTTGCCTTCCTTCTGTTTTCTTTTCTCTCTCTTGCCCTGTTTTTTTCCTCTTCCTCCCCTCCTTCCTGCTCGCACACCCTACACCGCTTTCGCTTCCTTCCTCCTGTTTGCTCATTGTTATTTCCTGTTTCTGGTCTCTTGGTCGTTCCTGCCTGTCCTCTTCTTATCTGGGGGCTGTTGCTGGCTACTACTGCCTGCTCTTTTCTTCTCGTTTCGTGGCTTCCCACTTTGCACCAAACCTTAATAGCCGCCTCACCCCACTCCGATTCTTTTCCCTCGTCCTTTCTCTTTTTGTGTCTCTCTCTCTTTCTGGTCACTTTTTCTTATTTGATTTGGTTTTATTCCTTATTCCTATTCCCGCCTTTTCTCCCTTCCGCGTGTTTTCTTTTTCTTCTTCTTCCTCTCTCTTTTCTTTTCTTCTTCCTTTCCTGTCCTTTTTCTCTCTCTCCTTCACAATGATCTCTCCCGATTACCAGAATCGGCAAATTGGAATTCCCGATATTTACACCCATTCGAGATCCAGGACCGTTTCTTCCAATACTTTCCCCCTCGAGCATCCGCCTCCTTTATTGGCTGTGCGAACTAATCTTGCCGCTCCTGGACTGGGTATTGTTGGTCCTGCCGCCCAACTATTGCCAACTCACAGAGAACAATCTCCGCCGCCGCAAATCTCCTCCTTTCCGCAACCTTCGCAGCAGCAACAACAGCGATTCTCTCAGCTGCCACCTCTCCTTCAGCAGCAGCAGCAGCAGCAGCGAAATCCCGCCGTGAACTACTCTAGATTGTCCACCCACATCGTTTCGCCCGTCATGCAAAACCAAGATCTTCAGTCGCAGGTTGGCTACCAACAACCGCAACAATATCCGCGCTACTACCAGTCTGAATACCCGCAGCAATACGCTCCCCAACAACAGCAACACCAGCCGCCGTCGCAACAGTATCAATATCAACAGCAGTCCAACTATGCCGCCACCCACCCGCACCCTCAAAATCTGCATCTCCAGAGCACCGTCTCGATGTCGCGTCGCTCGCCGTCGGTGAACACCTTCAGCACTTCGGCCTCGATACCGCCTTCGGCCGCCATCTACAGCTCGTCTCCCACCGGCGAACTCCGCCGCTCCACGTCGTCTCGCCGATCTGGTGGCCCCGGCGCTGCTAGTCCCTCTTCGCCGTCCTCTCTCAGCTACGTGGCTGCTCTCCGCCGCCAGAAGGGAACTGTGTGGAGCGACCGCACCCAGGCCGAAGACCCCCGCGCCGCTGCCCAGCGCAAGGCCGCAAAGATGCGGGCGGCTATGGAAATGGCTGGAGGCCGCTCGTTGTCCATGTACGGAGGCAACTTTGCTGGTGTTCCCGGCGGTCGTACCACCACTGGAATCAGCACTACGGGCAAGGTCGCCGCCAAGATTCGGCATCACGGCAAGCAATCTGTAATCGGCTTCTTCCCTGGCGAGAACCACGTTGGCGTGGGAGGCCTGCCCGTCCGTTTGAGTGCCACCGAGGTTGAGGGCGAATCTAGTGGAGACGACGACAACTCGGCTGGCATGCGCCGCCTGCACCACCATCGCACAGGTAGCAGCGGACGCAGCAGCACCGCGAGCGTCCGCCGCGCCGTTTCCTATCGTCCCTCGGGCGGTGCCCTCAGCGGAGGCAGCAACCAGAAGCGCAGAAGTCCCGGCGACACCCCCGAACGGAGTGGCAGTCTTGTCGATGCCACTGGGGCTGCTACTCCCCCCAGTGCAACCGCCTCCGCACCTGCCGTCCTTCCCCCGTCCGCCTCAGCCGCTGTCGCGACTGCCGACGACGCCGGTAGCAACAAAGCCGGGAGTACCCACAGCACCAGCAGTGCGGAGAAGGGTGACATTGTCGGCGAGCTCGGTGCTCTCACTCTCGGGGGTTCTGCCGGTGCTCCGGGACCGCAATCTTCAACCCCCGGCACAGCCACTGCCAGTCGGTCGATGCAGCACGCCGCCGTCAAGCGCGAGCGCAGCGTGCATAGCGTGGAGGACCTGAAGCGCCGTGGAAGTGTCGACGAGCGCACCATGACTCTTACCTCTGGCCGCCTTTACATCGCCAACCCCGATTAACCGGACTCGGCGCCTTTGACCTGGACACGTTGTATCCACTCCATAACTCTATAATCTAGTCTTATATCCTTATTTTCGGCATCTTATACACCGACGAATGTCTCCAACATTTATCCTTCCGCTCGCTCTTTCCTGTTTCGTCTCATCAAATCGATGCGGAGTTTTGGTCATTCGTTTCCTCACCAGCGATCACTTTTTTGTCTTTGGTTTTCACGATGCTCATATCGGAGACACTTGTTGTGGAGGACATTCAGTCCCCAGTCACCTTCTAGTGTCACCTGCCCGCACTGTTTCGCTTTTTTCCATATCGGAGTCTTATCGTTCGCAACGTCTCCTTTCTTTCACATCTTCAACAATATACCTCGCCTACGCTGTCTTTTTTCTTTCTTCCTTTTACCAGCGCTTTCTGTTTTATGTCTCTCGTTTTCCACTGCTTGTGTTGCTGCTTCCAGATACCTTGCATTCGTTCCCTGTTTCTACTGTCTTCTATCTTATGTTACTATTATTTTATAGTATTCATTCTGTTTTCTGGTTTCCTTGGTCATGCAAAGATGATACCCGCATGGAGCAACGAATGAAGTTTTTTTTTTTATCTCTTCAAAAGTCTAGAGAAGGGGAGCAGAGAAATAGGACGTCTATATCCGTCTAGATTCGCCGGCCGATCCTAATTAATGTCTGAATTCTTTTCTTTTCTATGAAAACTTATGAGCCGTGCATGCTTTTCATGTGTAAAGCGCGATATGCGACATTCTGTTTTCCTCGTATACTTACGTCCGACTGACCATTCCGAATTCAGGGCATGATTCAGGACACCAAAAATTGCAAGCGACAGCAACGGCTCGATAGTCAGTCCCCATTTACAAGTTCAGCGCTATAGCGGTTCATTCAGGGCTGCCAGGATTGTAATTGCAGCTATATTTGCAACCTTTAATGGGTTCCCACCCCTCCAAGGCATGCAATTCCAGCCCTGCTTCGGCGCATCCTATGCCGTATATGGCCACTGGACCCGTGAATTATGGTTGGTCCAGTCCACAGCAGTTGTTTTAATAGATGCGGGGAGGCTGGCTGCCTTTTTCGCGTCAACAGACTTTCAAGCTTTTTCGGTGCGCTTTTTCCGGGGAACCCTAACAAAGAGCAGTTTACACGGGTGAATTCCGGGGGAACTACTTCTCTTTAATTGCTTGCCACGCGTTTTCTCTACGCGAAGATTTCGCGTTTCCTCGACGAAGCGGGCCGAAAGTCTGGCTACTGCGGAATCATGCGCAGCGAAACGCGTTGACGACGCCCTTTTTCTTCGTCTTGGGGATTTTCTGGGGGGACGCCGGATTCATTGGGACCTCACCGGCTTTTTTCTCTCTTTCATCTTAATCGTACCATTGATCTCTTGATCCCGCCAATCTCGATATCTCGTGCTCAGTGACGCAACGCAACGTCTGTTCGACTTCGCTCTACTACTCTTCTTCCTCTTTACTTCATTCACCCGTTCTTCACCTCCAGTTCCCAACTGTGCCACTCTCTCCCTTTCCGACGGAATCACCTTCTCCTTCGTCGACGACCTCAGTTATCAAATTGCACACATCTTCATTCTCCAAGTTCAGCTTCATTCCAAGTCACCGGCTGCAGTCTTCGTCCTTGCTATCAGCTGCCCCAGCATCAATCTCAGCTGGTCATTTACAGTCCCGCTGGCGGAGGCTTTGCTGCTCCTTGAGTCAAGCCAATGCCTCTTCTCGATATGGATCGATTCGTGAGAAAGCGGTCTCACGACGAGTTTGTTGTCGATGTAGTCGATTGTGCTGACCAAGAGCCGACTAAGAAGCCTGACCTAGGCTCCATTACCCCCTCGTGTATGCATTGTCTCTTTGTGTCCGCCCTATATCTTTCTTATTCATAATTCATGTCCTGCGAGAAAAACTTCCCCCCTGTCTAACTTGAAAACTTGAATCATTCTTCTCAGGTATTCTTCCCTCCATCCGCCCTATCCCCCGTGGCCGGTCGCCTGCTCTCCAGGACAGCCCAGCATCTCTTACCGACGGCAACAACAGCACTCCGGCGGGCATGAGTCCCTCGCCCACACGAACCCCCCTCGGACTCTCGCCCAATATCTCGCAACCCCTACCCAGCCCGACCAAATCCACCATGAAGCCTGCCGACGGCGAGTCCACCACCACCGCTGCTGCGGCCGGCGTGAAGCGCAAGCGGCCCATCGATGCCGACAAGGCCGCCAAGGCCGACCTCGACGCCCAGAAGAAGAAGGAGAAGGAGGACGCGCGGCTGCAGAAGCTGGCGGAGAAGAACAAGCAGGATGCCGAAAAGGCCGCGGCTCGCGCTGCGAAGCAGGCTGAGCGTGAAAAGGCCGACGCGGACCGTGCCGCCAAGCAGCAGGAGCGTGATGAGAAGCGCCGTAAGAAGGAGGAGGATGACCGTCGCGTGCAGGAGGAGAAGAGCAAGAAGGAGCGGAGCCAGCTCCGCCTCAACTCCTTCTTCAAGGCCCCTGCTGCCTCTGCTACTACAAAGACCGGGGCTGCTGTGTCTGCCGGTGCTGCGGCCGGAGACTCGCCCCAGAAAGCCGGAGCCAATGCTGCTGGAGCCGATTCAGCGCCTCAGACCGAGTACCAGCGGATGTTCCGCCCCTTCTTTGTCAAGTCAGACGTCACGCTGGCTCCTCCGGCCCACCGATGTGACGAGGAAACCCGGGCAGCCAAGGAGAAGATCTTCGACGAGTACATGTCCGGCGTCCGCAGCTCCGACAACCTGGGCCTGACGCCGTTCGACCCCGTGCAGGCCTTCCAACTCCCCACCCGTCTGCCACCCCGCGGCCGCCCACCGCCCCTCGTGCGCACGCTGGTCGAGGAGCTGCAGAGCTCCAGCTCGCAGTCGTACAACGACCCGGCGCGCCAGAAGGCGCTTGCGGCGCTGCGCAGCGTGCCGATGAAGCTGATCAAGTTCTCGACCGACGTGCGGCCGCCGTATTTTGGCACGCTGACGGCCACGGTGCCGCGCACGCCGCAGCAGATGCGGCGGCTCGCGCGGCGGCCGGTCGGCCGGGTGCTCGCGCACCTCGAGTACGACTACGACTCGGAGGCCGAGTGGCTGGATGACGAGCCGGGCGACAATGTGGACGATCTAGATGACGACGAGGACGACGATGCGAATAGCGATACCAACGACGACCTCGACGGCTTTCTCGACGACTCGGATGATGTCGGCGGTGCTGGTGGCGGTGGCGGCGCGACGCGGCGCGTGCTCTTTGCGGGCTCGGCTATGGAGCCGGAGAGCTCGGGCGTGTGCTTTGAGAATGAGGACCGGAAGGTTACGGTTGATTTGCTTGCGCAGCATCGGATGGAGATTATCCTTGGTACGTTGTCCATTTTTCCTGCCTTTTTTCAGGCGCATCAACACTAACCAACATCTGTGGTGTCCATACAGAATCGCTGCATCCCCAGGCCCAGATCGACCCCTTCTCGACGAAATACTGGGAGCCGGAAGCCTCTGCAGCCAACAAGGCGAAAGACGGCCAGATGGCCCCGCCGCCCGCCCCCAGCAACGCCTTTGAGGCGCTCGTCTCAGGATCCAAGACCTCCGGCGCCGACGCCACCACGGCCGCCTCCACCGCCACAGCCGCGGCCACCACCGCCCCGACGACGACCGCTGCTGCGGCTTCCGGCTCCGGCCTCTCCATTGCGGATATCAAGAAGCCCGAGTTGATCCCCGATGCCAAGCGGGTGATCCTTGAGAACGCCTCGCTGAGCAAGCTCGGCCTGGTCGATGTGCTGAATCACCGCGTCGACGGACTCACCAAGGCCGAGGCCAAGGTCATGCTGGAGGTGCTTGCGGAGCGGCGTGGCGCGGGCCGTGTCAAGGCGTGGGAGATTCGCGATGGGTGTTAAACTCCACGTCTCATCTCGGAGGAAAGCCAGTCGAGTTCTCGGATTCGGGGACTAATTGGCCCGTGTGTACATTTTTCGGAGCTTTTTTCGTCTTCTTTTTTTTATGAGAAACTCGGTCAACCGGGATACTGGGAAATGGAAGGAGTTTCATGCATTTTTCTTTTCTCTTTTCTTCTTGCTTCGAGGTCACGGAATTCTAGATAACTGTGTGTGCCTACAGGCACATATACCACCACTTTCAAATCGCCAGTCTCACTATTTTGTTTTTACAGGGAGTCAAGGTATGGTACAGTCACTTTTAATATCATGAGAAATGCAATAAATTCACAGAAAGCAATGCGTGTCGAAGTTCGTGTCAAAATGTGTCTTCATCGGGCGGATCTCCAAGTCCAGGGAAACCCTAACCCTAGTGTATATCCCAAGACTAGAGATGTAAGTTGATATCTAACCGCCCAATCCCAAAACACCAAGGCTATGTGATAGTTCATACAAACATGCGAAGAGAAGATAAACAGGAGCCCCAGTACGTGCGTGCTGGGACGAAGAATCGAAAAAGATTAAACAATTAAATAAAAAAAAAAATGGCCGAAGACAGTCTTCATGTGTCTAGGGGAAGACCACAAGGTCACTCTGATCGGTGTAGCCCTGGTAGGCCGCACACGACACAAAGTTGTCCTCGATGAAGGGCGTCGAGATCTGCACACCAAACACGCCGTCAAAGTCCACAGGCGCCGCAAACGGGCCGATATTCGACCTGACGCGGCCGCGCACATGCACGACGGCGTCCATGGCGGCAACGCCGGGGCGATTCACGCCGACGCCGGGGAACACGCGCACCATGGAGTCGCAGGCGATGGGGTCGGCGGTCGCGAAGATGGGCTGGTTGGTGATGTTTCTGTACACCGCCAGCGGGGCGAAGCCGGCGGCGGGCCGGCCGGGCGTCGGGGGGTCGATCGCCTGGAAGTCCAGGCTCACGAAGGCCGGGGGGCTGGTGCAGTTGCCCGCGACGGCCGCCTCGGCGTGCAGCACCCGGTGGTCGGCGCGGGCCGGGTCGGTCGAGAACACGTAGGCGTCGCACGGCGGGCTGAAGAGCGCGGGGTGCACGGTGGTGCCGTAGGCCTGCGAGCCCTGGATGGCGTCGGTGTTGGTGGCTTCGATCATCTGCTCCGGCACGTAGCGGAACGACGAGAAGCCGTCGCCGAGCAGGTCGATAAACGGGAACTCAAAGCCCACGCGCTAGATAGCACACATGGCTGTGAGATACTTTGCCTTCTTCTTCGTGCTATACTGGCGGGGACTTGAGATAAATGGGGGGGGGGACTCACGCTGAAATCCGCAATGGTGTACTCCATGAACCGGATATCGTGGTCATGCCCGGCCTGCACGAGCACCGGGTACATGCCGGCCGGGAAGTCGGGCAGCAGGGCGCGGTAGGCGGCCTCGAGGATGGCGTACTGCGCTGGCACGAGCTCGCGCGCCAGCGCCAGCGGGATCGGGACTACCACCAGCGTGACGTTCAGCATGCCGGTAGCGCTGTTCGGGTAGTTTGTGAACAGCAGGTTCGGGTGGTCGAGCGACGCGCACGCTTCACGCTTGACGGCGCCGTCATTGGCGGTTCCGGCGGTGGCTGCCGCGTCCCGGCGGCTTTGAGCGTCGGAGGCGAGAGAGGCCATGGCTTCGGGGATGACACCAGCGGCGCGCATTGCGGAAGTCTCAGCACCGGGCGCAAGAGGCGAGGTGGTCCAGGGTAGGCTGGGGGTCAGGTGCAGGTAGTACGGGCGGGCCATCCAGGCGCACAGGAGCCCGAGGCCGGCGACCACGGCGACGCGGAGCAGGCGGGCAGTCATGGTCATTCGGGGGGGTTGGGGCTGTGGTGATGGGCCGGGGAGAGTCCATTCTTTGGAGGGGGACTCTATTGAGGGAATCATGGTGGCTATATATGCTAATGGCCCAAAGCGAGGCCGGCGAGGAGGAGAGATAGGACAGAGGGGGCGTGAAAGAAGAGGCCCACATACAAGCGTAGGACGAGATGGTCCGAGAAAATGGAGACAAAGACAGGGAACGAGGAAGGACAAGAAGCTCATAGACGATATAACATGGAAGGGTGGTGGAGAACACAGTGTCTTGTGATGATAAGGAGTAGGAGGGGAGCAGGTGGCAGATATAAGAGTGAAGCTCTAGAAGAGGCACTAAGAGATAAGTAGCGAATATCAGGACGGCACCGGCCCTACCTACAGTACATACCTGCTCATACTATGTGTATAGGTTGACTTATAGGTGGCATCCCCTGCTGTTGACCAACGGATCCAGAGCGGAATGCTACGTTGAAGGTGGGGAGAGAGTGGCCCATCCAGCCACCGGAGACGGATGTTCATAAACAAACACTGGGGGGAGAGGGAGGGAGACATGGGGATGGCCGTGAGCCGAAACGAACGCACCAAACATCCGTTCTCAAGGCGAACATCAAGTGATAGAGAGTACGACTACACTAGTATGTACCATGGATGCAAGGCAAGCCCGTTTGGGGGGAGCGGACCCTGGTCGCTCGCTGGAATGGTTCTGATCCGAATCGACAGACGGAATACCACCGGAGAGAGAAAAGACCCGGACGAAGAGGGTGTGGATCGGCACGGGGGAACGAGAAGGTGAGAATGAGAGACACAGAGGTGTGCCGGTGGAAGAAGCGAGCGGATCTGAGCATGGGACCGACAAACAGACACTGTCGGGCGGCAAAGGACCAGCATCGAGAGATGAGAGTCTACGCTCACAAACGGAGCCACTGGCTCGTTCAAAACACAGGAAACACCAGGAAACAAGAAACACCCACACGCCCCCCCTTCCCGGACGGACTGTGCATGGGCGGGCCCTGGGAGGGAACATTCTCGGATGGGGCCCGGAATTGAAACTTCCCGTAACCCTAAGTGGGTAGCGATGATGATGAGGAGGAGGAGGATGATGATTGGGGCCGTGGGATAAGGGAGTCACGGTAGGTGAGAGTTCGCATGTGTCTACACCGGAGTATTGCTGTGCTTTGTCCTTCTCTCAGAAAACGACACGGCTTGCTGCCGCCTGTCCAGCTCCGAGACGAGAGAGCCACGGGAGCTCTGCAGTGCTGAGCACAGCGGCTACGAGCAATGCCTGCCGCCCCAACACCACCATGACACTCTCGTACAACATGATACATGTGTGTGTATACCAGAAAGATGAGACCAGAAGCAGCCGTCCAACCGGAAAACAACCACCCCCCCCCCAAATCCCCACACATGCTTCTGAATTTCCACTGTACTATATTGCCCCCATTCAGTCCCAACTCGACTAAGCGTCCAGTTACTTTCGACGTGGCGTATGATTTTTCTCCCTCTCAACTTCCCGGATCTTTGCACATCCGGCTGCGACGTGATCGACATGGTCCGTCCGCCGCGCAGCAAAAAGAAAAGGGTTGGGCGGTCGCGCCGCATATGCAAGCCTCTCTTTCCGTCCCTCGCGCTCTCTCGCTCCTATCACCGGGCCTTTATTATCTATCCCGCATGCAGAATACATCAACGAGGGCCTGTGCTGTCCTTTCTCGCTCGCCCGCCAATGAAATGTCCCCGCTGCCGGCCTCCCGGCCACCGGCGGCTCCAGGGCTCCAGTCTTTGCGCATGTCGATTTTTGCCCTTCGACTCTCGGATGTGTTCAGGTCCGGTCACTAGTGGATATTGCTAATTTTATGGAGAAACTTGTCGGTGGTGTTTGCAGATTGCGACCCTGTTTAAATGGAGGCGAGGAACCACACGTTTTCTGTTGCATCAGCCAGCTACTGTACTGGTTATCAAGGGTATCTTTCCACCAATCTTGGCGCCTATCCCTAATTTTAAACCCTAGCCCTAAAGTACTCTTTTTAATCAAAACAAAAATTCTTCTCCACAGCTACTTCTTCTTCTTCTTCTTCTTCTTCCTTCCTTCGTACCAACCAACTTTCTTCCTACCGACTAACTTTCTTCCTACCGACTAACTTTCTTCCTACCGACCAACTTTCTTCCTACCGACCAACTTTCTTCCTACCGACCAACTTCCTTCCTACCAAACAATTTTTTCCTACAAAACAGGCGCTACACGAAACCGAGTCCGCAAAGAGAGAGAGAGAGAGAGAGGCATTTAGAGAGAGAAAGAGAGGGAGAGACACACACAGAGAGAAAAAGAGAGAGAAAGAGAGAGACACACACAGAGAGAAAAAGAGAGAGAAAGAGAGAGACACACATAGAGAGAAAAAGAGAGAGAAAGAGAGAGACACACACACAGAGAGAGAGACAGGGAGAGAGACACAGAGAGAGAAAGAGAGAGAAAGAGAGAGACACACACACAGAGAGAGAGACAGGGAGAGAGACACAGAGAGAGAAAGAGAGAGAAAGAGAGAGACACACACACAGAGAAAAAGAGAGAGAGAGAGAGAGAGAGACGCACACACACAGAGAGAGAGAGGGAGAGAGACACAGAGAGAGAAAGAGAGAGAGCGATAGAGACACACACAGAGAGAGATAGGGGGTGTCCGAGTTTTGGCGGGCGTGGAGTACGGTAGCTGGGCTCTGGTACTGACTTCCGCGCTGGGCTCTAGTACTGAGTTATGCGCTGGGCTCTGGTGCTGGCTTCCCTGAATGCCTTCAAGAATTGAAGAGTCAAGGCAGGATACAAAGTAGGGGGGGTGTATGCTCGGTTCCTGGACCCACATAGAAGTAGCGCTAAAAGACCCACTAAAAAGGTACTTCTCAACATCCTTGTTAGATTTTAGCGCGTGGTGGAAACTTTTACCCGTATGATAGTACAGTACTTGGCCACCTCGGGGCCGCCGCTTGTTTCTCTGCCGCAATCTCGGCGGGTCTGTTGCCCGGAAATGAAGAAATGAGTTGGTGAATGCGAACCCCCGCTCAATGACGTGAAGAGGTGTCCCAACTCGCTACGACTGGCCGTTTGTTGGTTCCGAATAGGGGGCCAGAGTTGTTTCGAGTTTCGTGACCCTTGCCCGAAACCCCATCCCCAAACCCGAACGAACCCTAACAGACCCTAACCCACACCTGCCCTAAACACATACAACCCTAGCAGACCCTAAACCTGGCCCCGCGCCTGCCGTACGGCACCCGGAAAACAAACAACAACATCAACAACACCGAGTATACCTTATAAGGACCGTTTGGTATGTTGACTTTCGCCGAGAAGGCGGCTGGGCAGTACCCGGTTCAGGACAAACTCGTGCATTTGGTGGAACGGTGATCGACCCTGCTTGACAACCGACGAGTCGCGGGTTCGAATTCCCTCGGGGGATTTGGGCTCGACAAACCACGATCGGACGGACGGCGGCGAAGAGATGTAGTCCTATCGAAGCTGGGCGGGCGACCACGGGGTCGAACCAGCGGATGAACTCTTTTTTGCACTCAATAGTGATTAAGTATTTCACATGAATTCATTGTGCTGCTGCGTGAGGTGGTTGGTGGTGGTGGTCCCCCGATTTCATGCTCGGCCATAACCCTGACCAACCTTTATCGCCAACCCGAACGCTCCGATATAACCCTAACTCCGCTTTCGCTTTATCGAGTTTCTGCCACTGGCGTATTCGTATTGCACATCATCATCGCCGACCCGGGACGAAGCTCACCAATTAATACGCCGTAGTGCATCCGCCAATTCTTGTCCCGCAGGCCGCTCTTCGTCCGTCTTTCACCATATACAGCTTTCCTCAAAACGAGGATCTTCGGTGTTAGAGCGGCATTGACTTCTGCTTCCCACGAATCTTCTGTTTCTTCCTCTTCGTTCTTTCCGCCTTATCTGACGTTCCCTAGACTTCTCCCCCCTAAATGAAATCTTGAAAACGCCAGGCCGTGGATCCGGATTGGCAACCTCGCAAATAGTATCCCTGCTATCTTAAAAAAATCTCCCAAGGCCCTGGAAATTCTGAACCACTTTACCTCTTTTTCCTGCCCAAGCTGAATTGTCATATTTCCTTTCTCACTCGATCTGGAAAACTGTCTCGATTACCTGTGGTTGCATCTCGGTGGTGTTTTTGAACTTCACAGTCTGTGTTTGAATTACGGAGGTTTCCGTTATTATTGCCAAAGTTTGTCTCCTGGCCTCTTCCTCCAAGCTCCGCTGTTACTGGTAGTCAACATTGACATCTTCTGTTTGTGTAGCGTCGTATCCAGGAACAATCGACCCAACCCAAAATCCCACGTCCCGACGATTTCGAGCCGCTTCAATTGGCTTCCCGCTCTTCCTTAACAGCTTCCCTCCTCGACTCCTTCACGAACCAATTCCTCCCCGGGTACCTTACCGAGCCAACCTTTTTGTGTCCTTGCAGCTCTTCCGCCCTCACCAACACCACCGTTTCTCTGGTTACCTGCCTTGTCGGTGCCCCTCACTCCTTACACCACAATGGCTTCTACCGCACCCGCCGAGCCGACGCCGGGTCCCGCCGCTTCCACGTCCGAAAAGCCCGCCGCCGACCCCTCCGCGCCCGTGAAGCTCCCCATCAGCGACCCGCTCCCGGGGTGCACGCCGGTGGCCCGTCCGCCGCTGACGCCTGAGCAAGAGAAGAAGTACCAGTGGATGCTGGAGCACGTGCGCGCACTCGAGACCGTGCCGTCGACAAAGGTGCCCGCCGGCCCGCTGACCGACCAGGAGAAGCTGTGGCTGACGCGCGAATGCCTGCTGCGCTACCTGTACGCCACCGGCTGGAAGGAGCACGACTCGGCCAAGCGGCTGCTGGCCACGCTGGTGTGGCGGCGCGAGTTCGGCGTGTACGACCTCACGCCCGAGCACATCAGCCCCGAGAACGCCACCGGCAAGCAGATGATCGCCGGCTTCGACCGCGAGGGCCGCCCGTGCCTGTACCTCAGCCCGCGCAAGCAGAACACCCAGGCCACCCACCGCCAGGTCGAGCACCTGGTCTACATGGTCGAGCGCGTGATCGACATCATGCCCGCCGGCCAGGAGATGCTCTCCCTCATGATCAACTTCCTCTCTAACAAGGAGCGCAAGAACATGGCGCCCAGCATGAGCACGTCGCGCGAGTGTCTGGATATCTTGCAGAACCACTACCCCGAGCGTCTCGGCCGTGCTCTGATCATCAACGGTATGTTACATACTCCCGGCTTTCCCTAGCCCGGCCCACCGCTCGCCCCAGTACTGACCCCCAGCCATTGTTGTCTAGTCCCCTGGATGGTCTGGGGCTTCTTCAAGCTCATCACCCCGTTTATCGACCCCAACACCGCCGTCAAGCTCAAGTTCAACGAGGACATGACGCAGTACGTGCCCGAGGCGCATCTGTGGACGGATTTCGTCGGCGGCCAGCTGAACTTCGAGTACGACCACGACGTGTACTGGCCGGCGCTGTGGGAGCTGGCCCACTCGCGCCAGAAGCTGCGCCACGAGCGCTGGGTCGCTGGCGGCAAGCTCATCGGCGAGTCGGAGAAGTACCTCGCCGGTGCTGAGCCTGCCGGTGTTGCTGCTGCTGCGACCCCGCCGGTGGAGGTCCCGGTCGTCGTGTGAGAGTAGTGTAGCTTGTGATAGTTCGGTGGTCATCAGTGCTTTGCCTTTTTTTCCCCCCTCTCTTTTTTTCCCGTCATGATTTGAAATCCTGTCTTGATTACTGCGTGCCTGTACTATTTTTCTGCTTTTGTTTTTCCCCGCAGCATCTCCGTTGCGGTGTCGTTGTAAACTGCTTTTTATAGATTCTCATACCGATCCTCAAGCCTGTTTGTTCGTTTTCTGTTTCGCGGTTCCCGGTTTCTCTGAACTCTGGCCGGTTGCTAAAATAAAACACCAACTTTGGTTAAGCCCAGTGTGAAGTTTTGATATACACAATATAACTATTGGCACTTCTCTTTTCCAACGCTTCTTGGAGGAATTCAGCTGGGATGTGGCCGGACGTGAAGCTGTCGCGATCCTGGCAAACGCCTGATCACGTGACCCGCGATATCCGTGACATAAGCAGTTTGAGGATATTCACGGGGCCAGGATTTCGCTTCCGTTGGTAGGTTCCTCCAGCGCAGCCCGCATCTTTCACCGAGTCTGTATTCCAGGCCTTAACTTAGCGAATTGAACCCTCTAGTCTCGACCCTTTTCTTTGAACGACCGTGCGTCTCTGTTTCTCCCACGGATACCTCCGAGCAACGCGACCCGCCTGAAGCTTCGCCGCCGATATCCCCACGCACAAACGCACCTTCACCTACGCACAGCTACGCGCAGTCCAGACCCCCAAAGTCAACATGGCCAGCTTCACCCAAGGTGGCGGCCAAGGCTCCGGCGGCGACCAGGCTCCGGCGCTGCGGTATCCCAGCAGCGGCAAGACCATCTACCACCGGCCGCTGAACCGGACCCGCACATCGGAGCTCAGCCAGGCGAGCTTCGCCTACCTGTTCTCTGAGATGGTCGGCTACGCCCAGCGCCGGGTGCGCGGCATCGCCGACCTGGAACAACGGTATGACTGCCAGGTCCCCCGCGCGGGGGACGCGTCCTCCCCGTTGACCAAACAACCGACAGTTTCACTGACCAACCCCACCCCCGCCGCCCACAGACTCAACACGCAGGGCCACCGCATCGGCGTCAAGATCCTCGACCTCCTCCTGTACCGCGAGCCGGCGCGCACGCAAACGCGCCCGCTAACGATCATCACGCTGCTGCACTTCATCAAGCAGAACGTGTGGCAGCACCTGTTCGGCCGGCAGGCCGACCGGCTCGAGAAGTCCGCCAACCCGGACACGCCCGACGAGTACATGATCATCGACAACGAGCCGCTGGTCAACCAGTTCATCAGCGTGCCGCGCGAGATGTCGCAGCTCAACTGCGCGGCCTTCGTCGCCGGCATCGTCGAGGGCGTGTGCGACGGCGCCGGCTTCCCCGCAAAGGTCGGCGCGCACTCGGTCGGCAAGGCCGAGGAGGGCGAGATGTGGCCCGGCAAGACGGTGTTTCTGCTCAAGTTTGCGCCTGAGGTGCTCGAGCGGGAGGGCTATCTGGGTAAGGCGTAGGGGGACGATAACGAGGCGGGCCGTTTCCAGTTTTGTTTTTTTTTCTTTTCTTTCTTATATTGGGATATTGTCAATCGGTGTTTAGAGGGGCTGTTATATTTTGATGTGCACGCTTTTCAAAATCTTGCATGGCTGGAGTTTACGGACGGATATGGGATATCTTCATCAAATCGATCTGCTTTCTTTGACTCGGGAATATAGCACGTGCTTGGTCTCTTCAGTCAACCGTCTCTACGGTGCCAACATCGGCCACTGAGTGCGAAATCTGTACAGCCGCCGTGATGTGATCGTGCGTTGCGTTTCATGTGATATCATATATCGTGAATTCAAGTCGTTAAAGCGGAGCACCCTAATCGTAAGCTATTCCCCCTCCACAGCATGCATGATAAAGCAGACATTCCCCATCCCCATCCGAAACCGTGCTTCCTGTTCACCGGGGCAGCCGCAGCCCCGGGCGCGCCTGGCGGCCGGCCGCATTCGCGTTGGCGCCATTCGCCGCCGCCCGCGTCATCAGGCCCGCGAGCCCGAGATCGCGCCACGCCGGCTCGCGCGACCGCTGCGTGGCGCGCTGGATGCCGAACGCGGCGTGCTGGTCGGGCACCACGTCGTCCTCGTCCTCCGGGTTGATCGGCTGGTGCTGCGGCGGCACGTACACGTCGTCCGCCGGCAGCTTGTCCTTGCAGAAGTCCTCGAACAGGTCCGCGTGGTGCGCCGCCCGCAGGTGCAGGTGCGTGAAGTTGCAGTCTTTGCTCTGTGCGGCGGCAGATTGCGGGCTGGGTGTTAGCTTCTGGTCTGTGGTGTCAGACGGGCTGTGGCGGTTGATATTGTCGGACCGCGTCGCGTGTGGACGCGGGCCGTCTTCTTCACTTACCATAGTTGGGGAGCTTTTGTTTTCTATGTTTAGGTCAGGGGCAAGATTTCAAGGCGGGTGTGTTTGGAACGATTTCGCGTCTAGAAGTGTTGCTGTTCATGTGTGGAAAGTTGGTTTGTTATGGTGATGGCAACATTTGCAATTTCAGCTGTGAGCAGAATGTATCAGCACTAACCCTAAGGATATGACTGGGTTAAACCCTTACTGGTCCCCGCCTCCTCACGAATCACATATTAGGCCATATATCTTCCCATAGTTCATATGACAGGATCAGGTTTGAAATAACTATGAAAAGTGGCATGCAGATGCGTATGATACACATGCATCTGTGTGTGCGCATATAAGAGCGGTGTCAGGCTCGAGTGTCTCTCAGGTGTGGTCCCAAATCTCAACTGGATAGCAGGCATGGCTCGGGAGAAGGACAATACGATTCATGTTCCAGTTGAGTTGCCATGTTCATCAAGATCGTTCTGGGGGGGGCATCAGATATCACGCATGAAGGTAGGCTTCTAGCATGTATGGGCGAGTACTCTTCAGTTATGCGAGTGAAGCCTCGAGATGGTCTCACACACAATGCCGGTGTCAGCGGCATGGGCAGGACGCTCCATGAGATAGATGCAAAGGCAGAATCCAGCTGAGACAGCAGCTGGGCTTCCAAACAGAGAGTCTCGATGTCCAGCCAAACGTCTTCCGGAGTCAAGCTTTCGGTCGCAGACCAGACCAAGACGGGAAGCCACAGGTCCAAGTGTTTACCCCGACCGGCACCAAGAAGCTGGGTGTTCAGAGAGGGATGGTTGGAGGTACAACCGTCTGTCCTCCGGGCCAATGATCTTAATAAATTTGCAGTTCAAACTCTTGTCATCAAGTGGGATGTCTGGGCGCAACTTGGCATCCGATGTGCCATTCCCGCCGGCATACTGACAGTCTCGGCAGCGACGGGCGACACAATTGGCAGATGCTCTTCTTGTAGATGGTGAAGCCGAGTATCTCCCCCGTCAGAGCCTTCATCGGCGTCAGACCGTGAAGTGCGAGTTGCGAGAATGGATGCTGATGAAGGCAGACCGTTAGGGTTGGAGGCGTGGGCATACTTCACCCGATCGAAAAGCGAAGCGGGACAGAGTCTTCCATGCAACGGAGTCCCGTGCTCCCGGAACCTTCTTCCCCTCGATTCACTAGTCTTCTCCTCGGCTTCTTATGTTTTTCCCTCCCTCTTGCTCTTTCCCACAAGCACATGGCAATATCAGGAAATCTCGGGCCCTGTCTCCCCACTGCTCGCTGCGACAAACTTGATTGCTGGAAACATCTGCCGTGGGGCCGAGAGAGGGAGAGAGTTGGGGTAAAGAGGAAACAGAAAAAGGCACCGAGACCCAGCTGGGCTGTGCTCCTTCGCCCCCCCGCCCCTTGTAGAGAGAGCTCTCGCTCTCGTGACTGCTGATAGTGCCGTCGTGGTCTGCCCTAGACTAACGGGGAGTCGGCTCAGAATTGGCGGTAGGCGAGCGGTCTTCCTGTGAGCCGCGGGAACAAACACTTCTGATCAGTTTGGATTTAATGAGGCATTGCATGAATTTTTTATTTTTTTGGGAGGGTTTTCACATGCAGGTTGGTATGAAGGGCTGAAAAAGGGACACATCCTGTGTGTTTCTCTCGCCTCAGGAATACGGAAGCTGGGGGCGAGTTTATCCGTCATGCAGAGTGCTGGGTAATATCAACCAAAGCACACGAAGCGAGAGTGACTCTTCTATCTTCTCAACCAGCGTTGGGTGTTTTTTTTTTTTCTTTCTTCGCGAAAGAGGACTCCCACATCCGCCCTAAAATAACAGAAAGGTTATGAAAACAAAGATTCAATAAATAAATAAAAACCCCCTGCCATGATTCTTTGGGGCAAAAAACCCCAAATATCTAGGACGCACGACAGGTCTTTCCGCCCCTCTCCTTCCACTATGGAGCAACTGGTGCCCCGGCCAAGTTAGGCGCGCCCATGCACGTTAAGGTGGGCGTAGACCCAGGGATGCTACTTGCAAAGTTGGGCGATATCCAGAGCGGCCTCACCAGTGTGGAGAGAGAGAAAGGGAAGGAAAAAAAAAAGAACGCGGGGATACCCCCGAACAGGAAATTGATCCGGGGATATCACGTTTCTCCCAAGCAAGCTTCAGGATCCGCCCAGGTTGAGGTGGCGTTTGTTAGACTCTTCTCAACTTGCCTAGCTGGAAGGAAAAGTTGGAGATGGGCGCAAGACCCGTAACGAGGGGGGGCAGAGTTTGTTTTGTATTCCCGGAATTGCACTCTCTCTCTCTCTCTCTCCAACCGGGGGCAGACATTCAATGCTCAAGGCGCCAGCCAGGTTGGACTTCCTGGTTAGCTGCCAGAGTCGTTAAACCCTGGAGAGAGCCCGCCAACATGTGAAGCCGTGGGACTCCAATGGGAGGGAGGGGCTGTTCTTCGACTTCGGCACAAAAGTGCAATCACGATGCACACCACCACAAGCAGTCTCTGAAATTCTTCCCTCGGGCACTCATACCATGTGCATGTTACAGCTGTGTGTAAAGGTCCTTTTGATATTGATAAACTGGATCGGTGGTCAAGACGGAAGGATCTTCGAGTTCCCAATGCGCGGTGAAACCAACGACAACACTCATTCTGTGTCTTCTGCTTCCTCTCTTTTTCATGCTGCGATACCAGAGTGAAGGTAACCCTCCATGTCGACCTTTTGACGACTTCCGTGGAATCGCCACTTACTTTCCCATGTGCTTATTTTATTTTATTTAATCTTTTATTCTTCCACCCTCCTCACGTTCCTTCCGTGGTGCTTTTTCTCGTTGCTTTCCAGCGGGACGGATACACCAAAGGCTGGCCACGCAAAGGTGGGGGTGGTTGGAGTGAGGAAGGAAGCAATGCACAAAGATCCAAAAGGTCAAGCTTTTCCGTCGTCCTCTTTTTTGGTTCCCTCTCTTTCCTTTTGCCTTTGGCTATCACCGTCTTGTCCAGCGCACCGAGATAGGCAGTCCAGTTCAGTAGGTCTGCTGGAAAGGTGTGGGTGGGTGGGCATATATTTATATATTGAGAGAAGAAGGCCCCAGTTTGGATGGTGCTGCATGCAGCCACCCACCCACCCTCACTATAGCGTACAGTACAATATTGTCCATAGGAATCATCTTCGTGGGTGCGCGGGTGTCCCGCCAAAGTGGATAGATATCAGATAGGACTCTTTGCAGGTTGTTGGGCGCTTTCGCTTTTCCCCTCTTTACCTTATGTTCGTGGGGCTTGCTATCACCTTGGCCACCACCAGCCCAGAAAAAAACCAGGACGGCAAGCCCTCCCCCCCCCCAATTCTCTGTCCTTTCTCGTTTGTTTCTGATTTCCCGCTCTCTCTCGTTTATTTCAGTTTTCTGCCGGTGTCCTGTTGTTGTCTCTCTCGCATGCAAGAAACCACGCCGTTCGCTGCACCGGGCCTATCGCACAAGTGCACCGTTGCGCTCGTGAGGTCGCATTTTGGCCGTATGTGGGAACTTACTTATGGACGTGCGAACAGTAGACATCACCCAACCCTTTCCCAGCCCCCTTCCGTCTGCATGTCTGTCTGTCTGTCTTTGGTCACCGTCCTGGCCGCCGATTCAGAAACAAGACACCGGTGCCACCCAACGGTGCACCGATTGCGGCCGACCTGAGCGGTGAGGGAAATGGAAACCCACGGGACAGCTTCCGGTTTCTAAGGTTCAGGCACATCTGATGACAGGCACACACACACACACACACACACACATGGCGTTTCACTTTCCGTGGTCTTTTTGTTGGTCTTGTTCTGGAACGAGGCACATCCAGGAATGCACCGTACTACAGCAACCCGTCACCATGGCGCAGAAACATTCCTTCCAGACGGTTGTTCGTAATAGGGATGCAAGAAGTTCAGTCCGCGGGGAGCGACAGATTCCTCAAGAGGGCTGGGCAACGGCCACAGCTGTATCCGGATCTCTGCAGTCCATGTTTGCCCGCCTGACAATCCGGCTCGCAAAACGACACTACGTGCTTGTGCTTTCTTGCACCAGTCGGCAGTTGGAGGCGAGCGGCCGCCGTCTCAGACACTTTGCTTTTCCGGTCGAGACTTCTCATACGAACCCCCCCAAAGATACGCCACACCGCTCTCGACCACTACACGAACACGTAATACCGTGTCTAGTTTCTACCAGGTAATAAGAAAGAAAAAGAACTAAGATGTTCCAGACAGGAAGGAGATGATGGTGGAGGTTCTGCAAAGACGGGATCGAAAGCCGCCACATTAAAGAGAAGAAAAAAGAAAAGAAAAAAAAGGAAAAAACAAAAGGGAAGAAGAAAGAAAGTGGTGTGGCGCATAGAGCAGGCCAGAGAGCTAATCGCAGCAGGACCTGCCAAAAGCCAGTTTGACTCTCGTCATCCTGCTTCTCCTTCCCGATATTGCTTGAGTGTATCTGCATCGAGGGAAACCCGCTCATACACAGTACCAGAACCGGAAAGCAAGCTTTTCTGGTTGAACTTCTTTTTTTTTTTTCCAAGAGATGAAGAGGCGAGACACCAAGCCTCCAAGACTTTCCTTCTCCTCAGTCGGTATACCTGTGATGCTATAGAGCCACCGCCCGTTTCAGTTTCATTGGCTGGCTGGCATTGCCCCAGAGAACGAAAAGGCATAATTTCAACGAGACACCTTTCTTTCTCTCCCCACGCCTGAAATATTGTTGTTCTTGCCACTGTCCCAAATATTCTTTTTTTCGTTCTTTTTTTCTTTCTCTTTTTTCAAGCATTGTTTCCAACCCCTCCGGAATCAGCAGGAGGAGCCGAGAGATGCCACAAACTCGAGATGAACCGTGCTCTTCCATTTTGGGCTCTTGCTCAAAGGCATCTCCCGCTGGTGAATCGGCCCATTAACGTCCGAGGAAATCTACCCTTTTCTCTCTCGTCTGTGTCGTTGAACAGAAAAGAGGACAAGCCCAAGCCTGTCCGAGAGAACTTGGGATCTCTTTCGTCTTCTTCTCTTCCACTCAGTGGTAGCCTGAACTGTACTGTACTGTAGTCCTCGGAAGTTGTACCTAACGAAGAAATCCCCAAATCATCTTGCCGTTCAACAGAAAAAAGGAACCCAGGGCTAAGTGGAGCAAGTAGCAGTACTTCGTTTTACATACTCTGTAGTGTGTCTGGGTCCGTACCTCTACCTGCACGTTGAACAGTCGTCGCATGCCTAGTGGGTCCGTTATCGGAACAACAAAAAAGGGGCCAGCCAATGGGAAAGCGGCCGCGCTTAATGAAGCCAAGCTAAGAACTTTAGGTTAGGTGCTGGAAAAGGTTAATTCTTTTTGTTTTTTTTCGGCGCACTAAGCTAAAAGAGACTGAAGCTGCACGGTTCCTAAAAAATCCAGGCATTGGAATCTTCCTTCGTCTCTCCACCGAGCCAAGTTCAGTTCAAGCTCAGGTCAGCTCTCAGCTCGAGAGTGGAAATATTCCCGCTACGGCCGTTCCATTTCCTACTACTGGCACACAGCTAAAGGATATAACGTGTGCGTGTACGGCCAGTACCCACTAGACTGCGGTGCGCAGCTGGTGGCCTCAACGCATAAAGCAGACACCGTGTATCTCGTCTTCCTCTTTATCTTCCTTTTTTCTTTTTTTTCTTTTTTTTTTTTTTTTGGTGGTGGTTCAGGCCCGGTGTCACAAGGCGTGGCGTGCCTTTCCGTTTTCATTGGCGGTTCAAGTCGCATACCCCCTGGACTTTGGGCTCACAGCTCACCCGCCACAAGAAACAGGGCCAGCGAGGGGGTGAGGACTGGCCGGAGAGAAGGACACGGCGACCCCCTGTGCTGTATGTCCATTAACATGAGTACTGTACTGTACCATACTGTAGTGGCTGGTCTGCCAAGTGTGGCCCACATCGCCATCCCAGCAAGAAGAAGCAGCAGCAGCAGCAGACAAGGAAAAGCAAGGACAAACTCGCTGTTCCTCTGGCCATCTTTGCCGCCGGTTGTCCGTGGTTCCCTTGCTCGTGGGTCTTTGTCACCTCGAGAAGAAAAGAGGAGCAGACGGATCCTATGAGAGAGAGAATCGCCAAAGGACATGGATTGATAGTGGGTGAGGCCACCTCCCGAGGCCACACACACACACACACACACACACAACACAACAACCACGCCATACGAAGCGACACTGCATACATGGAGCGAAAGGTCCAGCAAGCCGGCTGCAGGTGGATGCAATAGATAACAACAAAGGGCCGTACAAGCCAAGCGAAGACAACGCAGCGCTGTCACTCACCACCATCCCTTCTTGGGGCTGGCTGCTGCATATATAGAGATATCTATTTTTTTTCAGCGCCACCGCGGCCTGGTCTGCAGGCGGTGGCGGCGGCGGCGGCGGCAACGGGCGGCCGCAACATCTCCAAAGCCACCACCGCCAGCCGAAAGAGGGACAGAACAAGATCTTTAGGTGCATGTTTCCTGCGTCTTTTCTGTCTCTCTGTTTCGGTCCCCCCCCCCCTCCACTCCCGTCGCATTGCACCGTACACATAGCACCACCCGTGTGCTGTCGTCCGTCGTCCCTCGTCATCCTCGTCACGTGTGTCTGAGTGAGTCTCATCCCGGATTCAGGTGGGCCAATATGCAATCATGCTAATGGCACCAGGTCTGTTTTAGCGACTTTGTGTTCCTGCCTCCTCGCCGGGCCTCCTGTGCCGTTAACCGCCTCTGGAGCCCCGGCATGCCGTGTTGTCACAGAAAAGCAAAGATAAATGCGGTCCCTCTCCAGATCGTACCGCACATGACACTCTGTCGATTTTAGATGGTGTACAGTACAGTACATATAACATATATGGAGGTGGTTCGGGAAGCGATATGACTGAACGGCCTGGGTGTTCGGTGGCATTTTATATAGCCGCCAGCATATTTCACGAGCGACCAGGGGGTGGGAGGGGGGGGACGGAACGCCAGACAGGATGTTCGACAAACCAGCGACGAAGCATTACGGTGTTGATTGAGAATAAGAAAGCTTTCGGCGTATCACACTGGTTCGGTATCAGACCAGCCCACCAGCACATCTCTCGGCTGGGTGCTTGATATCGATCGAAGAGAAAGGGAAAGCAGCGTCAGGGAATCTCGGGTGACCACGTCTCTTGCTATTGAAGCTTCCTTCTACTCCTGGTTTTTGTTTCTTCTTCTTTTTGTTCTTTTTCTTCTTTTTTTTCTCTTTTCTTTCTCCCTCTCGTGTCTTGTTTTTCCCGACTAAAGTCTCCCCACCGCGCGGTTGCGTTTGAGACCTAAAAAAACGGACGCGCAAACGGGCCCCCAGAAGAAAGAAGCCACAAGAAGTATTTGTGGGCTGGACTGGGGGGGAGAGGCTGGGGCTGGGATTTGGGGCATTGGTTGACGGTCATTCTTCCTCCAGACCAGACATAACAGGCGACAGGCGTAATACTGGAGTCCGGATACGAGTTCAGTAGGATGGATACACCATCGTATTTTACAGGAAGTGAACTGTAGGGGCAAACTGTATTTTTACGTGCTGGCCTTGTCGGTTCGACACCGGATGAAAAAAGTCAACCTGGTTCACGCCTGCGTAGCTGAAACCGCAAGTAATCTGAGGAGGGCTCATGGCATGCGTTCCCCTCCACTCAAAGCAAAACATCGCCACCAGGAGAGGACATATGCACTACAGTATAATGGACTTATGCACATACTGGAAAGCACGTGTGCACGAAGCTCTTCTTATCTCTTCGCGGCCAACGAACAACGACGTGCAGACGACAGGTACTCTGCAGCTCTAGTATATGCATGGGAATCACTTTAAGAAAAGTTCACCATCCATCCTGATCGCCTGCTCCCCCCCAACCTTTTTCCCAAATGTCACATCACCGCAACCTTAATGGCGCACCTGCTCGCTCTGCACGCGCCACTAGCTCAAAAGACCAATGTAAGTGTGTGTGTGTGTGTGTGTGCATATCTGGAAGCTTTGAATACGTGATTCCCAGAAATGCGACACTGCACCTAAATAACTCTGCCACCACTTCCCAGGAGGGAAAGAAAAGGAACAAAAATCATGCTCTAACATCCATCCATCTCCCCCCCTGCTTGCATTATATTGGCGCCAATACTATTTCATCCCCAGCCCCAGACTCCAGCCCAAGCGTACATGTTCAGGGGGATACAATAGCGTGTGTACCACCACTCAGCGGCCGGTACGCCTACCGCGTAAGAAGCTGTCCAGACCGGCCTTATAGCGCAAGTATTCGCTGGAATGGAGCAAACAACAGTGACTAGCCGACTGTGCTACAGCGGTATACGTGCTCTACTACATAGTCGTAGTGGTAGGACTTGGATTCATTACAGGCGCGCAATAGTACCGCCGGTCGCCAGAAAGAACGAAGGGGCCCATCATGCCTTCCGTGAGACGCACCAGGTCCTGTCCCCCTAGTTCTTTTTATATATGTAAATTATGATTTTTTTCGTTTTTATTCAATTTTTCTGTTGGTTTTTTTTTTTTTTTTTTTCAGTTATCAGCCGATAACCCAAAACCCACCCACCAAGTTTGCCACCCTATTTTGAACTCTCGTTGCGCGCGTGGCCCGACCGCAGGCCCTGTCTCTCTTCTTCTTCTTCCCAGGAAAGCAGGCGCGATGGACCAGCAATCGCCGCCTTGCATGTGTCTGTGTTTGGCTGGTGCATTTTAATTTTATTTTTTAAGTTGTTATTTTTTGGGGTTTTAGGGCGGCCGGCCGTTCCTGCCCCAAGCTGTGGGCCCTTTGGCTATATCCTATTCCGGCCACCTACCGCGAGTCTTGCTGTGTTCATGTTCAATCGTTCCTTCTCTTTCCTCACTCACTCACTCTCCTTGTTGTCTGTTGCTCCTTCCTGCCGCTGTGCACTCTTATTGTAACATGATACATCGTATGTTCGCTCTGACAACCGCGAGACAAAAACGTATAGCTCTGCATTCATACGTACGGTGACTGTGTTATCAGTCATCCAGACAGACGGAATCCACGGCAAGCAAGCTCTTCGTTTTCTTTTTTTCTTGTTCCGTGCCAGCATGTGTGCTGCATGTAGCCGTTAGTGTGTTAGTATGGCTGCGACCGGGGTGCGCTTTGTGGAATCCGCTCTTTCTTTGCACCCACCCACCACCATCCAAGCCTAAATAAACTCTCAACACGCTCAGTATATATGCCTGACCTGCACTAAAGAGAAAGTTAAAAGAGCAAATGTAACGCTGGCCCTGGCAGCCCTTCAAAAAATGATAATTACTTCCTGCATCACGCATCCCCTTTCATCTCTGAGCACCGCATTAAACGGTACAATGTACATGCACCCACTTCACGCTCTCGCTCGCTTTTGATACCTCTCTGATTTTCCTACTGACCTGCTCTTGCCCATTTGATGAGGAGGAAGTAGCCATCCATCCACGCGGTTTCCCCGTCCCTTCCTGCTTCGCCTGTTCTTTCCCTGCTGAATATCATTTCCTATCGTCTTGTCTTATCAGCTGAATTGGAGCTGTGCTGTCTTCGTCCTCTCTCGTCTTCGTCTTTTCCCTCCTTTTCTCTTCTTTTAAACTTCTTCCTCCTCCTCCTCCTCCTCTTCTTCTTCTTCTTCTTCTTCTTCCTCTACCACATCCAAACTCTTACATCGGCCGTGTTGCTTTCTTTCTGCCATTTGGCTCCTTCCAGTTTTATTGTGCCTCTTTCCCTGTTCGTTCCCTCTCCACTTGTCTTGTACCTAGCGTATGGGTCTGCCACTGTAACGATACTTTACGGTCCCAGTCACACATTGCATTACTTTCAATACCATATATCTTCCCCCTCCCTTCTCATTCTCCATCCCTCGATATTCTCTTCTCCATATATACATATACCACTTACATCCATCCCACTCTCTTTTTCTCAGTCTCCCGGTGTTATCTCTTCCTCCCTCTAATCGTCGTCTATTGTCTTACCGGTTGCTTCCTTGTTCCAAGACACCATCTTCCGGCTCTTTTGTTGATCTCGTCATCCCATCTGCATATCATATCGTCATCTATTTTCTTCCTCTTCTTATTCTTCTCCATCACGACTTCATCTGCGCGTGCGCTCTCTCTCTCTCTCTCCCAGTCTATCGATATCTCGTACTACGTCTCTCTCTTCTCTTTCTCTCGGCCTCCCACTCCAACTCCCTAAAAGGTCCGGTGATATTCTTCCGAGTTTAACTACCACCTCAACCCTCTTGTTCTCCTATGCCGGCCTCCTTTGCTCGTTGCCACCGTGGTATTCTCTTATTCCTCATTCAAACGATAATCTCTTAGCCTCCCATCCCACTCCTTGGTCTCGCTCTATTCCAAATCATCGAGAGGCCGCGAATCTAAAACCTCTGTAAGTGTGGCTTGTATCCCAGTCATGATCGTCCTCCTTTCCCACTCTTTTCCCTCACTTTGGTGCTGTCTTATACATTTACACCCACGTCGCCTTTTCCTTCTTTTCCTTTATGCCAGAGTCTATCTGAGAAAGACGGGGAGATCAGCCAGAAACCCCAGTACTCTGTGTCTCTTCTGCTGCTCCCAATCCACTACTCCTATTCACCTTCTTTTGCTTCTTCCATACGCTCTCATCCCCTTTCCACAACTGGCCGTGTTCCCTGTGTCCTGGGCCAGCCTCTGGTACCACCTTGTGCACCACCTAACAGTGGATATTGTGCCACTGTGACCGCCACGAACTCCTTCACCCCTGCACACAGACACCGATATGCCTTGATAAATAGATAGCTCTCAGTTCGCCCATCGACTGCCCGTGATTGCGTGTCTCTAACAAGTTTGATTTCTTTCCAGTACCACACCAGCCAGTTTCCTCTTCTCCCTTCGCCTTCATAGCCATCATCTCCCAAACTCAGGGGTGTATTGAATCGTCTCGGCCATCTCTGCCCCTTGCCCGATTCTCGTCTCGGTCCATATTGCCTTTCACTGTTTTCTTTTCTCTCTCTCCCATCGGTCATTTATTTGCACTTTTCCGAGAACCACGCCGCCAAAGAAAGAAGTGAGCTCGTCTTATACTCAAGCTCTCATTTCAGCTTCGCCTTGATCACCATTTTAACTCCAGCCTTGGGCTTGGTACTGTTATGAGATACGCCCTCCGCCAACTCTCTCCTTGAATTGGCCCTTGACGCCAACACACCACAGTTGCACCAGCACCCCCTGGTCACAGCCGGACACCTCCTTTTTTTTTTTTCTCTTTATAACCCCCCTTTCCCCGTCACAGGCAATCACCGTTGCCTACACTTTTCACAATGGCCTCCGTCACTGATAAGAAGTCGGAGCCGGTTGTTTCGGTGCTAGAGGTCCAACGTGAACCTGCTCCCCACTCCATTCAAATCCCCGCCAGAGCCGCTGCCCCCGATAACGCCTCCACATTAGCTCCCTCGTACACCGAGAAGAGCTTCGAAATGCAGCGCGATATGACTCCCACCACGCAAAACAGCAACCCGTTCGATCAGGACATCGAGGCCATGGTCCCTCATCGCTCCGACATGCGCCGCATTTCCACCACCGTGTCAAGAGCAGACCACGCCATGTGGCCCGGTGCCGAGTACTGGAAGAAGAAGGCCAAGTCGGCCAAGATGGCCAACCGGTCGTGCTCGTGCATGAGCCGCCTTAGCAAGCGGACTCGCATCATGGTCAAGATCGCCATCATCGTCCTGATTGTTGGTGCCGCTGTCGCCGTTGGCTTTGGCGTCAGCAAGCCGCTGGGCGCTCCCATCTGGGGAGAGAACAAGGACAACTAGGATAGTTAGCTGGCTGATTCTTGGCCCCGGGCGCATCCCGCACTCCTGGCCTTCCACTCGACTCTCTTCCTCCTCTTCGATTTTCTCTGCGCCATCCATGACGAATCACGATACACTACCTCTCAACCGTCTTGCCACAGACTCCCTGCCACCTTATAGATCATGACCCCCTTGTCCCACACAGCTTGTTTGGCCTTACACAAGATTGCATGCATGTACACGCGTGCGGATATCCACTC
Source organism: Knoxdaviesia capensis (assembly GCA_001510575.1). NCBI lineage: Eukaryota > Fungi > Ascomycota > Sordariomycetes > Microascales > Gondwanamycetaceae > Knoxdaviesia > Knoxdaviesia capensis. The sequence goes on along the minus strand of LNGK01000004.1, from coordinate 3,774,078 downwards.
GTTCCGTTTCTTCTCATATTCTCCCTTCTCTTTCTTCTTTCCTCTCTCGCTCCCTGCCTCTCTCGCTTTCGGGACCCTACTCTCTTCTCCCAATCTTGACACTTGTTTGCGCTCAAGCTGCCAGAACCACAAGGTCGCCCATGTGCAACATGGTGCCTCTCGAAAATTCGTCACAATTCGGGTTTTTGTACTGCAACTGCGGACAATATCGGATACACCAGTGCCTCATTCTTCAACTATGTATATATGGCAGGCACGGGAGTTGCTGTTCCCGATCGACTGCATTCTATAGCCCTCTGGTCTTCGCGAACTCCAAGTCGCTTCTTAACCCTCTCGCTATCCAGCGTCACTCGTTTGCTCACTTCATTTTTTTTCCTTTCCTTTTCTTGTCTATATCTTTCTGTTTTATTTCTTTTCTTTTTTCCAACCAGATTGTGGGAGAAGATGCGGGAGTCCGGGGGCTTCTTTACTGGGCCAAGCAGCTTCGTTCGTATGGTTCATCCATCAGGGATTTGGTGGATCTTGTGTGGGAAATGCTCCCATGTGCCCAAGTCGCGCGACGGTCGCGCGGCTGGTCTTTTTTTTCCTAGAATTCTATACGCTTAGGGTTAAATGAATCCTAAAATGTTTCTCCTAGACCGAGAAAGGTCCTCGTAGGCGGAGCTCAGAATAATAAGCACCAGATAGATGCCCGTGACATAGGGCGTGTTCCCCTTACATATGCGAAGATGTTGGACCTCAACAGTAAGTGCATCAACATCCTCCCGTCTTGGGAAGTTGGGGTGGTCTAACTCTCCCTACCCTAGGGCTACGACTAATCGCTTATGCCCTCGTTAAGAACAGCCACGGCACCGGGCAGGGAGCGACGCACGCGATCACTTTACTGGGAACCCGGCGCACTCTCGCGGGCCTCTGGAGGCGTCGAGGAGAGACGGCTGGATGCTACACTCAACGCAGAGCGCAACGAGCCTCTGCAGAGACTGTACGTATCTCGCAGAAGAACGGCACAGGTGCAAGCCCACTAAACGCCGCCGTCTCTCCGGCCGATCTCTCGTTCGGCATGCGTGGAGTCATGTACAGATTACGCGGCTCGCTGCTCACTGCCTCTGTGCATGCATGAATTCACACAAGTGTCTATACACAAAACCAAAACTGCCGCGACTGACGTTATTCACACTTTTTATGTGCTCGCAGATTCTTCGAGTACCAGCACACACATACACACACACGCAATAGAAAGCGAGAGAGAGAGACGATAGTTATACCCGCCACAACACACTGCAGACCGGGTTCAAAAAGGGGAGGGAGGGGGAAGGGGAAAGCTGGAGAAAGATAGAGCGAGACAACGGGCAACTTGAAGAGGAGAAAAAAGCAACAGAAAAAAAAAAGAAAGAAAGAAAAAAAAAGGTAACCAGCCTAGGAAGGAGCGGCCCGTGAGGATGTGTCGGCAGGAGTGGAAAGAGCAACCGGGGCTGATTGAGTTCCTGCCCATGCTGGTTCTTGGCTGGCGGCAGAGGCGGTTGTGGTGACTGCCGTGTTCTTCTCTTCGGACTCTTCGGACTCTTCGGGGTCACCCGCATCCACCTGAGAGACGGTCGCCGTGCGACCAACGTCGGAAAAAGGCTTCTCGTCGGCTTCTAGAACGCCCGCCCCTGACGCCACGGCTCCGACGGGACCCGCGGAAGTTCCCGAGACCGCCCCGGAACCGGAGACCCGCGCCGCCGTCTTCTCCTCCTGCGCCGTCACAACCTCCACAACGCCGTTTTCCGCATCACTCGCCGCCGCCGTCTTCGCCTTGTTCAGGTCGCGCTTGACGCTCTTCCACTCCATGAAGCCCCCGCCCAGAATCGACAGGCACGCCATAACCAGCCCGACCTGGAACACACGCCGCAGCGCCTCGTTGTACTGCGCCATCACAAAGCGCCGCGTGTCGGCGTCCGGGAACTGCGCGGTCAGGGTGGTGGCACCAAGATTCTTGATGGCGGCCACGGCGTCAAAGCCCGGTAGGCTGGAGAGCCGCGCGACCAGCTGGTTGTTCAGCACGTTCTGGCCGACGGAGATGAAGATGGCGCCGCCGAGCAGCTGGCTGAAGAGAACGAGCGCCGTGCCGACCGGCACGTCGGCGAGCGGGAGCACCGTCTGCGCGGCAATGTTGGGCGTCTGGAAGGTTGCGCCCAGGCCGAAGCCGTACAGGAACTCGTAGCCGATCCAGCGCGCCTGCGGCGTGTCGACTTCGAGTGTGGTGAGCAGCCCGCCGCCGATGGTCATCAGCATGATGCCGACGAACATGACCGGCGTGTAGTATCCAATCTTCGAGACGAGGCCGCCGGTGGAGCCCGTGGCAAACACCATGGCCAGGAGCAGCGGGATCATCCGGATCCCCGAGTCCACAGCGGACAGGCCCTTGATGGCCTGAAACCAGATAGGCAGGTAGTAAACTAACCCCAGGGAAACGGCCGTGTTAGTGTCTCCTACAGCTTGAAGTGCGGCATCCTTTCCAGAAAGCTGAGCATTCCATGACGTACCAACAATCATCATCTCGGCGCCGACACAAAAGGTCACGCAAACACCCGACAGAATACTCCGCTGCGAAATAATCCGCGGCGCCACAGTTGCCGTCTCCGGCCGCCAGATCTGAATGAGAACGAACGCAATGAAGCAGACGCCCGCCAGAACCAGCAGGGCGATGATAGTCGCCGAGCGCCACTTCACGGTAGGGACAAGCAAGGGGTTAGCAACAGGACTTTATGTCGATATGTGCCTGATGGCCAACAGGGGAAACACTTACTGGGTACTCAACGCCTCCCCACTGCAGCGCCAGCAACAGCGAGATCGTCCCCGGAATGAACATAAGCGACCCCGGGAAGTCCAGCTGCTTCACGTTCTCCCACAGCGATTTCGGCGGTGACTGCCTCTCCTGCTTCACGTTGAGTATCATCATGATAATAACCATTGCCACAGCCCCCAGCGGTAGGTTGATGTAGAAGCACCAGCGCCACGTCACTTTCGTCGTGAACGCTCCGCCCACCAACGGCCCCGCCACGGAAGCCACGCCAAAGATGGCCCCGAAGAACCCCTGGAACATCGGCCGCTTGTGCAGAGGCACCGAGTGCACTAGGATCACCACAGCACCGGTGAAGATGCCCGCACCCCCGATACCCGCGATGGCACGCCCCAGGATAAACGCCAACGAGTTGGGAGCCGCGCCGCAAATGGCCGAGCCGATCTCAAAGAGTAGAATGCTGGAGAGGTACACATATTTGACCGGCCAGAATGTGTACAGCTTGCCGAAGATAAGCTGGCATCCGCAGTGGGCGAGCAGGAACGCACTGCCGTACCAGCCGATATCCGTCACGGAGTTGAAGTCGTCGGTGATTTGTGGGATTGCAGTTGCTATGATCAATCGGTCCTACACACAAGTTAGTACGAGAATAAAGATGCCAGAATCATTTGCAACATTGAAAAGCTTACCAATGCAACAAGAAACATGCTTGTCATCAGAGATATCAATATCAACGCAAGCTTAACTCCCACAGGGTACTCGATCTCGGCGCTTGGTTTTGAGGTCGACGTCAACGTCCGCTTAGGGGAGGATTGTTTATCCTCCGGTCCGGTGTCATCCGGGCCACGATATGGCGCCGAACTCCGCAGGTGTTGCGGCTCTGGCGTTGGTGATAGCGACGCGGATACCGGTGACGTCGCCTCACTTGGGGATTTCCGCTGTGGCCGGAATCTGGAAAGCCATCTCTCTATTTGCAAGGCACCGGGTGCCCGAGAGCCTTCCAACGCCATGGTCTGCTTGTAAAGGACTATGTGGTCTTCTGTCCGTCACCATTAACACCAGTCCCTGGCTGGTTCTCGTCGCCCGAAGGGTGAGCGCTTCAAGCACAGAGGGAGTGCAGGCCAAGAAATGGTGGTTTCACAGCTCGTTTCTCGACAAGTATATGGAAGTGCACATTCAAACCTAGCAGCAGTTCAGAGAAGAGGCGAAATTCTGTAAGATAAACACGGAGTGATGGGTATAGGAGTCAATTGGGCAATGGGATATCTCGTGGTGTAGAGGTCACAAGAAAGCTCTGAGACGCAGAACCGCGATTTCGGAGGAAAGCTTTCTTGGCATGCAAACGACCAGAGTCCAGATGCCAGGAAGGTTCACACAAGCGCTGTGGAGAAGGAAGAAACGCAAGTCAACAATGAGGAATCGGAAATGATCGCCGGTGTTATTTTTTTTTCAGACAGATATGGATGCATGGGGTGGAGAAGAGCGGAAATGAGAGTCTTGGAGGGAGCAGCAACAGAAAGAAAAAAGGCAAGAGGGATGGATGGGATGCGGATCTGGGCGATGTTTTTAAAAAACAAGAGTCAACGACACTCGGCCGGTGTAACAAACGCACCCGATGGGGTGTCTGAGACAGCGGCTGAAGAAGGAAGGCAGAGCAAGATTGCCATATGCATGTATATAGGATATGAGGAAAAGGAGGTAAACAGAATTAGGTTGAAGAATCCGATATAGCATATATGCAGTCACGGACATAGGATATCCAATATCTGAACAAAAATCGGGCATGCAAAGTGGTATACACGGCCATGCGTATCACAGACACAGACGCAGACACAGACACAGACACCTCCAGTGCAAGTTGACGATGAGACCAAAGACGGAGAGAGAACATGGGGATGAGAAAAGGGAGAAGGGGGCGTGGGAGGAGGGCGGAACTTCCAAATCAGTTGCAAACTTATATACCTTCGCTCTTAGGCGTAACCCCGATGTATCTGCCGGCGTTCAGATTAGGGTGTATGGAAGGGAGGCTTGGAGAAAGTGGGAGAGGGCCGTTTGGGAGTAGATTTGTTCCGAGCCAACTCGAGGCGACTCTACGTAGTGACGCGGAAAGTAAAGGAAAGCAGAGCCTTGTTTTGGTCATCCTCATGGTGCCGCGTGAACACCTGGAGGCAGGGAAAAGAAAGAGAGAAATATCTGATAGTGTGCTGTTCATGTCAGGGAGGGAGAGACGCTGATCCAGTCCGTGTGATTGCATCCCATCCACAAACGCTTTCCCGGAGACACAAACGGGATTCAGATGCAGCTCATGTAAGTAAGGGGGGGAGAAACTGTGACAGTGAAACTTGGTGAAGGGAGAGAGGAAGCTCGAGATACAAAGCCAGAAGCTCCTCTCCAAAGCGGAGCCCCCAGACACGCAACCCAACCTGCCGTGCTGCAGGTCTGGGGAGGCGAGGAGGAAGAGGAGATTGTCGTTTACCGTGTGCGGTACTTCTGCACATGTTGATGAGGTCCATGTGCACACTCAAAGGGCCAAAATATCCTCCGATCTATCCACGTTTTCCTATCCTTCCCATGAGAACCGAGGAACTATGTCATCCATCCCGCTGAAGCCAGCCAAGCCGCTATGGCCCAGGGATGGCATCTGACACATCGATTTGGCTGTTGGGGGGGTATTCATGTCCTTATTTGCTGCTGGGCTGTTCAGTTCCGTGGTCTCGGACGATGGGGTAAAAAAGAAAACCAAAACTTGTGTAGCATTGATAGTAGAGCCAGTATCACTGGCAATTGGGGTCCCGTCGGCCGATGTATGTCAGACCCTTCAGATCTTTGGCCCAGGGGGTTCGACATCCGTGGGCAAACGGAGTATAAAATCAGGTTGAACAAGTTAACAACCTACCACCCATATGTGTATTGGATCCGCTGTGTTTGTAAAGTCAAAAGGCCCCAAATATATGTTCCAGATTGCCAGGAAATCAGATATGCAAGGAAGATGAGTCTTGACTTGCCTGGCGCATATGATCATCGTTATGCACCTGTGTGGGGTTCGTGAAAGCTTCCGTCAAGGTGAATTTTTGAAAGGGGGGTGATTTAATATCCGGGGATTCTTTGCACACGGCATGGGAATTGAGGTGCATTTAGCTGGTGCACATCCCCAACACGAAGTCCGGGCGGCGCAATTTTTTGTTTCGTTTCAACGAATGTCCGGCCGCGCATCTCTGACAATTGAAACCAAAAACAAAAGGGTGCTCGGGATTCCAGAAAGGGAGGCGGTATAGCCTGGAAGTTCTCCCTCACCAGAATATATAGCATTTCATCCACGCATGGATCCGTCTCCCAGATCGGATTTGCGCTTAGCAGATGAGCTGCCCTGCGCGGTGACCCCTGCCCCCTATACACATTTCAGTGGCAGATCGAGGAGGGGGAGAGAGAGCTCCCCGAACAAGACAGACAGCCCACCGGTCAGTCGGCTTCAGCCACTGGCAGTGTTGCTGCTGTGGTTGCAGCGGTACCCGAGAAGCCCGTCTCTAGTGTTGCAGTTGCTAGAACAGTGACCCAGTCTCGGTCCCGGCGGTTCTGACAGTGTGTGAGATCCAGATGGACGCCACTTTCATCATTGGTCGTTTTCTTTTCCCTTGCTCTGGGCATGTTCTCGTCGCCGATTGGCGGTGTGGTGTGAGATGTGGATTTTGTGATGTGGCGGCAGAGCACAGCAGCCAGTCCGGCGATGAACCCATTCCAACAAAAAACGAATGTACAGCCGATGTCGTAGGTGTGTCTCGGTCCAGACCACCAGATATTCGTGTGCCTCTTGACTGCAATTCTCACGGTTTGCTTTCGGTTTGTGTTGGATTCAGAAGCAGACCAGAGAACCAGGGTACATGAGACAAGACCCCGTCAACTCGCCTTGGGTGGTGGATCAACCAAAGGCCAGTACAAACGGTCGTGTAAAGCCCATGCTGACTGAGACTGCATCCAGAGGTGGTTGACAGCACGAAATCAAACACCCCAAATGGTGCCGCGCAGGTTGTGTGGTACAACACAACGGATCCCGACGCCGTTATCCGAAACATGGTTTCTTTTTTCCATCTGTTGGTTGGTCCGTTCGCTCGTTCTCCCCGTTTGGTGTGTGTGTGCGTGTGTGTGTGTGTCGGCCAAAGTACTTTGGTTGTCCATACCGATGAACGATGAAAGGCAGCATCAAGTATTAACTTAGGAAAGGTTGAAGTATTTCCAACGTGGTTTTCGTGTGTCCACAATCGGATGACGGTCATTTAGTCACACAATCCTCGTGACTACGTTTCCCGTGTCCACCTCTCGCACCTTCCTTCCCAACTGTGTCGAAGAGGAGAGAGCTCTTCAGTCGTCCGCGCCTTCCGTGGCTGTCCCCCACACTCTTCCCACGAGCAATTGCTGTCACTTCTTCAGCGTGTTGCGGAAGCTGCCGTAAGCCGGAGGGGATCATATCGTACATGCAGAGAACTGCCAATATATTTCAGCTTATTACACACCATGACACTAGACTATTCCCAGTTCTCTCTTCAAGAAGCCCTTTTCGACTACCCTTGATAGCTTGTTCGTTCCGGCCTTCATGAGCGTGGCCGGGAGTATTCCCCCCCTCTCCGTAGGTCAATCCAGCATCCCTCACGTACAGATCACCTCGCGTTGGCCTTTTAGTATGTCTGCTATCTTGTCAGTGCTCTTCCATCCCACCACTTCGGTATTCCTTCCAGATCCCACGCCAACCTCTCCGGTCTCGTCTAACAACGACGACACCAGGCGTCCCGTCACCCCCAAAACCAGTCAACCAAGGAAGAACTTCATAGCCACACGCAACACGCGGTTTCTGGTTTCTGGGTGCGTCCGTATCCGCCCACCCTATTCTGACAACCCACTGCCCGAACTTCACGTCAAAAGAACCCAAGAAGAAAATCCTACTCTAGATTCTGGCCCATGTCTTGCGTAAGATTTCCTGTTCCCTTTTCTGGTGGTTTTTTTTTTTTTTTCAGCTTACACCCCAGCCAATCGCATCCACGTCTCGGTCTTGAACTGATGTCCAGATGCCCGAGATGTAACCATCCTCCCCCCAACATGCATCCCCGACGCCAGGCCCTCTCGTCACACTCCCGAGAGAGCTTGCTGCTGCATGTGTGCATGTGTGTACGTGTGTATGTGTGTTTTCTTCCTCTCTCGTCATTCGCTACCCTCACTGCAAGAAATACATATGTGCATGGCAGACGGACATGTTGTGAGAGAAGCCGGAATATATAACCCTCCGATCTGGTGTAAATTAACCCAAGCACCGACCCGACCTGAAACAGGAACCCACGATTTTCCCTGCGTCTTTTTATTTTCCTAGGCACCTGTGCTAGAACGTGAAAAAGTCTTTCCATCCTTCCACTTCCCTCGCGCTCCGACCCTTAACTCCGCAAACATCCTCCTTCCGGCCCCGTTTTTTCCCGCGGATCACCGTGCCGGTTACCCAGATCCATCACGACAACCAGTTCAGTCTCTATGTATATATGTGCAGTACGTAACAAAAGCCTCTGCTGCAGTCTGTACCTCCCACAGCCAATCGCCATACTGGTGCATCCACGATACCACGCTCGCTTGGCAGCCGCCTGCCATCAACCACTCCGCAGCCTTCTGAGCCCCCCCCTTCGCTTACATCTCGTATAGCCTCTTCGCGTCTTCTCTGCCTATTCAGATTCCCCCAACGCCTCGCCCCGGAGATAATCCTATTACCCGTACCCCGAGTCCGGTGCCCGATGCCCCCTCTTTGCTTTTATAACCTGGGGTCCTCCCATTATTTCTTGGATCTCTCTTCTTCTCTCTCCCTACTCTTTTCAGGACTGTTCCTCCCGAGCTCGAGTGGATGCATATTCCCGTCTCCAATTTTTTTTTTCCAAAATAGATTTCTCAAGTTCTGGCCGGTCTCACTTCTTCATCTTCTTCACGGTCTCTTGATGCCAATGCCTGCCTGATGTCGACGACGTGTTGTTTCTCAACCATCCACAAATGCCTAAACCTTAGTCAGTCGACAGTTCACCCGAAGCCACACCTCACATACCACATCTCACACTCGCCGGACGCAACAACACACAAAAAATAATAAAAAAGAAATCTAATCTATTTAGGAGATCCTCGATTCCCGGACCCGCGTGGCCTTTCAAAGCCCCCGTCGGTCCAGAAAGAGTTGTAGTGGTATGTACACCCAAGTATGTATCCCTAAAAACAAAAGCGAAAACTTGGCAGAGCAGGGTGTGTGTTTGCGAGCTCCCAGACACAGATATCAAAACAGAATTGTACAGCGAAAAGCGGAAGAACCAACTGCTTTCTTTCCCCTTCTCATTCAACTCGGAAATAATCCAGAAGAAAGGCGGTATGCCAAAAACATTTCCCAAGCGTCCTTTCCTGTTCCTCCAGAAGACTCCAATACCTTCTTCGATCCCCTCTGTCTCACCTTCGGTAATGTTCACCAGCTAGCCCAGCCAGCCAAGTCCACTCATCTCCAAACTCCCGGCGTGTAATCATACAGCTTCTCACCGAAAGAAAGACAAATCCGTCCTTCCCAAAAAGAGTTCCCCGAACATCCCCGTCTACCAAAAAGAGCCCCGATAGCAACAAGAACAGCCCAAAAAGAAGAACTCCATATCGGCGACCCGAGCCCATACATATATATATGGGAGTGATAAATCCAGACAGTCCATCACTCTCATACGTCCCCACAGATTAAACTGTAAATGTAACATCCAGTCAAATCCAGACCCGAAAAAAAGAAAATAATAACTGTGGTACTTGTTGTCCCTGGGTGAAAAGCAATCCCATCTAGAAGGTGACACATCCAGCAACCCCCCATATGGGATGAAAACTCCGAGATGAAAAAAAAAATTACATGTCCTCTCCGGGGCCAGTGGGTATCAAGTCGGAAGAACAACAAGCATAATAATATATGACAACTTCGTGGGAGTTGAAAGTGTCGATTTCGTTTGCTTTGCACCGCTCGCTTTACCACGGGCCTTGGTTCGCAGAATCTCCCATGGGTGGCAAGTCTGCCTGGAGTCGGTCGCCCCGCATATCAAAGTCTGCAGGAGCATCTTCCGGCCACATATCCCACTCCAGATTGGACGAGTCCAGGTACGTTTCAATTATTTGGTCAAACGACGGCTCAAAAATGCCGTTCCTCATTGGCGAGGATGCATCAGTGGAGAGGAATGGATTGGAAAACTCCTGTGGCGGGGCACTGGTTGACCCAGAGCCGGCCACATTGCTGTCCTCCATTTTCACAGTAGGACAGTCATCCCGAGTCGGAACGTAAGACGCAGCTCCAGAGGCAATGCCGTCACAAACAGAGGATGGCATGCGCTCACGAAGGAGAAGGACCGTGCGAGGCACTTCGACTGGTAGTTGCTTCTCCAAAAGAGCCCGTTCTCGCATGGCCCAAGCCTTCAGAACACTCATGGCCACCAAATAATGTTGTCGGGTTGACACGTCGAGAAGCTCCCAGTGGTAAGTATATATGTCATCGACAAGGGACCACGCCTGATCTTCCAACTCCCCGAGAGGAGTCTTCAGAAGATGGCCCATGACAATGACGATAATATCCACTTGAAAATGAGCCTTGAAGGACCACAAGAATCCTTTGGGCTCAATCAGCCGATATATCTCAACCGTGTTCTCGAAGTTGCCAATGCAAACTTTGAACAAATGGTCCTCATAAGGAAAAGTCGAGTTGTGGCCGCCGAGGTCAACCGAATCCAGGTGAGCCAGGAATTTGTGAACTTTATCTGCGATAAGATCGGGAAACCCGCATGCCACTTCGTGAACAGGGCCAGCAGCCGGGTCGAGGTAGCGGGCTCTTATATATCGAATTTTCGACTCGAACTCGCAGATGGATTCGCGCAGCTTGAGTATCATAGCAGGGTTAGCAGCCTTAAGCGGGTCTTTGGAAGTAGCGCCTTTGGGATCGTATCCCATCAGGACATTTTCAAAGCCTCGGTTAGCGTGGCTCCTAACCATAAAACGGCCAAACTCATAGAGGATCAGGCAATAGCCCATCTCAGTCGGGCCCTCTCGCGGCTGGACAGGATCCGTTGATCCGGGAAATAAATCAGCATCGTTGAGGTTGCTAGGAATTCGAGTATCCCAGTTTGTTGCAATCATCGAGGTAGACATTCCAGAAGTGATTGCCATTCGCGCATCAAGCATGACAATCTGCCACCAAATCCGACGTCGGATCTCTGTCTCAAAGGGGGTTAACTTCAAGATTTCTCCATCCCGGTGGAGTCCCATTTTTTGTGCAATGCGGACGCAAACCCCACTATGAATCCACAAGGCGTGCGGATTGGAGCGTCCTTGAAGAGCAATCTAAAATAACACGAAGAGCAAACCGGTTACTATATTGAACAGAGCAAGATGGTCATGACATGGAAGCTTGGGGCTTTGGGGGAGTTGGCATACCAGATAGAGAGCGAGCGCTTGTAAAATGGCCAAGTCGAAATTTCTTGTGAATCCAGCCTGTGACAAGGCAGTGCGGACGCCGGTGGAAAATCTCTTTAATGCAGCTTCTCTATCAACGCCCAGCATTTTCTGGCATTCTGATGGAGAGAGAGAGGATACTGCAATGTAGAAGATGGCAAAGAGGAGAGGCTTGTAATTCATTGGGACGTTACGTCCGGCATTTCCGGCAGCTTCAACAACCAACGGTTGCAAAGAAGGGACATGGATGAGTTTGGTGAGAGGGTTAACCCTGTCAAGGAAAACCTGCCAAAGTCGGAACATTTCAATAGGTTCAGGTTGGACGTCATCGAGGGAGAGATTTGAATAATCGCCAACTAACATCTCCGACACATCATCTGGAGAAGCTTGTTCGGAAGGAAAGGTCATATCGTCGGAGTCTTGGCCGTCGATAATTGTTTTCATTGCTTGGAGCTGAGTATGAGGACAGAAGAAGAGTAGCGCAGGTTAGAGTTAGCAAGCATATCCATAGCAATCTTGTGAAGAGCACACACACACACACACGCGCGCGCGCGCGCGCGTGCGCGCAACTTATGACTGAGAAACAGACACCTTCGGGGTGATTAGTTTGACAAGACTTACCTCCTCGTAGAACTTTGTCCAAAGCCGGCTCTCCAGAAACTTTGTGCTGCCGTCTTCAACAATCATCTTTCCTGGTGGGCCACCAAAATCAGGACCCCCAAGATTCTGCGGAAAGGTTACGGGATCGCTTTCTGAATGATTTGGACGGGGGTCCTGTCCGGCAGCATAGTACGTTTTCAGGAGCTCTTCGCAGCGGGCCAGTCGTTCTTGAAGATCCTGGTTTGGCCGCCTTCTCTTGCGTGCTGGTGCAGGCGTACTAGGTGTGCAAGTCACATTGGACTACCAGAAGAAAATAAACGAAGTTAGATACCAGAAGATATGAAAACCTGAGTCAACAACAGAACAAGGGGGGATAATGATTCAATGAGGTGTATGATGACGGCACAAGCAAACTACCGGCCGTAGAATGAAGCCCCATGGGTATCGGAGCACATGGGACTATGAAACCAGCGGAACTATATCACGCAACTAACCTTCATGCAGTTTGAGCAGGGGAAAGTGCGATCGCACTTGATCTTGCGATGTTGACACAGAACACAAGCCAAGATTCGCTGTGACTTGGCAGTTACTGTGGACGGGGCCAGAGATGTGGCTGGCGAGGCCTGTGTTGTGGGAGTTGAGTCTGACATTTCGGCGAGAACAAGGACGTAACCATCTGCGGAGCCAGGAGGAGACGATCAAGACGGGACAATCCCAAGAGCCCAGAACCAAGTGAAGTGTCGGGAGCCTTTGGCCGGAAAGGCGGGGCCACAGATAGGAAAATTTAGAGGATTCCCGTAGCGGAGGCGGAAAAGGAGAGACAAATCTGGTGTGGTTCCTTGGCGTAGAGACTCCGGTGCCGTGCCGGAGTCGGGGTAGGTTGAAGCCTCGCGCCTGATCCCGGGAGTGTCAGACTCGGATCAAGATCCGATGACAGCAGGCTTAAGCGATTGGTGTCAGTCTGGCGGGTCACGGAAAGAACAGATTATGGTGATATAAGCAAGTCGTCAATGTCAGAAGCAAAAATAATCCTGATTAGACGAGAAGATGGAGAACGGTGTTGAAGATATCTTATCAATCAAGTGGAGATGATAAGATCGAACAGTCGCCCAGGAAAGATGAAAGTGATACTGATACAGGAGGGAGAAGAGGGGGAGGGGAAGAAATATAAAGAGAATCGATCATTAAACTGCGGAGGACACTCCTGAAGTCGAACGGGTGGTTGCGGATATGATCTCGTTGTTGGGTGACGAAGATGCTCCTGGTCTGATGTTTTGGATGAATAGAAAATGCGAGAAATACAAGCCAATATTGCGTGTAGTCGTCGCTGGAAATGTGGGAAGGAGGATGCGAAAGAAGGTTGTCAGTGAACAGGAAAGAGCGATGAACAGCTGAAACACGAGAGCAAAAAAAAAAATTTGGAAGGAACACCAAGCCAACCAGAACGCAGGAACGAAAGGGAAAAGGGTCAGGCAGCAAGATTCCGCTCTTGGTGGTCGGTGCAGGGGAAGGAAAGAGCGAGTGATAAGCAAAAGTTAGAGGAAAAGCACCAAGATCGGGGGTTGTTGTCTTAACCGCTGGCGGGAAGGGCAGGAGCAAGAGTAAGCAAAAGGGACACGGGCGGATTTCCCTATTTTATTTAAACGGAGAGAAAAAAAAATGACGTAGTGTGGAATTCAACGAACTAGCTGCCATGCACTACTACACAAGTGGTAGTATGTGTGCGGGAAGCGGGAAGCGAGCAAAGTGGGCAAGTCCAAGAAAAGAAGAATAGAATGAGAAGAGAAAAAGAAATGTCAGGGAAAAAAAAAAAGGTCTGGCTAAGGTCCTAATCGGGACAATCCGGAAGCAGAAGAACGAAGCGGGAGATCACAGGTCGATATGGGAGGATGGAAAGGGAAGATGGATGGAGAGGTGATTAAAAGAGAAGAAAAAATGATAGAGCAGCTGGCCAAGAAAAGAGCCACACGAGCAAGTCGAAACAAGACGATGGGAAACAAGGCAGTGGGGGAGGACAGCATGTCCTATGCTATGCGGTGGTGAGTGTGCATGAAGCGGCTGGTAAGTGGGCATGGGAACCCTTGATGAAGTGGGTATGAGGAGGAGCCCTCTTTGTCGGGATTCCAGACTTCTTTATCATTGTTTCCCTATGGTGGAAGCCGCTTGTCGTTTAACGAAAACTGAACGCGATATACGTGCGTTTATCTCGGCTGTTGTATATAAAACGGTGTTTCAATTCGGGCAGTTGTGCTTCTCTCGGATTTTCAGGGTCGTTCGTATCACCAGAGCATCAGTCCCTTTCCTTGATTCGGCAAAGCCCCGGCCACTGACTCGGTGTTTTGCCGACTCCGTTCCCCCAATGCAACTCAGCCGGCCATTCGGCGGTCAATATTCGCCGTTCCTCCGACATTCTGGTCATAATAAGTGGCACCAATGTCAGCTAGTCCGGCCTATGTGTGTCCCGTTTTGACTAGGTCATCTAGGCCCCCTTTTTTTTGGGCGCCACTCATGATTCTTCCTTGACGGACCAAGTTCCAGGTTGCTAAATGAAAGCAGTGCCCCGCGCCCCGTCCGATCTTATCGGACCCTCGCTCTCTGTTTTCTCTCCTTCGGGGCGTTGTAACTTCTGTGCATGACGGAGGCCAACCAATCGCTGGCTACCATTCCGATAATCCCCGATGCTCGTACCGCTGTTGTTCTGGCAATTTCCGACCGGCTGCGCAGCCACGTCCTGTCTGTATCTGTCCGCACATAGCCCTATCCAGTCAAGACGTGGAAAGGACAGCTTCATTCACATCTCCAGGTGGAGAATGACAGTGGCATGAAAATGCCAAGCCGAGGCTCTTGTGCCACTGAATAAGGTGTGTGTGTGTGTGTGTGTGGGTGTGTATGTGTGTGTGGAAGGGCATAGGGACCGTGTACCTTTCTCCCCATGCACATTATCTGAGCATCAAGTGGGTGAAACTTTTTCTGGGTCGCGGGCTTTTCAGAAAACTTAAAGTCCGGGTTTTTAACGCATACAAAGGGACCTTGAACTTTGGCCACTGACCTCGATTTTGTGGGCTTGGTTGCTTTGCCCGCCAAGTCTAGGCCATCTCCGCAGAGCGTGTTCGCCGACCTGTACTGTACTGTATATTCACAGTCCATCTCTGTCCGTTCTCCGCAACTGTCCGCCCGTCTCTAGAATGTTCCTTCTGTACGCGTGGATTGTCATGCAATGCCTTCGTTCGCATCTCCCACAGACCCCAGTCCGATGCATCGCCTTCAACCTTCTGCCCAACTTAAATGCTTCTTGTGGGCCTCCCCCAGTCTCCCGGTCCAATTCGCCGCGGCGGTGATGCCCGCGCGGCAGTGCTGTCATATGGCACACGAACCACCTCCAGTCATTGGTCGTACAATTCCTCAAATGATTAGAAAGTAACTGGCTCTCGTATAATCAGATAAACGGGCTGGTGGCTTTCCGTCACGTCCCTAGTGCCCCTCGCTCAATTTCAACAAGTTGCAGGTACTAAGGAGGTATATGAACAGCATGTCCCGAGGGACGACTCTTCTCCGATCCCTGGGCATATCAAGGTCAATCACTACTTAGGCTTCTCGATTGCTTGGCACCATGACTTCATTAACGGTCGATACTAGAGGTCTAGGCTTTCGTTTGTCCATCAAATTTCGCCTCTCCTGGGGTTGTAAAACTTTCCAAAGCTGGGGGGCCAGGCACTGAAACATTATGGGAAACGTGGGTGAAGATTTGGGATTCTTAATGCAGCGCCTCAGGCAGCGAACTTGTGGCTTAGTAGGTTAGGGCAGACACAATAAACATGGAGTCGACCGCAAATCGATATTGGTAGGCTGAATTGTCGTCGTCTTCGTCTGAATTTCCATTTCTATTACACAGCTCGTCCGGGGAGATATCCCGTCATCCACTCGCCCTTTTGAATATGCAAACCCCAACCCTAACATGAGTTTCGGCGGCGCAGAAGCCGAAAGTCGGAGACGAAGAACGGACGGGACCCACTATTTCCCTGTAAAAGACCGGCCTTGGACCAATCAGGAAGCGGAGCTTTCCAATTGTGCGTGTCTTTTTTTTTTTTTTGCACATGTCCTTGATGCAATTTTCGGCACGAAACGAGTCATACAGCATCTTCTTCTGCTCCTGAATATTTCATCCTTGGCGACAGTTTTGACTCTTCTGAAAATTGTATTTCTAGCGTATTCGTATCCGACCTGTGTCTCTTCTCTGCAGATTCCCCCTCCTCTGTGGTGATTTCAAGCTTCGTCTGGTCTCATCATGCTGTCTCGCGCCGTGGTAAGTGTGAGTGTGGAGAGTATTTAACATATCCTGAACTGAGAGAAACTGAGGCTGATTCTCCATGAGTACAGGGCCGATCCGGGTCATTGGGCGCCGCCTGGTGTCTCAAGACACTGTCATCAACACCTCGCTTCTCCCAGACTGTTTCCTACTCCTCGATACCTTCACACGCGACACGACATGCCTTCAACAGATCACAGGCAGTCCTCTCTTCAAATTCCCTGTCTAGCCGTCGCGACCTTGCCACCCACGCGACCCCTCCGTCCTCAACTCCTCAGACCCTAACCGAGAAGATCGTACAACGGTACTCTGTCGGCCTTGCTCCCGGCAAGGTCGTCAAGTCCGGCGACTATGTGACTCTCTCGCCACACCACTGCATGACCCACGACAACTCCTGGCCCGTGGCCCTGAAGTTCATGTCGATCGGCGCATCCAAGATCCACGACAACCGTCAGGTGGTCATGACTCTCGACCACGATGTCCAGAACAAGTCGGATTCGAACCTCAAGAAGTACCGGCAGATCGAGGAGTTCGCCGGAACTCATGGTGTCGACTTTTACCCGGCCGGTCGCGGCATTGGTCACCAGATCATGGTTGAGGAGGGTTACGCTTGGCCTGGAACCGTGACTGTGGCCTCGGACAGCCACAGCAACATGTACGGTGGTGTGGGCTGTCTGGGCACCCCCATGGTCCGGACCGATGCCGCGAGTATCTGGGCTACCGGCCGGACGTGGTGGCAGATTCCCCCCATCACCAAGGTGACTTTTACCGGAATTCTTCCCCCGGGAGTCACCGGCAAGGACGTGATTGTGGCTCTCTGCGGCCTGTTTAACAAGGATGATGTGCTGAACCACGCCATCGAGTTCTCCGGCTCACAAGAGACTATGCACAGCATTCCGGTAGACGACAGACTTACCATCGCGAACATGACTACTGAATGGGGCGCTCTCACCGGCCTGTTCCCCATTGATTCGGTGCTGCAGTCGTGGCTCCGCGCTCGCGCCACCCTTGCCGCCATGGACGGAACTGATAAGGCCAGGGCTGCACGATTCACCCACGAGAGACTCGACGACCTCTTCGCCAACCGTCTGACTGCCGATCCCGGTGCCACGTATGCGAAGGAAGTGTACATGAACCTCTCGACCCTGGCCCCCTTCGTCGCCGGCCCGAACTCGGTTAAGATTGCCACGCCACTCAAAAACCTTGAGGCGCAGCACATCAAGGTCAACAAGGCTTACCTGGTGTCATGCACGAACTCGCGTGCCTCTGATCTGGCTGCTGCTGCCCGGGTGTTCCGTGAAGCCTCCGAGAAGGGACAGCCGGCCAAGATTGCTCCTGACGTCAAGTTCTACATTGCTGCCGCATCCATTCCGGAGCAGAAGTCTGCCGAGGAGAGCGGAGACTGGCAGGTTCTTCTGGATGCTGGAGCTGAAGCTCTCCCTGCTGGGTGTGGCCCCTGCATCGGCCTGGGAACTGGCCTGCTCGAGCCTGGCGAGGTTGGAATCAGCGCCAGCAACCGTAATTTCAAGGGCCGTATGGGCTCGACCGATGCCAAGGCGTACCTCGCCAGTCCCGAAGTTGTCGCTGCCAGTGCTTTGCAAGGCAAGATCGCCGGCCCCGGCTGGTACGAGAAGCCCGAGGGTGTTGAGAAGGTCATCATTGGAGAAGGCACCGGAGATCTCGTGAGCGATAAGGCCAAGAGTGTTGAGGATGCTCTGGCGCAGCTGCTATCTCTGACCGAGGATTTTATTGCTGAGGGAGAGAGGAGCCTGAGCGGCGCACCCGACCAAGCAGGCTCCGAGTCAGCCGCTGAAGCCGCCTCCGATGATGCCGAGACCTTGACCGACATTCTCCCTGGATTCCCCGAGAAGATCGAGGGCGAGATCGTGTGGTGCGACGCGGACAACATCAACACCGACGGTATCTATCCGGGCAAGTACACGTACCAGGACAATGTGCCCGTGGAGAAGATGGCCGAGGTGTGCATGGAGAACTACGACCCGGCCTTCAGCGGGATTGCCCAGGCCGGCGACATTCTCGTGGCCGGCTTCAACTTTGGCTGCGGCAGCTCGCGCGAGCAGGCCGCCACCGCCATCCTCGCCAAGCAGATCCCGCTGGTGGTTGCGGGAAGCTTCGGAAACATCTTCAGCCGGAACAGCATCAACAACGCCCTGCTGGGTGTCGAGGTGCCCCGGCTGATCGCCAAGCTGCGGGAGCACTATGGCGCTGATGCCGCCGCCGGTGGCGCGGCCCCCCTGACCCGCCGCACTGGCTGGCGGTTGACGTGGGATGTGCGGCGCAGCAAGGTGACGGTCTCTGAGGGCCCTGGCGGCGAGACCTGGAGCCAAAAAGTTGGCGAGCTGCCGCCTAATGTCCAGGAAATCATTGCGCGGGGTGGGTTGGAGAAGTGGGTGAAGGCGCAGATTTCGCAGTAGACGGCTGGACTATCTTCTTGTCTTTTTGTATGTTTAGTACCTGTCTGGTGGGATTCTCTTTTCGTTCCTGGTTTTTCTTACCCTCGATCTTGATGGAGGGCTTGGAGGGAGTTGGCCTCTAAAAGCTGTTTTCTGGAATTTTTGCATGCAATATTTTTGGGGCATCGAAAAGTTTGATGGTGGGGTGTGTGGTTCTGAATAGTTAGAACTGCCGATGTCTATATATATATACCCAGATCTACGGTGTAGAGCAACAAGCATCGAGTTTAAATCATTGAATTGCTATTTTTAAGAGTGATTCCCTGCCGTCTGTGAGACATGATACACACAAAAAAGAAAGAAAAAGGAGTTAGGAGTTGGGTATTAAGTGTGAGAGTTGCGCTAATGGCTTCATGATAAAAAAAAAAAAAAAGGGAAGAATCACTGAAACAAGCCGACGATATCCGCAACCGGCCCGGTACCCAGATCCTCGTCCTCCGACTTCTTCTCCGGCTTCTCTTGGCCCTTATCTCGGCCTTTTCGCGCCAACCGGTGGTGCCTTCGGCTGTTCAAATGCTTCGTCCACTGATCGGCCGTGATCATTGTCATGTGGCACACGTCACACACCCGCCGTTGCGGTATGGTCTCGTTCGAGTCCTGCGCATCATGAGCTGCCCGCTCGAGGACCTCCTTGGCAAGCGGCGATACACTCTGCGGATCGGGGAGGGCCCGGCCGTGCAGGAAGCTGTCGACGATCTCTGCCGCTGGTGTGATGACATTGGTGGTCCACTGGCTCACGTCGGTGCTGTCTAGGACGAACAGGTGCTCGCGTGGGGGAGCATTGGTTCTGGCAGCAGCGGACTCGGCGGCGTCGGGGAGAAGGGAGACTAGTTTCCGGGGGATCCAGCGGGTCTGGTATCGCGCATACTGGCGGGTGGCAGCCTTCATCTCTTCGAGGGCGGTTTCTTTCAGCGCTGCAAGTGTCTCAGTTGGCTCACCCGCATGCACAGCATCCAGGTACGGCCGGAATTCTTTAAAGCCGATGGTCTGCCAGATACCCCGGGTCATATCAACAGGATCTCCTTCGGCCTCTCGTTGCCTCTGATTCTCCTGTTGAAGGTACTGGTACATGCTCTCCGTTTCGTCCAGAAGGCCGGCGTCGATCATCTTATCAACGCGGGAGTCCAGGCGTTTTACCAGCTCGCTGCGCTCGGAAAACACCCAGAGCAGCAGCGCATCCCAACTGCCCGGGCCGGTGTCGCTGAAGGCAGCATCTGCTTCACTCAGCACCCCGGCCGCGCGCTTCCGGGACTGGCTGGAGTAGATATCCGATGCCCGTTGCCCTGTGCGCAGGTAGATCTCCAGAGACCGGCGGATCTTCCGGACGTCGTTCGGGTGCCATCGATCCGCCATCACCGGGTCGACTTCTCGCAGCTTCGCCAATACCACTTCGGGTGGCCCGTCCAGAATCGCGAGGTTTGCCGGTTGCTGGGTTTCAGAAGAGTGGTCGTCTTCCTCGACCAGGACGTCATCGAATAGGAGGCCCTTGATGTAGTAGTGAGTCCCCCCGACCACTATAGGAAGCTTCCCTCGTGAATGGATGTCATCAATCGTGTCACTGGCGTGGCGTCTGAACGTCTTCACTTCCCAGGCCTTATCTTTAAGATCGATGCTGTCGAACAGATGGTGAGGCACGCCCTTCTTTTCAGACTCCGATATCTTATTGGTGACTATGGGCAAGCCACGGTACATTTGCATAGCATCTGCGTTGATGATCTCTCCGGAGAATCTCGTGGCCAGCTCAACTGCAAGCTATAGAGGGGCTGTCAGTTCAACTCTGGACCAGAAGATGAAATACACGATGTGATATGCGTCTACTTACATCGGATTTCCCCGTTCCGGTAGACCCCATAACAATTATAACGGGCGAACGCCGCCGTTCTGGAATTCCGTTTCCCGCTGCCATGTTGGTTGAGAAGCGGGACTGTGCCAGGATAAAAATTTGAGATGGTGGTTTTTGACACAGAGGGCGTGGGGCCAGCCCGAATAGCGGCAGAACTCGAACAGAAGCCACAGACATGTATGCTAGCATATTTGAAGCCTGATGAGTGAATCCATAATCTCCAGAGCTTCTCACACCAGTAAGATTTAGAGAATTCCAGGTGATAGCAGCTCTTGTAGGACACCAACCGCGGAGTTTGAGTGAGACTCGATCAGCCTGAGGTATGGATTTTGAAGGTTTGGTCCAACTGTGGCTTTTTAGTGTGGCGTCTAGATGTGGCGTTCCCCCCCTGTCAAGCGCCTTCCGAGTCTGGCGACGCGCAAGTGGGGCCGATTTCAGATTTGATGAATTTTGGTGGTGCGCCAGCTGCCACCAGCTGGCAGGTTCTGGAAGCTATTTCGTACACAAGGACACATCGTCTTTTTTTGGTGGGCATTTTTTTCCATTGATGCCAGATCTCCAGCTTCCTTTTCATCTTACTGTCTGGATGGTCTTCTAACTTCCATCTTCTCTTCCACTCTCCTTTTTTCCCTTCTTCTTCCCATCGTTATTTCATCTTCCATTGCCTCCCGCCCTCCCCTGAAGAGCCTTCACTTGCTCAGTTTCCTTCCTTTTCTCCATTAAAGGCGACAGGTTTGAGGACGTGAACTCTGCTTCTTTTCCATTTCCTCGCCACCCTTTTTTTCCAATTGTCTTTTCTCCTTTTCCATACATTGGCATCCTCTGTTAGAATTCCGTCACCATGAGTTCCCGTAAGTGCCTCCTCTTCGTGTCCAACCTGAAGACGCTCTTCCAAGCCATCCGATGATACTATTTTACATTGATACTTTCATCAACTGCGCGGTCTCGTGATGATGATTGGGTTAGGGCTGGCTGATGCGGCCGTCGCCGTTTTACGTGACTTCTCGCGATTGCCCAGGCAGAGCTCGCTAACTGATGACTCGCGACCAATGCCTCGTTTTTTGGCTTCTACAGTACGGTTCCTCGATCTTGTCAAGCCTTTTGTGCCGTTCCTCCCCGAGGTTCAGCAACCCGAAACCAAGGTTCCCTTCAACAACAAGCTGATGTGGACCGGTCTCACACTCCTCATCTTCCTCGTCATGAGCCAAATGCCGTTGTACGGTATTGTGTCGTCGGATAACTCGGATCCTCTATACTGGCTGCGCATGGTGATGGCCAGTAACCGCGGAACTTTGATGGAACTGGGTATCACCCCCATCATCTCGTCGGGCATGGTTTTCCAGATTCTTGCCGGTACTCACCTGATTGACGTCAACCTTGATCTCAAGTCTGACCGCGAGCTGTACCAGAGCGCCCAGAAGCTCTTCGCTTTCATCCTGTCCGCCGGAACTGCCACCGTGTATGTTTTCAGCGGCCTCTATGGCACTCCCTCGGATCTTGGTGCTGGTATTGTCTTCCTCCTGGTTATCCAGCTCTTCGTTGCCGGCATGATTGTCATCCTCCTTGACGAGGTTCTGCAGAAGGGATACGGCCTTGGCAGCGGCATTTCGCTGTTCATCGCCACCAACATCTGCGAGTCCATCATGTGGAAGGCCCTGTCGCCCGTCACTGTCAACACTGGCCGCGGCCCTGAGTTTGAGGGTGCTATTGTTGCCCTGTTCCACCTGCTCCTCACCTGGCCCAACAAGCAGCGCGCTCTCCAGGAGGCCTTTTTCCGCCAGAACCAGCCCAACATCATGAACCTCCTCGCCACCCTGGCCGTGTTTGGTGCCGTCATTTACCTCCAGGGCTTCCGCGTTGAGATCCCCGTCAAGTCGTCGCGCCAGCGTGGTGCCCGCGGCATGTACCCCGTCCGCCTGTTCTACACCTCCAACATGCCCATCATGCTGCAGTCCGCTCTCTCGTCGAACGTCTTCCTGATCAGCCAGATGCTGTACTCGCGCTTCTCCGAGAACCTGCTGGTTCGCCTCTTCGGCGTGTGGGAGGCCAAGGAGGGCTCGATGCAGCTGCAGGCCGTTTCTGGACTTGTCTACTACATGTCTCCCCCGCTCAACTTCAAGGATGCCGTCATCGACCCCGTCCACACTGCCCTGTACATCGTCTACATGCTGTCGGCCTGCGCCATGTTCTCGAAGACCTGGATTGAGGTTTCCGGCTCCAGCCCTCGTGATGTTGCCAAGCAGCTCAAGGACCAGGGCCTTGTTATGGCTGGCCACCGTGACCAGAGCATGTACAAGGAGCTCAAGCGCGTCATCCCCACTGCTGCCGCCTTCGGTGGTGCTTGCATTGGTGCCCTCTCCGTTGCCAGCGACCTGATGGGTGCTCTGGGAACCGGAACCGGAACCCTCCTTGCCGTCACGTAAGTTTTCTTGTCCCATTTGGAACATTCTCCGTTTTGACACTGGCTAACATCATTTCTCTTCTTCCTCTTGTATAGCATCATCTATAGCTACTTTGAGACTGCGGCCAAGGAAGGAGACATGTCCAGCATGAAGGGCATGGTTGTGGGGTAAGCGCGGTCAATTTTTGTGCCTTTCTCGGACAGCAGTCGGGCACCAAGTTCGAGAAACAAGCATGATGACATGACGTCCTTCTTCCATTAATTCTTATTTCAATCCCCTTTGAATACCCCTTTTTTCATACTTTATTTGGGTGTAAGGGATGGGGCATGCATATATGGGTACAATTTATTTTGGCTCATATCTTCCCTTCGTGTATCATTTCTACGCCGACGACCTTCACTATCTACGTCTTTCCTCTTTCTCTCTCCTTTTTTCTGTCAATTTACATCTTTCCTTTTTTCTTTCTTGTAACGGAACGTTCAGCAGTGTATTAACACCGGTGCTACATCACGGGGGAACATCTTTATATTTTTTTTGTGTCTTGTGTCCTTCCTTTGCTATTTTCTTGATTTTTTTGGGTGTTTATTTGGGACAAAACGAAAAAAAGAGAAGAAACAGAAGAGCAAAAGCCGGATTGGGGAGGGCAAAGTCGAACAGTCTTTTACACAAACGGCCGGAAAGTTCTAATTAAAACCTAACCAGATGAGCATTTCATTTTTTCTTAACACACACTGTGATGCCCTTCCTTGTCTTTTGTCTTGCGTTCCTAAAAAAATATCGGTTCTTTCTCTTAAGCTTGGTCTTTTCTTCTTCTTCTTTTTTTTCTCTACACTTTTTGCTTGGTCTGTGGGCGTGGGCTTTAGCGGCATCGGGCAGGCCGTATCTTCATCTTTTTTGTCTTGTCGGTTACTAGAGATTGTTCTAGTCGGTTCAGATCTTGGGGATGATGAGGATGAGGAGGGAAACGGGTCACGGGAAGTGGTTAAACAATGCATGGTGCTTAGAAAGTCCAAGTTTTCGATTCGACAGTACCATGAACTGTGACCGAGCAATGCTTAGATGTTGTTGTGCCCTATAGTCATATACGCTCTGCGCTGGGTGGCTATATTGGGATTTGAGTTTTCCAATACTCCGTGATCATAATTTAGGTTACTTACTGCATAGTAGCCACTCAAGCCGGTCTTCACTTTACGCGGGCCCCGTATCTGCCGAACTCTCTGGATGACATCCCGCCGGATTGGCAGGTCAGCCCCGGGCTATCGTATTGCACACCCCTAACGGGGATAGGAAGGTGAATTGACGGCCGGACCACAGTATGTATACAAGGGCAGGGAGGGTCGGACTCGGGCGAACCCAATGAAGCGAGAACGCGGTTTCTTTGGAGCTTGTATCAGGTCAACGGAACCCCCCCCCATTCCCGGTAAGGGCGGAGCTTATGTGCGCGGACTCACTGACTTGACCAAAACCACGCGGGTGGTATCAAAAAACCAATGGGGGCCAAGGCGAGAACTCCCGAGAACCGGATCGGCGGCGTGGAGGTCCTCAGGCAGTTGTTGGAACGTTGTTTGCATCTTACGGACTACTTCCATGTGTACAGTACAGACACAGACTCGCTCGTATTAAAAAAGTATCGTTCCGCGCTTACAGGCCAGGAACCCTAATTGTCTAACAAGCCATCACTTCTCTTCCAAATCATAGACGTGATTAGAAGCATGTGGGTGTATGCCCAAGCAGATACGAAATAAGGTCCGGTTCTTTTGTCAGTGGAAATTTGGAAAAGGAGGTGCTCCGGACGCCGAATGGACCCCTCGTCCGACGATCATTACATGGAAAGAGGCCTTTTGGTGACACCGGAGCCGGCTCTGCGCTCTCTCTCGGAAGAGCATGTTATACGCCTGCCTGGAAGGAGGCGAAAGACTGGAGGTGTGCTCGAGAGTCAATGGAAAGGGAAAATTTCTCGGCTCGAGCCCTGCATCATATACAACCGGGTGGGTATGATAGACGTTGAACCCCTTCTTTTTTCAAAGGTCACCACGGCGGGCGCTGGTCGGAATGGCTGACTGCTTGACGGGTAATCATTTACGCCGGAGCCGCAGACGATGATCCCCCGGGATGGTGGCTGCCGGGTAGCTAAGACGTGACGCTGGGCCAACAATCAGGATTCAGGGTGGGCTTGCCTTCTCTGGGAAGGGCGCTGGTTCTCGCGCAAGCGGCACGAGCTGAAGGATCCCGTCCGGCACATTACACACAGACGTTCCTCTCGGAGACCTGTGAAATGGAAAGCCAAAGATAGGGCTGCCTGGCGATTATGGCCGCCAACCGCGCTTTCTCCCCCTCGCATGGCGTGCCCCCCCAATGGGCAAATTCGGTAGGCCTAAACTCTTCGGGAGGGTCGAATTAAACTACAGTGCCATTGGAACCAGGGCTGTCTTGGCTTCACGTCGATTAGGAGGAGTATTGTTATTTTGTGATCAGGGAGTGCAGATAATTGAGTCGGTCTGGCCGGGGAGATGTTTCGGCCCACACATGCCCAAGGAAAAATACGGACATTATGTTAGGTGCGGAATACCCACAGCAGTTTGTCATGGCCACTCATAATGGCTCATCCAGTGCCCAAAGGCTCCATAAATACAAAACCCTTAGATAATCCTCTTGCCTCCAACCCGCAGGATCATCTCGATCGGGTCGTCGGCCTAAAGACTCAAATGTTCAAAGGTCCTGGGATGACATGCACATAGAATAAAGGTGGTGGTGTGGCGTGGTTGCGCATCGAGCTATACATGCCCTCGTTCTCGCCGCGAGTAAGACATATGGCGGCAAGAGAGCATGGCTGTGTGGCAGAGAAGCCTTCCAGATCAGTTTTAGATTGTGCTCTTTTTTTTTTCTTTTTTTTTTTTCCTTCTTCGGCGGGCGGTTTCACAGCACGAAGAACTCATATTGAGCCGGTGACACCCTGTTGGGGACCATTGGAAAAAATATATATATATATAGTCAGCCCACCCGCCACACCCAATGTGGATTTGCTGAAGGGTTTTGGTCTTCCGGGGTGACTCAGAGGCGGGAAGCACATTTTATGCATGTTACGGAGAAGCAGACTAACGAGGGACAAATGAGACACAGAAGTTCCCAATCAGAAGCCATATCATCAGATCGGAGAGGGGAGCAGCTTGGATCAGCCTGGGGAGTGGTAAGTGGGTTGGGCTCCGGACCTTTTTCTGTTACGGGCGTCTGGAATAGATATCATATGACGGGTCTAAACTGAAGTGGGGGAGAGAGAAACCCGCGAGCAAGCGAAGTACAGTGGGTGCAAGACGGTGAAGAAATGTGCAGTCCACGGGCACGCACGTACTGCTATACCACGGTATGTTTTCACACGCCTTGGCGCCAAACCTAATTTTAAACCCTAGCCCTAAAGTACTCTTTTTAATCAAAGCAAAAAATCGTCTCCACAGATACTTCTTCTTCTTCTTCCTACTAACCAACCAACCAACTTCCTTCTTTCCTTCCTACCTACCTACCAACCAACCAACTTCCTTCTTTCCTTCCTACCTACCTACCAACCAACATGGCACCTCACCTATCTTCAAAGGTCAGATACGCTATACTACTCCTTCATGCTACTAGGCATTCCAATCGGCAGATCCAAGACCAAACAGGCGCTACACGAAACCAAGTCCGTTATACTATCAAAATCAACCGCGAATTCGTCCTACCACGGTCTAGACGACCCCCTATCCTCTCTCCTGATCAAGTCCAAGCTATTATAGCCTTTATTTCAGAATCTACAGAAAATAGACAGCTGAAATGGGATAAGATCGCCCCTCGTCTTAGGCTTTCTTATTCTATATAGGCTATCCGATACGCCCTCCGAAAAGCCGGTTTTTCACGACGCGTTACTCGAGTTAAGCCTGTTATATCACCCGAAACACGTCGAAAACGATACGAATTTACTCGACAACACCTCCATTAGACCGTTAATAACTAGAAACGCGTCTTATAGTCAGACGAAACGTAGGCGAATAGGAAAGCTAAGGGGAGGGTTTAGATAACGCGTCGTCCTAGTAAAGAGATTAATAAGACGTGTATCGTTACTCAATCGAAAGGAGCTATTAGTTAGATGCTTTAGGGATCTTTCCAAGGGACGAAGAAAGGCCCAAAGGTCTTCTAGCAGAAGGCGTAGGGGAGGATTAACTCACTGGCGTACTATGAGCATATCCTCCCTCTCGTTGAAGCTTAGATACAAGAGCAGGGCGCCGCTGAGGGAGATGCTGAGGGACGCGCTGAGGGAGATACTAAGGGACGCGCTAAGGGAGATACTAAGGGACGCGCTAAGGGAGATACTAAGGGACGCGCTAAGGGAGTTATCTTTATACAAGATAACGCTCCAGCGCATAGCTCTCAGTATACAAGAGGAGAGTTAGACCGGCGTGGTATCATAACAATAGAATAGCCGCCAAATAGCCCAGATTTAAACCCTATTAAGCACGTCTAGGCTAAAATCAAGCGCACCCTCAATAAACAACCTCAGGATAGATATACAGGTCCAGGCGCTACTCAGCGTCTTAGAGAGGATATTAGTAGGGCATAGGACGCCATTACAGAGGACTTTCTTAAACGACTTATCCAGTCAATGCCTCGGAGAATCAGGGCTATATATGAAGCAGAGGGGGGGTTTAGCCGGTTCTAGGACCCACATAGAAGTAGCGCTAAAAGCCCCATAAAAAAGATACTTCTCGATATCCTTGTCGGTGCAAGGGGGGGGGAGAAAACTTTGACCTTACCGATAGTACATCTCCCCGAAGAGGCTGAGTCTGGGTGTCTGATCAGAGATGTCGCGAGCTGGGTGGCTGGATCGTTCCTGGTCGTACAAGATTGTATGTGTGTGTACTGTACATCATTCTGGCGTGTTATATAGAGCACACCATATCAGATGGTCAACATGTCCCAGGGACTACTCACACACGCACTCGAGCAATCTCTTCCTCTCTCACTGACACTCACACGCATACACATACAGTAGCCCGCCGTGAGATGGCCCATCACTCTCTCTGTAACCGAAGCCACGAAATCGCAACGAGAAGCAGGGAGAAGAAAAGTGGGCAACAGTCAAAGGCTTCCCGAACGGGAAGGTCGAAAAGCCCACACCAAATTGGTGTTCGTTATATATATATATATATATAAATATACATTTTTTTTCTTCCCGGGAGAGGAGAGAGGAGCGGGCGCACGGGGCTGGGTTGTCAGCTTGTAACTGTATGTCCAGGTTTCTGCTCTACCACCCGCCATTTCTCTTGTACCTTCTTAACAGGTTTGTCCCCCGGAATTGGCCTTTCCTCCTCTATTTGTTTTATTTAATCTTATTTTTCAGCTCCGTCTGATTCACTCGCCGGTTGTGGGGTGCATCATATTATATAGCTTGTGACTCAGATACGGGAGAGAACGAGAGATAGATGTGTAGCAAGGGTTGGTCGGCGCGAGGTTGGAGGGTTGCAGAGTGATCCGGCCGATTTCACACCGCCTGACTGCAGTTCCTTTTGGCAGAATGCCCGAGCACTCCCTACTACTAACTAGTCCGTACTCCCTGGATGTTCTGATAGAGATAGGATGACACCCGGCGGGAAACCCAACTTCGCTGTCAGATTTCAATGTAAGGAATACACAAAATATATGGCCCATACAACCGCCCTTGCGTTGGAGGGAAACTGTATATGTACTGTATATTGTATGTATGTAAGGGCCAATATATCTAAAAGGGACCATCACCACAATTCTCATCCACTACGAAGACGGCATATCTCCGCTAACAGAGCACAGATTCCAAAGATCCCCTAACTCGAGAGGGTTTAGTCAATCGAAAGGGAAGATGGATATATCGAAACAAAAAGAAAGAAAAAAGCTTCAGGTTGTTGGGTAGTCTCGTTTGCCGGCTGGATCAGATACCTCCCTGTAAAGAAAAGAAAAAAACCAAATCCCGAAAATGCAGTAAATTTCGGGGGTATTATTGGGAATTATCGAGAAGATCCTTTCCGTAAGACGGCGTGACGTTGACCCCCGAGGACGGGCTGCCATATTTAAATACTTTTGGGTCGCACAATAAAATTGGGACATGGAGCAGCGGTTCACTCATCAAACTTCTGGGCGAGACCTGCCAAAGAACAATCAACCACACACGGCGGCGGCATGCGTGACGAGGGGAGGTCTGTGTGGGTGGATGCCACGCATGCAGATTGTCTGTTGATGGCGTTATGCACCCACCCTGTGCCAGGAGGTTCAAGCTGCTATTCCCGGCTGTTGCCTACCAAGAACCAACCCGGTGGTCGACGGCCTGCACTCTGCAGTTACACGTAGAGGAACTTGGAAGTGGTGATAGGCCCCGAACGGATACGCTCGTTTCCAGACCTGATTCAGGACGTGGAGTAGCACAAGACATACGTAGATTCTGGTTTTGCATGCGGGTACACAAGTTGGTATGCGTCGAGCATCCACCCACTCCATACACTCGCTAGCAAAGGTGCTATCTACAACTCTCGATGCGCCAGAAACGCTGCAAACAGCCTCCGCAAAAAAAATATAAAAAATATATATATAAGAACAAAAACGCCGGCCGGACGAGATAGGCGTTTGCCAAGTCTGTCTGTACGTATCTGCATATTACTTGCTGTAGTTCTTTCTAGTCTTTTAGGACTGATAGTATGTCTTATGTCCACTGTTTCAAGATGCTGTCCTAGTGTGAAAAGCTGTGCGGTTCTCATCTCATGTGTACCATCACCATTCCAGTCCCCAACGTGAAGAAACAAGCGTTCACAGGCTCATAACAACATTGTGCAGGACCTGTGAATCCCCCATCCCAGCCAACCAGCGGGGATTCCGCCCTGTCTTAGTCTGTGCGGCTCATATGACATCCCCCCTGGAATGGTCCTTTTGAAATATTCGCGTGGGTTCTGAAATCTTCAGATCAAGGGCATGTTTCCTCTCCTACCTAGCCTGGTTACTCCTATGTAATGTGTTCGGTGTGTTTCTCTCCTACCCTCTCTCGTATCTTTATCCGCCCGTCCAACTAACGGTGGTGAGGCTGGCCAAGATGATGGGGTACCTGACACTCCCGCGGAACACGTAGCATATCTCAGGTACCTTTTCACGGCTGGTCCCAATTGGTAATTATCTGCAGCCAAGAGTTGTCTCCAGATCCGGTGGCTACCGAGAACACACAATGCATGATGCCATCACCAGTTGCCTAGAGGGACTCTGAATCGAGTTCCCATGTGTCTGTGAGATAACACATGAAGTATTTAGACTCTCACTACACGATGTTTACATCTTATTTGAGGCTAAGACTGACTGATCCCTCATACCCTCTAGAATCTCGATGAGGAGCCCTCACCAGATTTTGGTACCGCCCATGGAGTACCTAGAGCATATAGAGAAGGTTGATTAATGCCCGTATTATACAGTCTGCATTAAGGTTTGTGCACCCATCACACAAAACACATGTACCAACTCGTAGTCTCCGCCAATAATGTCGGCCCCCACCCCTCGCCACCCACGCCGTATCTGTTTGCATCTGTTTAGTCGGACGAGGGCCGCGGCGTCTATAAATTCGTCGCGTCGTCCCACCAAGTTCTGGAAACGCTGTTCTTCCCTCCTTTCCTCTTTCTTCTTCTTTTTCTTTCCTGTTTCGCCTCTACTCGTATTCGCCCGCCACTATCAAGTCCCACTGCCTCTCTGTCTGCACTTTGGATCAAGAGAAGAACCAAGAAACATCTCTTTTCCTGTTGAAAGAAGACGCGGATTAGTTAGTTAATACACATACTACTGTA
Organism: Knoxdaviesia capensis; assembly: GCA_001510575.1. NCBI lineage: Eukaryota > Fungi > Ascomycota > Sordariomycetes > Microascales > Gondwanamycetaceae > Knoxdaviesia > Knoxdaviesia capensis. Next base: position 3,743,379 of record LNGK01000004.1, on the reverse strand, counting down.
AAACTCATAAAGCGCGTATCCTGCCCACAAGGCTTGATATCGAGCATTCCGGCGCCGGCCACACACGTAGACCAGTCGCTTCACTTCCCAGCCTCGCTTCAGTACCGTCGCCGGCTTGTCGTTCGGCCTCGTCGTTCGTGGCGCCACGTCTTGACTAAGCCGGAGCTATTTCACGGTCCGGTGGTGCTTTTGCTCCTTCCTTCCCGCCACATCGAGACTTCAAGACATCGTTGTTCTGCTGCCTCGTCTGCTCCTTCCTTCACTCCCTGAGTTGACTGCCGTCTTCTAGATCTTCTGGAAGCTCTACACGCTTTGCTACTCGTTTTCATTCCACACACCAACATCACTATTCACCACCCAAAAAAAAATTCCAATCACAGGCACCAACATTCCGTTCCCCATCCACCAAGACAAAAAACCCAAAGGTCCCTGTCTATCTCGCCTGGGTCACTAGCTGCACAAAAAGAGCCCAACACCCACTAGTCCATATTTATTCAGTCATTGCCGATAATCTTTTCACGTGGCAAATACTAACTCATTTCAAGTGTTTTTTTTTTTTTTTTTTGTGTGGTTCATCGTCCATTGCTCTTGCCTGCCCCGGTTGGCTTCCTCTGCGAGTCCTTCCAGGTGCGTTTGGTTCTATTCTCCGCCGCCTCCCAACACCAACACCCCAAAACACTAGCACTGACCACTAAACCTGGCTCTGACTCTTTTCCGATGCAGTCATTGAACCTTCGCTGCAACTCTGCCTTTGAATTTCGCCCGCCCGTCCCCCACTGTAATCCCTTCCTGCTGCGGAAAAGCTGCTGGGCTGTTTCTTTTTACTCCTGCACAGGCTTTCGCTTGATGTACGTGGAGTGTATGTGCACTGATTAGAGAAAACCGCTTTTTGTCGCGCCCATTTTCATACTTAAGCTATACGCTCCTTCCTCCGCCTTTCCCTGCTTTGCTCCTTCCTCCCCAAACACCTCTTGGCTTGATCATCCCATATATTTGTTCCTTCCCTGATCATCATCTCTCCTCCTCTTTCCTCCTTCCCTTCTTCCTTTCCTCTCTATCTTGTCTTTCCCTTATCTCGTTATCTCTTTTCCTTTTCCCTCCTCTCTTCTCTTCCTCTTTCTTTTCCTCTTTCTTCATCTCCATCGGTTTTTTTGTCCATCTTTTTTTGGCCGTTGAGTCTTTCGTTTTGGCTTCTTTTTTTTTTTCCCTTGCTCATTGCTCGGCATCAGCGTTGAAAAGCTCTCGAATCTTCCGCTTAAAGTCGGCTTCATCCCGCTCTGCTGACGCCAGAGCCTCCGACTTCGCAGCTTGTCGATACCGAGCTTTCCCAAGCTCTCACGCTTGGTATTCAACCACCCGAGATCTCAAGTCTGGATCATCTTCATTCCAGTTGACGCGACAGACTTGAATATTATACATTTTCTCGGTCGCCAATCTCAAGCTCCTTTTCTCTTTCCTTTCTCTTGCTTCCAGTTGTAGTCTTTTTTTTCTTCTTTCCATTGGCTTGTGTGTGCGCGATCCACGCCAATTGGCCAACAAAAATCTATTTCTAAACTTGACTTAGCTTTTCCTTTTTTTTTCGATCTGATTCCTGATTGCGCCAACTTCTCCGTCTTCGCATCATCTTCGCCCAGGCTCATTGCGTAGCCATGTTTCCCGGTTCTTGCTCACCCATCTGGGAGGTCGATGACTTTTCACAGTGTTTCTCCCAAAAGTGAGTGTCTCCCAGATCTCGCATTCGCATTTTTTCTTCTTTTTTTTTCTCTCCATATATAGCCAAGAGGCGCAAACCATATTGTAGCTTGATAGGCTTGTTGCTTTTCTTGCGCGACTGTCACTCCCCCCACATCGTGCCACTCATCACGCCAATTCCGCATTGCCCTGTCGTTTGATGTCGATGTCGGCTTTCCAACTGCTAGAGACCCAAATTCTGGCCCTCATGCCGATAACCCCTCAAATATCATGTTTATATCTTGCTTGCATGTCTTGAGACCTAGTGGTTTTTACCCGGAGACACGTACGGTAACACCGGCTTGTTGCGCCTCCAGAAAACGCCCCCAGAGTGAAACCACAGGAATAAGCTCTCATCTTGAATCAGAGCCAATGCCAGCTATGCGCTGTTCGCTTTCTTGCGCTGTTTGTTTGATACTAACCGATGGATGTGTCTCATCACTAGATATCTTCATACCTATATCCCGACCTTCGTCATCGCTGTATCGTTCCTCCATCTGGTTTTCGAAAATGTCAACCGTATCGTGAAATCGAGACGCGCAAAAGGCTACCACGCTGTCTCTCCGGACGAAAACTCCGCTGCCGGACACACTGCCATTCCCCCCGATGAAGAGGTCACCACTCTGGACGAGGATGAGGATGGCCCTCTTGAAATCGCGGGCGGCCGCCTCTCCCTCGCCCGCACCACCTCGCGCGGCGTTGTCCAGTCCGAGATCTCCAAGTCGGTTCGCTGGGTTGTTTTTGCCGAAGAGTTCCTTGTCCTGGCTCTCCTTGCTCTCAGCACTTTCCACCTTCAACATGACCTCAGCACCCCTGCCGTGGTCTCTGTCGTCGTCTGGACCTATGTGCTTGTCCTCGTAAGCCTTCGTCTCTTCTTGGGCCACACCGCCTATCGCGTGCCGTACATCTGGGGCCACTCCGTTTTCGTCTACTTTGCTCTTTGGCCCATCTCTCTCGTCGCCTTGAGAAGCGTACTCGTACATCCTCCCGTATCCCATAATCACCAGCACATTGCCGTCATCAATGCTGTTCTCACTTCCGCCCTGTGGGTCCTGGCTGTCACCTCCCGCCGCGGCGACAAGACGGTGATTCTGGAGTGGGAAGACGGCATCGAGCCTTCGCGCGAGCCTCTTGCCTCGCTGTTCTCCCTGGCTACCTTCTCTTGGGTTGACCCGATCATCTGGAAGGGCTTCCGGACCACAACCGACCTCTCCATGGTTTGGAACCTTCTGCCCAAGGAAAAGGCCGCCCGCGTTCTCGCAGACTACCGTGCCTTCAAAAAGACCTCATCCCTGGCTCTGCATCTGCTCAAAATCTTCAAGGGTGCTCTTTTCTATCAGTGCCTTGCTGCCGCTATCAGCGCCGTCTTCACGTTTATGCCCACCCTCCTGTTGAAGGCCATGGTTGAATTCATCGAAGAGCCTGGTGACACCCCCTACAACATGCTCTGGCTCTATGTCATTCTTTTGCCCATCATTGACGTTATACGCTCTGTCTGCGACGGTGCCGCCCTTTGGCTAGGCCGCAAGGCTTGCATCCGTATCCGCGCCATTCTCATCGGTGAAATTTATTCCAAGTCGCTCCGCCGCAAGGCTGCATCTGGAAAAGACACCGTTCTCAGCGACGATTCAAAGAAGGATAAGGCCCCTACCGCTGCCACCTCCACCGATGCCCCTGCCGATGGTACTGCCGCACCGAAGAAGGTCGATGGTATTGTCAGCCGTGTTAAGAAGGCTCTGGGCTTCAAGTCGGCCGATGCGCCCGCTGCTCCCGCTGCTGCTGACCCCGCCACCACCGCTGCCGCTGCCACCAAGGACGATGCTTCGACCAAGTCCAAGGATGAAAAGGAAGGCGAGTCGGATGAGCAGGCTAACATTGGTACTATTATCAACCTGATGTCCGTTGATACCTTCAAGGTTGCCGGTATCACCGCCTATCTTCACTACCTGGGTGCCTCCGTTCCGGTTGAGCTTTCTCTCGCCATTTACCTTTTGTGGACCATCATGGGTGTCAGCGCCGTTCCCGGTTTCATTATTATGATAATCCTGTTTCCTGTCAACTACTTGATTGCTCTTGGTTTCAACTCGACCGGCCGTAAGATCATGACTGCCACCGACAAGCGCATTCATGCTACCAACGAAGTCTTGCAAAACATTCGTATCATCAAGTATTTTGCCTGGGAGCGCCGCTTTACCTCCCTGGTCGATGAGAAGCGTGAGGCCGAGATCAAGGCCCTTCGCTCCCGATACATGCTCTGGGCCCTGGCTGTCGCCATCTGGAACTCTGTGCCGGTTCTGATCACCTTTTTCTCTTTCCTTGTGTTCACCCTAATCGAGCAGAAGGAGCTTCGCCCTTCGATTGCCTTCACCGCCATCTCGCTGTTCATGCTGCTCCGTGCTCCTCTTGACCAGTTTGGAGACATGCTTGCCCATATTCAGGAGACCAAGGTGTCTATTGATCGTATCGAAGAGTTCCTGATGGAGGAAGAGACCTCCAAGTACGAGCAGCTCGGCAAGTCTAACGAGGACGCCGAGGGCAACAAGGTTATTGGGTTCCGGGATGCCACTTTCATTTGGGGTGGAAAGGATGCCGTCAAGGCTGATGGTTCAATGAACTTCCGTCTCATGGATATCAACTTCGACTTCAAAATTGGCAAGCTCAACATTATTGCCGGCCAAACTGGATCGGGAAAGACTTCGCTTCTCATGGCCCTCCTTGGTGAGATGACTGCTATGGAAGGCCGTGTTTTCTGCCCCGGTGGTGTTAGCCGAGAGGAGGTTCCCGTCAATCCCGAAACCGGTTTCGGTAACACCATCGCCTATGCTGCTCAGTCTCCTTGGCTTGTCAACGCCACTATCCGGGAGAACATTTTGTTCGCTGCCCCCTTCAATGAGCAACGCTACAAGGATGTCGTTTCTGCCTGCGCTCTTGAGCGTGATCTCCAAGTCCTCGACGACGGTGATGAAACCCTGGTCGGTGAGAAGGGTATCTCTCTGTCCGGCGGCCAGAAGCAGCGCATCTCTCTTGCCCGTGCCCTGTACTCCAACTCGGAGCACATCCTCCTTGATGACTGCCTGAGTGCTGTTGACTCGCATACTGCCAAGTGGATCTTCGCCAACTGCATAAAGGGCCCGCTGATGGCCGGACGTACTTGCATTCTCGTTACTCACAACGTCCAACTCTGTGTTCCTCAGTCCGACTTCGTTGTTGTCCTTGATAACGGTCGTGTTGTTGCCCATGGCGAGCCGGCTACTGTCATTGCCTCCGGCAAGCTTGGTCAGGACGTCCTTCGCGCCGGTGCGGCCTCGGAGAACGTCTCCGCCATGCCTTCCCGTGTTCCGTCCAGTGTTGGTGAAGTCAGCGGTCAGACCGCAGTTGGCAGCACGAATGGCACAACCACCTCCAGCACGGACGGTGACTCGACTAAGAAGGACAAGAAGGAAAAGAAGAAGAACCCGCATGAGGAGACTATCGCTACTGGAAGTGTCAAGTGGCCTGTCCTGTACTTGTACTTTTCCGCCATGGGTTCTTGGAAATACTGGTTCTTTACGCTGTTGACCTTTGGTCTGCACCAGATTTCTTCGGTTGCCAGCAACTTCTGGGTCCGTATCTGGAGTAACCAGTACATCGAGGAATCGTTTGAGGGCTCATCCAGCGGTTCGCCTATCTACCTCGCCACTCACGTCCTACGGACAAACGCCTTTGCCGCCTACGGATATGTTTCGACCACCGTCAAGGCTCTGGCCCCCGATGCCTGGCACGCCGCTGCTCGCCCTATCCCGGCGAACTCTACGGCCTTTGTTGACAGCAACAACATGAACGTTTTCAGCGTCACCAACACTGATGGAGGCGTCCATGCCATGTACTTCATCATCATTCTTGCTCTGATTGGTCTCTCGGGAGCAATTGCTGCCTTTATTCGCGATTTCTGGCTGTTCTACGGCTCGATGACTGCATCGCGTCTCATCCACACTCGCCTCATCACTTCGGTGACGCGCGCCAAGTTCAAGTTCTTCGATCAGACCCCCTTGGGCCAGATCATGAACCGCTTTAGCAAGGATCTCGAGGCGGTTGACCAAGAAATTGCACCCATTGCCATCAGCATCCTTGGATGTGCCATGGGCATCATCATCACCATCACGCTGATCTCGTACTTCCTCCCGCTTTTCCTGCTTGCCTCGATCTTGATCACTGCTCTGTTCTTTGGCGTTGGAGCCCTGTACCTGAGCTCTTCTCGCGATCTCAAGCGCCTGGAGTCTACTCAGCGCAGCCCTCTGTTCCAGCAGTTTGGTGAGACTCTTACCGGAATGACTACCATTCGTGCCTATGGCGAAGAGAGACGGTTCATCCGCGAGAACCTGAGCAAGATCAACCTGTCCACTCGTCCGTTCATCTACCTATGGGCTGCCAACCGCTGGTTGGCGTTCCGCAGTGATCTCCTCGGAGACCTGGTCATGTTCTCTGCCGGAACCTTTCTGGCCCTCAGCGCTGGCAAGATTGATGCTGGTGCTGCCGGTATGACTCTCAGTTATGCCATTTCCTTCACTGAGAACATCCTGTGGCTTGTGCGTCTCTATGCCGAGAACGAGCAGAACATGAACTCGGTGGAGCGTATCAAGGAGTACCTTGAGGTCGAGCAGGAGGCGCCGGCTGTCATTGAGGACAACCGGCCGCCTAAGAGCTGGCCGTCCAAGGGTGTGGTTGAGTTCTTCGACTACAGCACGCGCTACCGTGAGGATCTAGATCCTGTGCTCCGGGACATGACGTTCAAGATTGAGTCCGGCCACAAGGTCGGTATTGTGGGACGCACGGGAGCCGGCAAGTCTTCATTGACTCTGGCGCTGTTCCGCGCTCTTGAAGCCGAGACCGGACGCATTCTCGTTGACGGCCTCGATATTAGCAAGATCGGCCTGGAGGATCTCCGGTCGGCTATCACCATTGTGCCGCAGGAGCCTACGCTCTTCACTGGCACGCTCCGCACCAACCTGGATCCGTTTGAGCTGTTTACCGATTCGGAGATCTTTGATACTCTTCGCCGCGTGCAGCTGATCGGACCGGATGAGATGCCAGGAGCCGCTGTCGAGGCTTCGTCGTCGACGGCGGATGCATCCTCCAACAAGAACATCTTCCTCGACCTGACGTCGCCGGTGGCCGAATCCGGCAGCAACCTGTCGCAGGGCCAAAGACAGCTCCTCTGCCTCGCCCGCGCCATGCTGCGGAATCCGCAGGTGCTGGTGATGGACGAGGCCACTGCGTCGATCGACTACGCCACCGACTCGAGAATCCAGAGCACAATCCGCGAGTTGAAGAGCACGATCATTACGATTGCGCATCGTCTGCAGACCATTGCCGACTACGACCGTGTGATGGTGCTTGACAAGGGCGAGATTGTCGAGTATGCCCATCCGTTTGAGCTGATCTCGAAGCCTGGCGGTGTGTTCCGCAGCATGTGTGAGTCCAGTGGAGAGCTGGAGACTCTGCTCGAAATGGCCAAGACTGCCTACAAGAGCCATCAGCTGGTGGATGTGGAGTAAACACCTTGTTTGAGAGTCAAGCCTGCTTGCTGTGTCTCTCTTCTCTTGTAGTTTTGTTGTCCTTGATTTTCTCTTTCTGTTCTATCCGTTTCCCCTTCGTGTTCCTTTTCCTTCGTCTCTTTTGTTTCTTGTCTCTCTCGTTCTCTTGGTTTTGGGTCTACAAAATGTATGTATTTCTCTTCCTCTCTTTCTATCTGAAAAGCACGATGGCAAAGAGAGAGAGAAGCTTTGGTATGAAGCAGATAGCTGGATTACCAGTTTATGTCCATGTGTGGTGGTGGTGTGTGTGTTTAAGGGGTCACTTGAAAAGCGAATGCGGCAGGGCTTTTTAGCAGCTCTGAATCAAGTTCTCTCTGGTTTCCTTCCTATTTATGCCTTTTCCCCCATAGATAGATAGTCTTAGAAATTTCTGAACATCTTCTTTCCCTTAAAAAAATCTAGATAGGGGTGTATTCTTGTGATATAGCGTGTTACTACATGGGGGGTTAAGTGTGTTACATTAAAGGCAAAGAAAGTACTTAGTTAAAGGCCGGATGACAGTTGATAGAAGATAGTAATGTTAGATGTCTTCCAGCTTTTGACCATGTCCTATGTATGCACGACTGACTAACTGGTTTTGCTTGGTGGGGGGGGTTTGTTCTCAGAGTGCAACACCAGAAGATTCGAAGATATCGAGGGCTATGTTCCTCTATGGGGTTATAACTAGATTTTGAGGTCAAGCTCAAGGTTAATTCGAGGTGATTCCAAAGGACCTCTCTAGTTATAAATGGAGCCTGCCTATTATTTAATAATACACTTATCCTCGCTCACCTAGGAGATATATGCATGATAAGATGACAGAATTAGGGTTTAAGGGGCACTTCCCCTTCTAGCTCTTTCCCTTAGAATATAAAACACATGATTGAGACCTGGAATTAGGGTTTCTCTTCCTCTAGTATATCAATTATCAAGTCAAGGCACACAAATAGAACTAGAGTAAATATAAGTTAAGGTCCCTATGCCGTAAATAGTGAATCACTATGTTTATCATCAGGCTCACGTACACTTAAAGACAATAAGCCTGTTAAGGCTTCGATCAGAGAAGAAGAAAAACATTAAAATGAATTTCAGAACGAGGTTTGTTTTTCTTAGGGCCTATAAATACATACTCCCTCGTCCTGATCTGTGTGTGAAATAAACTTGCTCCTTTCTTCCTCCTTCACTACTCACGATACTTTCTGCTCTCGTTCCTTGATTCTTCTTTCACTCCTCTTCATACATCCTCACGTCGATTCATTCTTTGTTGTAAGTATTTCAGTTCCCCTTTCCTTTTCTTTCTATCTCATGCATTATTAGCATAGTGTCTAGATTCACCTCCTTTTCCCTTCCCCTTTCTTCCACAATCCTTGGGGTAGGGTGAGGCAGTTGTCCTTGTAACCTCATGATCCCCTGATTTTTGGGGAGACTCACCATCCTCCGGCAGCATGTCTCTTCGGAGGGGGAAGGGGAACCGGACAGAAATGGGTCACTGATGGACATGTTACTTCTGGCTGGAATGGCGTCTAACCCGAACCTTTTGTGTTGTATGTCGAAAGAAGCCCCTATTCGAGTCAATATGAAGCGCCCTCGGCTCAGAGACCTGGCGAATGCCAGCGATGACGAACCCGTCTCGGCCAGAAACGGCGGACTCACCTTAAGCCCAGCGGCCGCATCTGACTGCGAGAAGGCGACCGAATCTGCCGGTCCCGCGGACAACGCCGCCGAAAACGCGTTCGTGACGAACCTCTGCGGCCTTCCGCACGAGCTGCTCTTGAGCATTCTTGACCGAGTTGGCAAGCGCACCATGGGACGGCTTCGCATGGCGTGCAAGGCTCTCGATGGCTCGCTCCGACAGATGTATTTCGAGCGCTGCATATCGAGTCCCAAGATAAGCATGACCGTCGAGTCTCTCTCCCGTCTGCTGAAGATTGCCGAGAACCCTTGCGCGGCAGCAGCGGTCCGCACCATCACCATCAGCAGCCCCCGGCGTAAGCGCACTGCGACGGCTGGTCAGGAACAGCTGGCGCTCGTCTCGCCCGGGGCCGACAAGGACATCTTGTCTCGATGCTTGAACCAGCTTCCAAATCTGAACCGAATCCGGGTTAACGTCGCCAGGAACGATGTCCTATCACGGAGAAACAACGTCCCCTCGGGGTCCAACCTCCTTCTCCCGGGCATACTTGTGAGCCTGGCCAGAAGCGGACGGGTTGTGCCGCAACTCGAGGTGTTCCATCAGGACCGGACCGAGTACGGCATCAGTTTGCGACATCTGGAGCTGGCCACGCAAACGTCGGAGTTCACCCTCCCCGTGCTGCAGGGGATCTCCTCGTTGATCCTCAATCTCAACCCGAACAGTGACGGGGAGCCAAGAGTCCAATCAACGGACAGACTCCCGCACTTTCTGTCCCAGATGAAGAGCCTTTCAACGCTGCGGCTCAATTTCCAACGCCACCCAATTGGCTCCCAATGCAATAAGGTTCTCATTCGCCTGGCCATGTATCTGAAGCAGCTGACATGGACGCCGGCCGCCTCTGACCGGTATAAGGCGGCGGACGCCGAGTACCAGGAGATTATGGAAGCTGCTCGGCGTGGCGACGAGACCATGGCAAGCCTGGTGAACCCAGCCAGCGGGGGACTGAGTTCGGCGGTTGACAAACAGCAGCACAGGGACTATCTCGCTCCCGGCGAGCTGTCGCCGGTAACCATTCACAACAAGAACAAGGCGGACGCCTGCTCCGGCGGCGGCGCCGACGAAACCGTCAGCGTGGAGAACCCGCTGCATACACTGACCGGCGAGCTCGTGACATTCCCCAAAGACTGGCGGCTGCTCACGCCGATCACCGCGACGCTCGAGCTGGCCAGCCTCACGCGCTTCGAGCTGGGCAAGGTGACGGTGGCGGCACTGGTGCTGGAGCTGCTGGTGGCGAAGCTGCTGCCGGCGCTGCGGGTGCTGAAGCTCTACCGCGTCGGGCTTCTGCGGGCCCGCGAAAACGCCGGCGCCGACGCCAGCAACACGGTCAACATGTGGCGCGTGTTTATGCAGCGGCTCGCGCGCGCCCCTGCGCTGATGTGCACGATGGACCTGAGCTTCGTGCTGCTGTCGCAGGGCCTGCAGAGCCGCCGTGTCGTGTTCCTGCCGGACGTTGCGGGCATGAGCGCCACCGAGCTGCTGAAGGCCGCCACGACGGCCCGCCGGCACACCTCCCGCCTGGATGCACGCCAGTTCCTGCTGCGGACTGCGGAGGATGTCATCGTGCTGGAGGCTCCCCGGCGCCGGAACTAACCGAACGGCCACGCATGGCGGCAGAGAGTGAAGCCAAGCGATCAGTTGTTTTTCTTTCGATTGATCAGTCTTCTTGTCGATAGCCTCGTCGTGAGCCGTGTCTTCCACCTCCGTCATCCAGGGACCGCGGTGTGGGATGATCCAAGCTCTTCGCGTTCTCGGTGGGTCTCGTTCCCGGTGAGACAGATCGAGTGGTCAGCGAAGAGAACTCCAGAAACGATGCAACGGGATCACCAACCCCGCCCCCCCACACCTTCTTCTCCTCCCAGAAAGAGGTCAGTGTGTGTTGAGCAAGAAGGTTTCCAGCTCCTGTACTGGTGAAGGCAGTTGAGTTTTCCTTCATGGTGTTAAGCAGACGTGGTTTTCGGTTTGTCTTTTCTTTTGTCTCTTTTCTTCTTCTTGCTCTGTTACTGTCATGATATGCAAATGGCAGGCAGGTGAATCGGTTGGGAATCCTGGACAGGATGGGTTTATGTGTGAACCCAAAGTTTTTGGTGGCGTTTGATGGGTGTTCGGCTTGGCCTTGTCCTTTTTCTTTTTCGTTTCTGCATCTTCAAGGAGTTTGTTCCTATTTTCAATTAATCATGCATCACTATTCATTCATGGTATCCATAAGCATCTCTGTCTTTTATGCTCTTAGTAGAGGATTCTAGGGAATCCTTGAAACCGGTAGTTTTGGCTTTTGTGTTTCTCTCTCAGAGGTCAGGTGGTGTGACAAATCAAGGAACTGTGTTAGGGTTATGTTAGGGTTATGCATGTCCCTACGTGGGATATCACTCTGCCATTTTCCATTCACATATATGGAGGAGCTTCCATTTTAAAGATGAATCCGTCTTAATCAAGAACACTTACTAGGTTTCTACGGTCATTAAACCCAGTTAATGATTATGGAGTTGCCTCTTATTACAATAACTGATCCAGCTAAGAAAATTATCGAGCCGCCTAATCAACCCCACACTTGGTGATGATTACACAATCTTGATAAACCCGAAAAAGGAAGAGAAATATTCCATTCTCGCCTCATCAAACGCAGCTCCATCACCACCTCACAAACATCCAAGCCTCCATATAGCTCGATAAAGCAAGCTCCAAAGAATCTGGTTTGTTTCGCTTAACTCTACACCAGCACAAGTCACGAAATGATCTAGCCGTATAAACACCCACTCAACAGTTCAAAGAGCCAGCCATACATACCCTAAGACAAGAGAACAACAGTCCAAGACGTCACTCGTTTCTTCCGCTCTTCCATCTTACACCGACCATCACACACAACAACGCGCACTTGAAAAGACAGGCTACCATGGCCACCAGGCGCATCTTGGCTGTCTCTCTGGAGAATTCAGCACATCACCTGAGCAGAGTTCTAAAAGGTATGCCTCCTCTCTCCGGCATTTCTGCTTCGATTGCAGTGAGAGTTCCGTCCTAACCAAACCCCTGCCCCTGACAGACCTGTCCGGCTCGGTCCCGCTGCCGGTGGAAGGCACGCTGGCCGGCATCACCCACGACCTGCCGCTGGTCACCGACTACTACTCCGCCACAGTCCCGGTCTGGCTGGACCTGATAGCCGCGCCGGCGTCATCATCGTCGTCGTCGTCGTCGGCTTCTGCACCGGGCACATCGGGCCAGCCGGCAGAGCCGTCCCGCGAGGACCGCGCCGAGCCGGCCGACTGGGCCGCCACCTTCCTCGCCGAAGAGGCCCGGGAAGTGCTCTCCGCGCTCGGCGGCTTGGTGGTCGTGTTCCCGGTGTCGGGCGGCGGGGCCGCCAGGGATGGTGCAAACGCGACTGCCGAGCCCGCGACGCACGCGCTGCTGGAGAGCGTCGGCCGCGTGCTGAATGACGGGCTGGGCGGGTTCGAGTGGGACGGCGTGGCGCTGGCGATCGGCGTCGGCGAGGCGGGGTCTGGCGGGGTGGACTGGGATGCTGTGTGCTCCGATCTGGGCATGGAGTTCGTGCAGGTGCGCGGCGGCGCGGCTGACGAGGGCCGGAACGAGTTCGGCGGTGAGTGTCCCTTTCCTCCCAAGCACCCCTTTTTTCACCTGTTCACCTGCTACCTTTTTTTTGTTTTTAGAGCGGTCCCCCTCCTTTGTCTTCATTCCCCCCCCCCCCCCCCCCCNCCCCCCCCCTCAGGTCTAAACAGTCACTAACCCCGCCACACCCAGAAAAACTCGGCATCCACCGCGCCCTCGAGGCCCTGCAAGCAAACTCGTGGGACGCTCCCGACGCCGGCGACGACGAGGACATGGACTTTGTCTTTGACACCGACGAGGACGACTCCGACGACGCCGGCCGCGGGTCCGGAGTCAACGCGCTCGACTTTGCCATCGACGTCGACCGCTCCGATTTCGCCGGTCTGCGCGAAGCCATCTGGAGTGAGATCCTGATGCGCGAGGAAGCCAGCGCCGACACCCCCGACGATCCCGCCGCCGCCGCCGCCCCACCACCACCACCACCACCAGCAGAAGCATCCACTAGCGCCACTGCTGCGACGACCACCACAACAGCCGCCGCCGAAGCGTCCTCCCTCGGCCCCGCGCCGCCCAACCGCCCGTTCGCCGACCGCGAGCTGTCCGACGGCGACATCCAGAAACTCGAGGCCATGATGCTCAAGCTGAAAGCCACGCGCGACCTCGGCGAGAGCCTGCCCGAGGCCGAGCGGCGGCGGCTGGCCAAGAAGGCCGTGCAGGAGGTCATGAAGGAGCTGTGAGCAAGCGCTCACCCCGGGAACAAAGGGTGCCTTGATATAGGACGGATGGGGGGACACTGGTGGTTATTCTAGCATGTTCGGTCTCAATGAAAGGAAAACTGGCCTTCAGTCATATGTTCACTGCGCCCAACACGTTGTTTCTGCTCTTCCACCGTAGCCGCTTGATCACTTCAGGTTCACCCACAGGCCGGAACCCGGGGACCGGGCCGGGGCCAGTGGCTGGCCGGGCGGCTAAATATACCATGCCATGCCATGCCACAGGCACGCCAGTAAACCCAACTCGAGACAAGTCAGGAATTGGAATCAATCCTCGGTCGCCCCTGCCTCACCGCCGGAAGATAACCTGACAAAAACCAACTCGACATGTATAATCACAACTCCAGAAGATAAACCTGTGATCCTGTACTATACTGTAGCTACAGTAACAAGCAAACAGACCCAAGGCGTGCTACACTCTGTGCCATAAATCCAACTCGGCCCCTCTCCTGTCACCTCCCCAATCCATGCTGTATTATCGTCATGGGTGGTGATTACCGCCATATCACTCCCACGTCCTTGCGAGCAAAAGCGAAAGAAAAAGAAAAAGAAGGAACAAAGACTTTCTTATCTGTAGAGCGAGCGACTAAACCAGGTTTATTTTTAGACCCTTCCACAAACCTTCCTTTTTTTTCCTGGTTCGAATCTATCTATACTCCTTCTGACGTACGGTTTCTTATGGCCCTTTTCCAAGCTGTCAGGGGTTCTGGCTGCTTGTTGGCTTCTTTGGAGCCGGAAGACACCGATTCGGTTGGGCCCCCTGGTTAAGTTTGTCTTTGCTCAGGGCGCGTGAAGAGGGAGCAACAGTCACTTGTCGGCCGCTTTGATGCCTTTTTAACAGCCAAACCCTGGCAAAGGTCAACCAACACGAGGGCTTTAGTGTCTCCCAGGCGGGCCAACTATCGCCAAAAGCACGCAACAAGTGACTGACTGACCCTTTCGACTCTGCTCAGGGATTTCTCCTTTCCATGACACCTCCGAAGGTTCTGGAGCGCAAAACCCGGGAGCTGGGATGGATGGATGTGGTGCAACGATACAAAATATGTCCTGTAGGGTCATGCATCGCGGTCCGGCGGTCTGGGTCATCCACAGCCGAAAGGGATTCTCAGACCTGTTCAGTGTTCACGAAAAACAATAAGCCCATGCTCGTGTGGTCAGAGTTCGGTTTGGCCGCAGTGAGAATCGACAGCCGCCCCTAAGTGGACTGAGTAGGCGGTGCTGGCTGTGCTTGGTGCTTGGGGTTTCACCTCCTCTGACTAACATGTCTTCTAGACTCAGGCCGCCCCTTTTTTTTTTCCTCGCCATTCTCAGTCATCCGGTCTTTTCCATGCGTTTCTCGCATTTTCCCCCTTCGTTGTCGGACTTTGTGGTGCCAAGCAGGCTATGCGTTTTCCCCGATGGAGGGGGGCCATGGGTGTGAACGAGGCCGTTGCACTCCAACTTGGAGTCGAGTTCTGTATCGTATGGGTAAAGTGTTGGAGACTCCAAGTGCTGGAAACCCTGCACAATGTGTCTCTTTCCTGTCTTCTGTATTGTTCCAGAATCGTCATGGACAGTTGTTAGCATGTTCAGTCGATCAACCAACCAATGCATGATATGCTTCACATCTGCACTGCGCCACGTCCACCCACCTTCTTGTTATCGACTCCTGGGGATAAAAGTCAGGCCAAAGCCCCAGCCGTCACAACAAAACCGCCTGTTTAACTAGTGAGTGGTTCGCCCCTGGCGCTAGCACTCGGGTCTAGCGAAGCTGTTGTGTTCAGTACAGTACAGTATTCTGAAGTTCTGATGTTCGTGGGGTTTCCGGTCTGGAGAACGACATCAGTCATATCACTGTGAAATCTTTCTCGCGTCCAGCCAATCAAGGTCCCTGGCCAGGCCTGCCGGAGTCACGTTGGGCCCAAAGGCTCGCTGGCAAGAAAAAAGGCCGACGGTTGCGGGCTTATTGGGAAGAGGCCACAATGGTTGAGAGAAAGGTGAGCGGTCAGTCCGCCGAGGATGCCTGTAACTTTTTTTGGACCAAGTGGGTGGGCTTTCAGGGGGAAACGCCTGGGATTGGTCCGAGTTAACCGTCGTGTGTGTACAGTACGCCGGGCCAACCCCCAGAATGGAATCCTGAATGTCCGATTCGTCGTCGTCTCTCGTGTTACGGGTGTGCTGTGGCAATGGCTGTTCGAAAAGCATCAGATGTATGTCATTGTGGTGGGAAGGCTGTGTGGCGTATGGACAACAGTTGCAAACCTGAAGATAACGAGTGTTTGGGCTCTACCCGGAAACACCCCTCGATCACTCAAACGGCACTAGATGCGGCTTATCTATTCCATAAGAGAGCGGCATGGAATAATATACAACTATACGTACCTCCTTACCGTGTGTGCACTGCACATAGTACACACGCGCTGATCAGTGTGAGCTTCTAGCAGATCAATGGCCAAAGTCCCGGCGAGGAGCCATGTACTGTACACAGACTCGGACGGGAATCACGAGAGTCTGGATGGCCAGCATCATGCGGGACCATCGGTTCGAGATACTGGGATCACGGGATTTTTTTCGTGGATTTCCTTCTGGTCGACGATGGATTCCATCGGCTATAGAAGAAGGACTATTATGCCGTTAGTTCAGGGCCCCGGTCCACGATACTTGCACAACGCCACCGGGTACAAGCAACTCGCTGACTGGAGACTTAACATATGCCGTTTTGAGCAAAGCGCGCACGTTCCAGTGAGCGGGTTGGCCAAGTTGGCTGGTCCTCGGTGGGCAGCAAAAGTCTCTTTGGCGGTAACGACAGTACTTTGTGCCAGATGTACGTGTGGGGCGCGGTGTCAGGGAGTCAGGGGTTATCTGGGAAGATGACGAGCTGTGCGGATCGGGCGGGCGAGCGAACGAGCGTAGGAGCGTGTGCCGTGTGAGAAAAAAAAAAAAAAAAAGAAGAAGAAAAAAAGTTGTGAGAGTGTACCACTTTTATGAGATGCCATACCATCATACCTCTCGCTTCCAGCATGGACTTATGGATGTCAGCAGCTGTGCAACCGTATACTCACTCCAACAAGGCACTCTTCTGTAAGTAGCAAAGGGGGGGAGGGAAGCCTTCGGATGGGTGTTATCGGGTAGATTGAGGCCTCAGTGCGTGTACCGTTGCAGGAGTGAACCGATATTAAGAGCGAGATGCGGGTTCTTTATTTGATAGAAAGACGCGGCTTGAACAAGTACAGTCGCAGTGCTAGACTCTAGCTAGGCGTTGGTTGCATGAGCTGACTCTTCCGTCTTCTCCAACCAGAGGTTAGAGGCCGCACCACCACTCGTTGTATTATCGATAAAACATGTGTATGGATGAGGAATGGAAAGGGGGGGAGAGAATCAGAATCAGAGACATTGTGTCTGGAATATGTAGAGAAGAAGCAGATACGAAGATATTCCCGTTCTTGGCCAAGATTTACGTCCATCCTTATTCATGTGAGCTTTGGCAAAAGGAAAGAGCGAGCCGAGGCCATTGGCTACGCCATCTGATCATCAGCAGGTGCAAAATCACGGGAAAAGACCTTGTCCGTGCCTTCCACATATTGCTGCACATAGGCAGATTCAGATATAGAGTAGGAAGTGGGCCGCTCCTTCCGGCGGTGATGGCCACATTGATCATGTGTGCACGGAAGAGCCTGCGAATATGCAGGAGGTTGTCTTACAAGGGAAGGAGCAACCGGGACCAAGAGCACACGTGTGAGGTCTTTCTCGCGAGTCGAATGGGAACATCAACGTTCTTATAACCGACGTTGAGGCTTCTCTTGTTGGTTATAGCATAAAGGCATCAGATGACATGCCTCCCTCGCCATCATCGATGGATGGCGTTATCGCTTGGAATTGCTGTGTCGTGTGTGTTACTGTTGTGCGTGTGTGCGTCTGGAGCTTCTTCATGCTGAGTTGAGTATTCTCGCCTGTTTGTCCGCCTTCCCACCCCTGAACCATCAACTCGTCGTTCAGGCGCGACCGACCAACACGGTGTAGTTCAGAGGCAAGGGAGGGGGGATACCTTGTGAATGTGGGTCCGCAAAGGGCGGGCGGACAGAGAAGGAGCAAGAAGCTGCGAGCCTCAGCATACCACACAGGGGAGAAAAGAAGAAAAAAAGAGAGGCAACAGCCATCCACACCCCGGTCCTGGTTTCTGCCCAGGCTTAGTTGGGCTATCCAAATCGGGTTTAGTTCAGGTACCGTCCAGACTTTCGTGTCTAGCTCCGCAGACAAAGACCAGGGGGTGAGTGGAGACGCAGAGAAGAGGGGGGGGCAAGCAGCGGCAAAAAAAAAAAAAAAAGAAAGAAAAGAAAAGAAAAGGTACGACCTCAAGCAAACGAGGAGAGAGAGGCTCCTTGGCACGCTTGTTACATGGCCGCAACGTACAGTATGTGCGAAGTACTGCACACATCCAGAAATAGTGCAGGGCGTACTTACCCGAATACTCGCACATACTGTACTGTATGTAGGACGTACTCGTACCTCTCAATACATACAGTACATACTGTACAGTACTGCTGGCTGCACATGCGTGGCGAATCGCCGAGCTCTCTCTGCTCTATGATCAAGGGTTACACGGATGCATTTTTGTGCAGGTAAGGTGGATATGGGGTTCACTCAGGAAAATCATTGTTGTGGGCGCTGTCCCGACCTGCGGCCGAGACACGGTGTTGGTGCCACCATTGTCGACGTGGACGCAAAATGGATCGCCAGCAGTAAAGACAACAAGGACAGGTACAGTACAGTATATATGCGTACTGTACATATGTACATTACATATGTACATGCATACGAGAGAACCCCCGGAGGCGTGCACAAGCACACATCTTGCCAGTTTCTCAGTTTTTACTGTACACCCGCAGGAGGTGGTCGTTCCAGCCCTATCTTTATTGGATTTTATTGGTGTATGACCCGGCCGCTGCGTAGGTGACTCAACCGGTTCTTCCATAACCGATGACTTACGGTCTCCTATCATAAATCCTACCCTAAGAGGGAGGCGGTTTTGAATAGGGAGTCGCTTGAATGGAGTAACAAAAACACCACTCCGCAAATTATTCACAGTACACACTGAACCGTGTTCACAGGAATGTGCTTGCCGACAGAAACGAGTCTCACGGCCGCGCGTTCCCGACTGAAAGAGCTTCTTGTGGTATAATGCGTTCCTCGGCGGTAAGACCGCTGCCTCCATTTCACGGTATCCCGAAGCTTGGCTGGGAACCGGGGGCTAGGAATTGCATGCCAGGAGCAAACTCAATCGGAGCAATCAATATAGTTAAGCCGGCTTTTCTATGTGCCGCCTCAGCTCCTCCCGCGAATGTGTGGTTGGATATCCAGGAATAAGGAGATAAAACCGCAGACCTCTTTGACATAGCCGTACAGCCCGATCTCGTTGATAATCCCCAGGCACCTTTGCTCCTTCTCTCACCACTCTAGAATGCAGAATCTCCATGTTAGATGTTAGGATGCGGCTTAATGGAGACGGCGCTTCTCTCCCCTGGAAGCCCTTCCAACAAACAATAGGTTGCGTGATATTACTCTGTTTATTGTTCCGGGAGGCATTTCAAAGCGCGGAACACTGGTGGTGTGCAAAGAACCTGTTCTGTACCATTCAAATCCGACAGGGTTAAGGATATTCATTCATACGAAAAGTGGCAGTCCCAATACAGGATGGCTGACCCTAACCCGAATTTGGACACAAGACCTCGAAATCAGAAGGCGGCACCTTCCGCGTCTCGTTAAAGCAGAGAGAGGGAACAGGTTTCTCCCGAAGCAGCACAGTAAACAGAAACAGGTTTTGTCGAGTGAATCTATACGGAGTATAATGAGTGAGTGATCTTCAAGTTAGGACGACGGTCACGTTGGGACAACGTGAATCCTCCGAAGACCTGGAAAGAGAACCCAAAAACAACCGAAAAAACCTCCCCCTCCCACAAACAAACCCGAGAACTTGCTCGCACGATAGAAATCCCGTGGTGTGGGCATTGGGGCAACAAACCCGACAAAAAACCGCTTGATGTATCCTGGTTTGCGTGCAAGGGTTCACGAGTTGATAGGCGCCGGGACTGCATGAAGACGATGACGCCTAGAACTGCAGGCATGGGCCCTTTTCCTGGACCTTCCCCCCTCCCTCCCCTGCCTTCTAGTCAGGGGAAAAAGGGAACGAGTGGCAAAGGCATAAATACGTATGCATATGTGCAGTACTGTACACGCACGCTAAAAGCCTGAGAGTTACAAGCGAGCTTCACGTTAACGCGGAGAGGGCACGACTTGACAGCACGTGCACCATCACCCTTCGTATCTGCATGTAGTGTACTGTACAGTACGGTAGACATCTGAGAACCAACGGCCTGAACAAACCGGAGGGCAAACAGCACGGACGAGGTGTACTGGAGCGGTAAAGCTTAGAACCACTCTCAGGCTGGAATCCCATGTAACCACACAAACCAGACAGACACCAGCTTCCCACACGGCAGGCTCCTCGCCCGGGAGGTGAGAGGGGAGGGAAGCCCGCCGGTGCCAGTCAGCCATAGCCACGGGAACCAGCGTCGGGAAAAGGGCAGTACGACAAAAAAAAGGAGGAAGACACGGATATCGGACGAAGAGCTAGGCCGAGTCTGGGTAAAGAGCGTTCTGGGTTATCGTGGGGGTGCCAACAGGTCACATCGGAAGCCTGGACATCCTGGGAACAAGCCTAAACCCCCAGCGAACGTGCGAGGCACAGTTGACCCGAGTGGCACAAGGCGAGTCTTCTTCGCGATTCCGTCGTTTTCTTCTGCGACGGCCATAAACAGATAACAGAAAGCGCATCAAAACAAAAGTCACACACAGAACCCCCATTCGCGGAATGAAGCAAGTGGGTGGTCACGATGGTGCTGGCGCCCGGCAGAACCTAAAAAAAAAGAAACGCGTCACGCCTTGAATACGTGTGTGTGTGTGGCCAATCGACGCGGAGAGCAGAGACACATCTTCCCAGGGCGGTGTACACCAAAAAGTGCGCTGATCCAACCCGCAACCAAAGGGGTGGGTGGATGTGCTTGGGTCCTATTGGCCAGAAAATCATTCTTGGCCACTCGCCCGTCCGCCGACGAGAGGGAAAGGAAAGAGGGCTGAAGGATTCGGGGTGGGTGGCTCCTTCCTGGTTGAGAACCGTCCGTGAAAAAAGAGACAAGCCAACGGCGGACGCGCACCGGGGGAAACATCTGTTAAGGGCGGTCAGAAAAGAATGGCAGAAACGGGGCGATGGCCAATAGCAGACCCGGGAACAACGCCCGATCGCAACTGGCTGGCTGGTTGGCTGGCTCTGGTGTCTCTTCTTGGTCGGTACGGTATGTACAGCAGATCACGATGGTCATACCACCTGCAAAAAGCCGGTGTCAGGCTGTTGGGCTTGAACTCATACAGTTCTGAACTCTGGATGCCTTTTGGGTACACTCGGAATATCTGGCTTGAGGAGCCTGACCACCTAGGCCGTCTCTTTGCCACCTTCAAGCCATATAACCCTGATAACAAGACAACATCCTTTCCCCCCTGTTGTTCATGACACCCAGCACCTGGTCAGGGGGTTTCAGTACCCCCTCCAGAGGCTGGCTGTCGGCAAGGAAGGCCGATTTTGCCCACAAGTCCGCCTGTGCTTTGGAACTCGTAGGTAGGCAAAAAAAGATTCCGACTGTGCCAGGCACACCCACAATTACTAATCCCTCCACCAGGGCCTGCTCCGGGTCTCGCCAGACGACATGTGTTCCTCTGTCAAAGTCTGCTCCTGCCCACTTTATTCCACGAACCAGTGTCTCCGGCATATGCCCCTATGTGTCTTCACCGCGAGAACCGTAGGACTGAGTTCACCGATGCTACGGCTGTTGCTCCATATGGGCGTTTTCTGTGTTTCCTGCAACAGTTGAATTATACGAAGTGGGCTAAGAGCTTAGTTCAGGTACCAGAGGTGCTAGAGCTTCTCCGGTGGCGTTGAATAGTACCGCCGTAGTGTGGTGTGTTAGTATCGGTTGAAGAGCGTCATAACCTGGTGAAAAAAGGGACGAACACGCCTCCACCTCGCTAGCTTGCATTGCTGGACACAACTGGCTATCGGTGGTTAGTTTGACGGCATGTCGTGTTTCAATACAGGACTAACAGAGGTCAAGAATGCTTCTAAATACCGATGAACAATGCAAATGCACCAACCCCAGATGTCAGGACTATGTATACATATGTCAAAAAATCCATTTAGTCTGGCTATCGGAATGCTGCACAAGCGATATATATAACAAGGAAAAAAAAAAAAAAACTGGTTGGCATTACGGCGTCTAAACCACGCCATCCAGAAAAAAAAAAAACCAAGGAAAAACTAGCGGACACATAAAACAACGAAACTCCAATCGACGAAACACAGTTATGCCTGGTAAAACACTCCCAAGAAGCAAGACAAGATCTGGCTGCCGCCGTCTTGGTGGTGATGGAGAACAACACACACACACACACACACACACACACACACACACACACACACACAAGCCAAGCCAGGTTCACCAACACGGACAGCCAGCCATTGTGGCCCCAAACAACAAAAAAACCAATCGCAAAACCCAGCATTTGTCCAATGAGGGATGGATCTGAAGCCGGCCAAGTCTGGCTGTCCAGCGTAGCCAGCCATTCGTTCAAAGGCACCAACGAATTCCCGGACCACGGAAAGACAGCCGACTGAGACAGTCAGTTCTGGAGGATACGACCATACACGGCACGCCCAGTGTAGGTAATCCGGTCCAGCGAGCAGGCTTCGTGCAGTGGATGTCCATCGGCGTGGACTTGCCTGTCCCAAACATATGATATCGGGTAGATAACAGAAAGTTACTATCGATATCAAAACAGTGGTGCCTGTTCACCGGTAGCGACACTACGGAAAAGCCTCTGACATCGGCGATCGCTCGAGTTTACGCGTACACCCACCCGGGTTGAAGCAACGAGTGGTTCTTTCTGCATGGGATACATTGTTGTAAAACATCGAGTGGCATGGTCGTGTATTAAATCTTGCCTGGGCCTGGCGCGCGCCCTCTAGACGCCTCTTTTTTTTTTCTTCTTTTTTTCTTTTTCTCCGAGGCTCCTGACTTCTCCACACCAGGGAGGCAAAACCTCGTTGCAGAAAAAAAAACAAAACAAGAATGGCTATGCTGGAGAGTGTGACAGACCAGACGAAGGAAAGAGAAAAGAAGAGAGCGATCATAACGGAGAACAAGCGGCTTTTCTGTATACTTACGAGCAACTGATATATACCAACAACCAAGTCTCTTGTGTGCACATCGACCGAGTATCTGCATAAATCTGGCTCTGGAGACAAGCCGGTACCTGCATAAGTCTTCACAGCAAGAAGCCCCCGGCCCCATAGAAAGGAAGCATGGGAGAGGGGCGGCAAAAAAAGGGACAAGGAACAGCGACAACGTTGAGGAACCCGGACAGGGGAGACAGAAAAGAAAGACCTAGCGGCAAATCCAGGAACAGAAATCCACACCACCACCAAACCTCACCGACCTGCCTGAAGAGCATCTGGGAAGCCCTTCGTTCACAGAACACATCATTACGCAAGTATCGCAACAACAAGGAGTTGGTGTACAGTACAGTAGATAGTACGTACGGCCGATCTGTATGGCTGAAGTGCCGAGTCTTCTGCTGCTTCCCCACACCCGCTTTCTTCAATGGTGGATGGATGAGGGAAAGAGCGAGCGAACGGCCGTCGGTTCTTTTTATAACCTTGGTGGGCCGGGCCAACAAGTGCAGCCAGCTGTTCCTTCCTTCCTTCTCAGCACGACGGCAGACGCTCAGTTGACCTAAAGTCAGCCCGGCTCCTTTTTTTTTTTTTTTTTTTTTTTTTTTTTTTGGTGTGTTCGACTCCTCCTCCTCCTCGTTCCAGCCAACCACAGCCAGCAGCGACCCACACAGTCGGAACACCCGCATCTTTCTGGGGGGGGGGAAGGAAGGATGGAGGAGGACCAGCTTCGCCCTTGCCCGGGCCTCACACACACCACACACACGCTCTCACACGCTCCTGCCCACACACACTCACACACGCACCTGCCTACTCTAACTCTGCTCGCTGCTATCGTCCCAGCCAGGCACGGAACAGCGGGTATGGCTTCCAAACCGGATGTACCAGCCTCCACGCTGCACCAGCCAAAAGTCACTTCCTGCACGTCCAGACAGTCTTCAGTTTAGCAGCCTGCACACCCACCCCCTTCCTTCCTTTCCCTTTTATCCCCCCCCCTTTTCCTCTCTGTCTTTTTTTCTTTCCTGCCCGCCCCCCCTGGCCCGTCCTTTTCTTTTTCTCCCTCTAGACCCTGGTACCTGTATTTTTTTTCTTCTCTCCTCTTCTTTTTTTCCTTTCTCTCTCTCTCTCCATCTTATCCTCATCCTCGTCCCTCACTTTTTTCTTTCTTTCTTTTCCTATCCTTCTCTTTTCGTCTCACGACGAGCATCCTCCTCCTCCTTCCCCCCTCCCTTCTTCATGTCACTCTTTTAATTTTGTTTTATATTTCTCTTTCTTCAGTCATTCTCTTGATAATATCACCAAATCTTTATTTCTGCTGTTTGATCCGATTTCCGTCACTCTTTTCCGGATTTCATCACATTCTTTTACCGGGCCTACCAATAGTTGATAATTCTTTTTCCACAACAATCTCTCTCTCTCTCTCTCGACTTTCTTCGCCCTGTTCGTCCTGAACTCTTTTCCTGACGATCCAGCTTCTTACTTACTCTTTATATTAATCTATTTCAACTTGTCTCTTCATGCCATCCCGTTCTTCGTGGATCGCTGGCCACTCTTTCAACCAAAGCCTCTTCATCTTCAACTGAAGCCATTCTTTTCCAAGATCGATTTATCTATACTGCCCCCATCATTAATCTGATAACCACTCTCGTTAAACAACCACTCACCCACTGCATATTTGTCGAGTAGAAGTGCCACGGTCATTCTCACTCTATAATATCCTTCTCGAAAAAAAATACAACCCCTTCGTTTCCACTTTCCTGAAAAAGACCAGAGAAATCTGACATCTTGCAGGCGAAGCCGCCTGAGTATCACCGACTAGCGGGTCTAAGGAAACCAACAAAAGAAACCAGACACGACGACACACCCTCGAAAACCCCGACAAGCCAAGAATCATATTATTTCCTAATACTGTCCACCCTTTTCACAATGGCCACCACCGTGGAAGCACCAGCCATGGCTGCCTACATGATGCAACAACCCCCCATGCAGATGACTCCCACCATCTCGACCCCGTCGCCTTCGATGGCCATCAAAAACCAGTCCCCCTCTCCCTCGAACTCCACCCATAGCAACGGCGGCAACATGAATGGCTTTTCCACACCATCCAACAACAACTCGAAGCGTCCGCCGCGCAAGAGCACTCTCACCCAGCAGCAAAAGAACCAGAAGCGCCAAAGGGCCACCCCCGACCAGCTGACCACGCTGGAGTTGGAATTCAACAAGAACCCCACACCCACCGCCGATGTCCGTGACCGGATAGCCGAGGAAATCAACATGACCGAGCGGTCTGTCCAGATTTGGTTCCAGAACCGGTAAGTCCCCATGATGACATGTTGTTGTCTGGCTGTTGCACGAAACAAACACTACACCCCTTTTCTGCCTTTTCCGCGTTTTTGCTGACCCGATTGTTCTGGTGACTGTTTCCGCGATCAAGACGCGCCAAGATCAAGATGCTGGCTAAGAAGAGCATTGAGAACGGCGAAGAAATTGACTCGATCCCCGAGTCCATGAGACAATATCTTTTGATGCAGGCCATGGAATCCGGCAAGGCGCTGAGCGGCAACTTCATGGGCCGCCCGGGCTTGTATCCGTTTGCCGGCGGCCCCTTCCTTGGTGCTGAGCAGCCCGGCCAGGGCAAGGTCATCATCCAGCACTTCGCCTGCCGTGCCCTCAGCATCGGCAAGTGGACTCGCGTTGGCCAGAACAGCATGGACCTGATTGTCTTCTATTCTGCCGACAAGTGCACCATGACCTACTACATCAACAATGACCAGGCCGGCTACAAGATCGAGTATCCCTTCTCGTACATCAAGAACATCTATCTTGAGAACAACGAGGGCGACCCGAACAAGTTTGGCGGCATCGTCATTGAACTGACCAGCCCACCCTTCTTTTTCATGGACTCGACTGCCACTGCCCAGGGCTTCTTCAACTGCGGCGACTTCACCGAGGACAAGCAGGCCTCGCAGTGCCTCGTGCACCGTCTGGGTGGAAATCCCAAGGTGCTCGGCGGCCAGCTGTCGAAGCTGATCTCGCTGGATTCGTTCATGAACCGCCACGCTCAGCCGGGCCCGATGTTCGATCCCCACGGCATCTCGGTGTCCGCCCCCGTGTCTCCCATCCCTCGCCCATCTTCGCAGCCCAACTTCATCCAGCCCCACGTCGGCATGTTCCAGGAGTCCTGGGGCATCACCAACCCGGGCCCTGGAATGCGAGGTCCCGGCCACAAGCGCCAGCGCAGTCGATCCGTGCCCATGGCTGTCGACTTCTCCATGTTCCAGACTCCCATGCCGTCGTTCTACATCCAGCAGCCCGGCGAGTCTGCGCCTCACTCGGGCAGTCCCGATCTGTTTGCTCCCATTCCTCACCAGCCGTCCGCCATTGGCCCCGGCCTCCGCATCGATACCCAGGCTGGCTTCGGACTGGATATGCGGCAATATCCCATGTCGGCCACCACTGCGTCGCCGTCCGAGTACTCGAGTCCCAACTACTTCGCTGCTCCCCAGCCCACCCCCCTCCCCGTATCGACACCGTACAGCAGCACTTTCCTGTCGCCCATGATCAACCCCACGACCATGGTGCCTCAGTCAGTGTCCCCGCTGCCGTTCAACTCTCCCGGTGAACCGTCGAGTGTTGAGCAGTCTCCCCCGATGTCGATGCTGGGCCGGCCGGAGTCTAGCGATATGTACCCGATGAACGAGAACTCGTGTGCCGTTTCCGAAGACGGATCTGCGCTGAACGACATGTACTCCAAGCACACCATCAACCTGCCCATCCACCCTCACTCGCCGGCGTTTGTTGATCCCTCGCAAACCCCCAGCGAGGTTGACATGAGCCAACTGGTGCAGTTTGACGGCAGCGAACACCATGCGAGCCTCTCTCCCGAAGCTATGTCTCAATTGCCTCAATCTAACTCGTCTTCTTGATATGCTTAATGTTTCAGTTTCATTCATTTTTTTTTGGTTTCGTTCTTCTTTGAGTCTTTTGAGGCTGGCACTTAATTTCTAACGCTACGCATAATGGTTCCTCTCTCCCCCCCCAAAAAAAAACGGAGTACGTTTTTTTAGACAGCGCAGTTTGGGTTTTCAACTTTTTCGCATCGTCTCTCTTTCTTCCCCCTTTTCCACTTTACATCGTCTATTCCAATTTCTTAACTATCATTATTGGCTCCTCCGGTATGATAATTAACTACTGCCTCGTGTCTGCGTTTCTTTTTGATTGTTTCTGCCCCATCCATGCCACTTCAATCTCCCTAATCCAAATCATACACGAAAGACTGGGGTTGTCGAGTGCTCTTGTGCTCTCTACAACGCCGTGCTTTTATACCCGAACTCATGGCATTGGACCGTCTTTTTGCTCTCATCCGAATCGGGGGGTTGCTCTTCTGTCTTCTTTCGTCCTCATTTCTCATTTCCTCTCATCTTTTTTGAACTTTTAAAGTTCCATGGCGTTCTGATAATTACTTAATCTGTGGTTTTATTTCCTGGCGAGATTGTCCTAAGAGGAATAGTGGCTGATATTTCGAGGTTCCTCGTATATCCGGCCATTGTGGCCTTCCTCTGGGATCTTCTCTTTCTTGCGGTGGCATTTTTGGATTCTCGATTTTTGCGTTTTGGTTCTTGGTTTTCCCCGCGTAGCTGTCTGTGTACAGCAGCGGGAGTATATATTCCTGGGAGAGAGGGAATGGTGTGGTCTGGCCATGCCTGGTACGTACTACTTCAACATCCCAGAGACGTTGGTCGGTGGTGTGAACAAGTGAGATCTTGTCTGGCTGTCGTGGAAGGAGAGATTGGATTGTGCTTTTTTTTTCTTTTGCCTCGTTCTACTTTTTTTCCGGGATGATGGGACTGGACTCTTTATGGTTTTCAAAGCAGGAGATGCTGGTGTGTTGAGAAGGCCTGTGTCAGGCAGTGGAGGGAGAGTTCTTATATTTTGTTTTTCGTCTCCCGCTTCCCCCCCTTATATTTTCTCCTTTTGCGACATTTGCTGGGCGGAGAAGAAGCGGCAGAGGGAGTCCTCCCCTCGTCTGGAACCCAGAGGAAGGGGGGTTCTACTGTCGTTTTGGTATCGGGGTCCATGCAGACGACACGACTTGACTGGTAACGATTTTGTTGACATCTTTTTCTTTTTTTCCTTTCCTGTTTTATCTCTTGCTGTATTATTCCCGTGTCTTGATTTGGATTATTTTCTCTTTTTTTGGGCTCGCTTTCGTTACTCTTTTTATACGCATTTTCTTTTCCCTCTCTTTATTTATGTGTGCTTGCTCTCTCTGCCTTCGTTCCTTCGGGGGTTCTTTTGCTTTTGTAGTCTTGTCGCTCGCTCACTTCGTTTTGCTTCGCTCTTGCTGTTTGATGTTGTTGGACCGTGTTAGTGGTTTTTAAATATGCCGCGGGGAACGTTGGTTCTCTTAAACAAGGTTTCTATTATTTGTTCTATACGCTTGATGATGTGCATTTCTGTGGGTGTTTGAGTGAGATGACTCTTGAGGGTGTTTTGACATATGAAGAGGAGCTGAGGTCCCGCGGGATCTGGGCCGTGATGTTGTCAACTGGCCGGCCCCCCTGGCTGGTGACACAGGCTAGACTAAACCGGGAGCTCTGGTGCGTGACGACATGGAAGAGGGGTGTACGAGAGAGTACGATGGGTTTACGGATTGATCCAAGAGGGAGCGGTGCCACGGTACGTACGTGGACGAGGCTGTAAACATTTATCTGCCTTTTCCTTCTCTTTCTTACTGTTTGCTTTTTTTTGCGCGGTGTTACACGCACGTAACGCTCAGAAGGCACAGAATTTCGAGGCTGGGGGCGGGGGGGGGAGGGGGATCGAGGGATCGAGGCGAGAGAGAGTCAGAACGAGGGAAGCGGTGTGGAGGGGCGAGAGAGAGGGAAGCAGTGGGAATACTGTATGCGTTGTGTGTGTGTGTGTGTGTGTGTGTGTGTGTGTGCGTGGTGTTCTGGGCATAAGCATATCCACAGCCGAGCCTTTGGACTGTATAGTAAAGCCCTCCGGTGCGATTGTGCGGTAGGCGGTTGCATGTGTGTTGTCCATGTGAGAGCCTTGGGACTGCGCTGCAACATTTCTTCTGATCGCCGTGCTTACACGGACAGCGGATATACTCGTGCCACGCCCCACTTATCTGGTTCACTCTACGAGCGCACCATCTAAAGATGGTGCTCATCAGCAATGTTGCCAAATCACCAATGTTGCCAATACACCAAAATTATTAAAAAAACCCTCTTCAACTATCACCACATTCGAAAATAATTTATATCTTATTCTATAAAATTCCTATTAACTATATCTACTAAACGTCGACTCTAAGAGGCTATACGCTTCTATTTAGCTAACCCTCAAATATCTATCTCGTAAGTTGCGCGAGATTTCGCTGTCGTGGTGATAGTAGTTTAGTAGCATTGTGTGTTGGCAACATTGGTGATTTGGCAACATTGCTGATGAGCACCATCTTTAGATGGTGCGCTCGTAGAGTGAACCAGATAAGTGGGGCGTGGCACGAGTACTGGGTATGCATGGACATGGCGCAGGGCTCGGCGGATGGTAGGGTGGAGGGTGTTGCCGCAGCTCCTGCGTCCGGGGACAGCGGCGTTTTTTTTTTTTTTGGTTCTGTCTGTTCTTCCGAGAAAAGGAGAGAGTGAGGCAAGAAGAAGGGGGCGGGTTGGGCTGCTTGCCAGGGGGGGGAAAAGGTTGTGGCCGCCCCAAAACCCGTGTTTGGTCCGCGCGCGTGCGTATGTCTGCCTATGTCTTGTATACGGGATCGTGGGGCGCGGAGGGGGCGGGCGGTGGGCGGGAAGTTTTGTAGCCTTGATTTCCCCCTTTTTTTCTTCTTTTTTTTCTGAGCTAGAGAGGGAACACAGCCGGTGGTGCTGGACGCTAAACAGACAGAAGAAGGCGCACGAAATAAGCTTAATTGGCTGGAGAGATATAAAATCCTGCTTTTTTTTTGATCAGTAGTGTGTGGTAACTATATATGGGGGGGTACATTCGCGGTGTGTTGCTTGCCCCCGTTCCCTTTCAGCTGGTGTCCAGCCACGAGGGGGTTTTATTTTTTTAGTTTTTTTTTTTTTTTATCTTCAACGCTGGGACGCCACCACCACTATAAGTCTCCGCCGCTGACTGGCACTGGCGCTGGATTCGGTGGTGGATTTGCGAAAGAATGAGAGAGCGAGCGAAAGAGGGCGAGAAAGAGAGATCTGGAGAAGGGAGGAAAAGGGGCAGCTGGGGGAGGGGTTTTTTGGTGGAGGTGACATCTGCCAGACGGGTTGCGAGGGCGAGATGATGCTGTAGAGGGAGTATAGAATAGTACTGTGCGGTGTTCGTCTTGGGGGGTACAGTTGGGCGATCGAGTTCGGGCCCTGTTCACCGACCACCGAAAAAAAATACAAAAAAGCAAAAGCAAGTTTGTTCATGATCAGGAACAAACCACTGGGGCCCGGAAGATTGGCTCCGCGGGCAGCCATCTCGTTTGTTCCCTCGTTTGACGTGTCTTCCTTCACAAACGCGCACATACAGGGTCTGTCTGATCTACAGGTTTTTTTTCGGGGTTTTTTTTCCTCTTCTTTTTTTCTTTTTTTGGCTGGACGGTTTTTTGCGTGAGTCTCTTGTCTCGTGGGCTCCTTCCGGATTCCACGGCTCTCGTGTGATTGCCCACGTGTGCAATATTTTGTTTTTGTTTTGTTGCGTGTATGTCTGTGAAGCTGAAGGAAGTGGCTTGTTCTTGGTGTCTTGTCTTGACTTTGACTTCCTTCCCCCGCAAGATCAACAGCTTAACACAACCACCTTTTAAAGAAACGGTCTGGAAGATTGTATAACATCATTCAATGGCTTTCATCCGGTCTCTTTTCTCTTTGGGCGGACCCCCCAGGCGATGATGTGGCATTCGACGCTTGATGACGTTCTGCTTGGACTGGTAAGTGTATGTATATATATGTTGGTAATTCAATGGCTATTGAGAAAATCCGCGGATTTTCCTTTGTGAGCGCTGCTCTGTTGTGAAGGAGGCTGTGCAGGAGTATCTCTTTGTGTCTTTCGTTTGGTTCGATTGGCGGTTCCTTGGCGCTGGAGCGGGCTTTCGTTACGAGACTTCCACCTCAATGGCATAGTATATATATAAAGGCAAAAAAGCTAATATTCCGCCGCTTGACAGACAACCGAGCCGCGGACATGTGCGAAAAGCCGGATGGCGGCTTTCTGGGGGTTTGGAAAGACCCGGCGGCGCTTGCCCAGCCACAACTGATTGCGTTGGCGACAGACGACGAAGCTGGATAGCCTGGGCTCTAGACTGTGAGGTTGGAGGTATGCGTGCTAAGGAAGGAACACCTGATTCTTGAGAGAGAGAGAGAACGAGAGAAAAGAGACAGATGAGAGGGGATCTCAGTGGTGGATGGATGACTACGTGGTGGTTGGTGGTGATGTGAAACATGAAACAAAAGCTTCAGTCAGGCGTGATAGCGACCCCTCGATATTGACGGCTGGCTGATGTTGTCGAAGAGTGCGTTGTGGAGGTTCAGTTTTACGGTCGGCCAGGCGGGGTTGGTGATATCAGCATGCGATGATCGCTAGTGACCGACTCTAAAGTACCGCCGGCTGGGGATAGCGAGTCAGTTCCTCGCCGGCTACTCTAGCACTATGGACTGTACTAGGTATTCGGCCGTCTATATAGCTCGCTGACTAGGTGCCTGCCCGAGTACACTTATTTAGAGCAGGGGCTGGGGCAGTAGGAAGGAAGGAAGGAAGGAACTTAACAACAAAAAGTCTGGGCTCGTATCGTCCGCCGGGAGCCCCTGCTCTTTCTTCTTCGAAAATCACCAAATCCACTCACTCATCCTGCCTGCAACTCGGTTGTCTACATCATTTGCCAAGCCTCGCTCTTTCTCTCTCTCTCTCTCTCTCTCTCTCTCTTTCCCTCTCTCTCTCGCTCGCCCTTTCCTCCTTCCCACCCCCGAAACAACGGACAATCATTCATTTTCCCACTCATTCCAGCCCTGGCTTTTTTCACGGAGCACCGAGTCCACTGGAATTTAAGAGCGTGCATGCCGGTTTTCTGCGTCGTCATTGGTTCCGCACCGCCCTGCAACCGCAACATCCTGTAGATCACTGACACCTACAGACCCTGCGCATTTCCTGGCTGGTCTGCTCTGCTCTCCTTGTCCTTTTACCTACAGACTTTTTTTTTTGCGGACATCGCGAGATTACCAACTCTTCTTCTTCTTGCATCCTAGTCCGAGTGTATTTCGGCTGTATCTTTAATCGTTCTTTTTTTTTACGGGGGGGTTTTTTGTCAATTATCACCGGGTTTTCCTTTCCTTTTCTTTTTCTTTCTTCGTTTCTCTCTCTCTAATTTCCTTGCATATCTTCCCTTCTTGTATATAACATCTTTTTGCGCTGTGTGTTCACCCCGAAAGCAACCTTGTTCGGACGACTCCTGCTTTGAAACCAACCCTCATGCCGACAATCTCAGGCTAAAAAAAACCCCCAAAAAACCACCACCGCTCGCTCCTGCACATCCTGTCGTTCCTTCCATTTTGGAGCCGCCCCGATGTCCTCCCAAGGCGGAAGGAACTCCCCTGAGACGCCTTCGAGGATCCGGCAAAACTCGGGAAATGCTGCCTCACAAGACCACGATCCCGAACAACAGCTGTCGCCGTCGCCGTCAAGACCGCAACGGCCGCCGTCGTCCTCCCACTCTCAACCTCCTCGAAACTTCCACAGACCCTATGGCCCTGCCTCGCAAGCCCCGTTACAACGATCTGTCTCCGACAATATGACCGCCGGCCTTGCTCCGCCGCCGCCGCCGCCGCCGGCCGACGACAACGGCTACGACCGCCGCCGTGCCGATGCCATCACAACAAACAAACAACTGCAAGAACAGCAACCGCAACAACAACAACAACAACAACAACAACAACACCAACAACAATATGGCTCCACCAGCGGCGCTACCTCCGTCCTCAAGGCCGAGTCTCCCGTCGGCGCTCCGACCCTGACCGAGACTGCCGCCATCCAGGTCACCGGCTACGGCAGCGAACGCCGCAAGCGCGAGCGGCTCCGTGACAGCCCGAAGCGCTTCTGGGGCAAGTTCTACCAGAAGGTCGTCGTCGAGCTGATTCTGCGCCAGAAGCCCCTGCCGCCATCTGTCGACGGCCGCCACATCATGCACGACTTTAGAAACCCTGAACCGTTTATCGACGAGCGCTCCGGCAAGCCGTACGTCAGCAACTTCATCCGATCCAGTCGCTACACCATCTGGGACTTCTTCCCGAAGCAACTCATCTTCCAGTTCAGCAAGCTGGCCAACTTCTACTTCCTGGTCATCGGTATCCTGCAGCTGATCCCCGGCCTTTCCACCGTCGGACGCTACACCACCATCGGCCCCCTCGTCGCCTTTGTTGCCTTTAGTATGACCAAGGAGGGCTACGACGACTACCGCCGCTACCACTTCGACAAGATCGAGAACAAGAGCGATGTGTGGATTCTGCAGGGTCGCAAGGGCGAGAAGAGCCGCGAGAAGCGCGCCGCCTTTTCGCGCTCCGCCCGCCGCCACCCCGACCCCGAAGCCCGCGGCAACCACGCCGACCTGGCCGGCCAGCACCACACTCAGACCGCGAGCAACGTGATCCCGCTAACCGAAGACTGGGTCAAGATCCAGTGGCAGCACCTGAAAGTCGGCGATATTGTGCGTTTGGAGCGAGACGACAACATGCCGGCCGATATCGTTCTTCTCCACGCGACCGGCCCTAACGGCACCGCCTATATCGAGACCATGGCCTTGGACGGCGAGACTAACCTAAAGAGCAAACAGCCCTCGGCACTGCTGTCCGACAAGTGCTCGACCCTGGACGGGATCATGTCGTTGCGCGCCGAGTTTGTTTCCGAGGACCCCAACATTGATCTGTACAACTACGACGGCCGTGTCACCGTCGACGACGAAACCCTCCCGCTAACCCTGCACAACATTGTTCTGCGCGGCTCCAAGCTGCGTAACACTGCCGAGGCCATTGGCATCGTCATCAACACCGGCGAGGAGTGCAAGATCCGCATGAACGCCCGCAAGAACGTGCGCACCAAGAAGCCCGCCATCCAGGCCCTGCTCAACCGCATCGTGCTGTGTCTCGTGTTTGTCGTGTGCGCCATCACCGCCGGCCTGTCGGTGGGCTACGTGCTGTGGAAGGACCGCGTGGAGGATCTCTCGTGGTACCTGCACGACTTTGGCGCCAACGTTGCCATGAGCGAGATCATCGTCGGCTTTATCGTCATGTTCAACACGCTGATTCCGCTGTCGCTGTACGTGAGTCTGGAAATCATCAAGATTGGCCAGTTCTACCTGATGGGCGATGTTGAGATGTACGACCCGGTCACCGACACGCCCATGATGGTCAACACCACCACCATCCTCGAGGACCTCGGCCAGATCAACTATGTGTTTTCCGATAAGACCGGCACTCTGACCGAGAATCTGCTGCGGTTCCGTGTGATGAGCGTGGCTGGGTTTGCCTGGGCCCACGACATGGACGTCGAACGCGATCTGGCCGCGCGCCAGCGCCAGATTGAAGATAACCGGAAGGGCAAGTCGAAGCGCGAGACGTCGCGCTCGCGGTCGACCATGCACCAGATGCAGTCCACCGACTCGCTGGGCGCCGTCCCGCTCAAGGACATGCCGGCCAGCCACGGCATGTCGGAGACGTGGATGGACTCGGCGGCGCAGAAACGCCAGTCGATCATCAAGCCCGTGGAGGGCCAGGCCCTCCTCAAGACCGAGGACATGCTGGAGTACATCCGGAGCCGGCCGAACACGACGCTGTCGCGTAAGACGCGGCATTTCCTGATGTGCATGGCGCTGTGCAACACGTGTCTTCCCGAGTACAACGACCGCGGCGACATTTCGTTCCAGGCCGCGTCGCCCGACGAACTGGCGCTGGTGGAGGCGGCCAAGGATCTTGGGTATCTGATGATCGACCGGCCGGCGCAGGAGATCAAGCTGCAGTTTCCCGACACCGACGGCACGCTGGTGACGGAGACCTTCAAGGTTCTCGATGTGATTGAGTTCTCCAGCAAGCGCAAGCGCATGTCGATCATCATCCGCATGCCGGACGGGCGGGTGTGCGTGTTCTGCAAGGGTGCCGACAGTGCGATTATGCCGCTGCTGAAACTGCACGACCTCGCGGTCAAGAAGGTGCGGGATGTCGAGCGGCGCGCGAGTATGCGCCGCAGTCTGGAGCAGGACAAGGTGATGCGGCGGCGCAGTTTGCAGATGGCGGCGACCTCTCCCGGTGTTGAGCGGACCAGCTTCAACTTGGGCCGTACGTCGCTGTCGCTGGCGCGGCCCCCGCGTCCCGGACGCACTTCGGTCGACGCCAACTCCCAGCCGCCGCAGGAAATGACCAGCGGCCCGTCGGCGTCTTCGCAGCAGGTTCACGACGACAAACGGCCGCAGCAGCAGCAGGTGCAGCATGCCATCCGCGAGGAGTACCGCACTCCCCGACAGAGCCTTGCGCTCTCGCGCAACGACTACCTCGACGGCATGGTGGACGAGTCGGTGGCGTCCAACGAAGGCCTGGTGATTGAGCGCACGTTCCAGCACATGCTGGAGTTTGCCACCGAGGGTCTCCGCACGCTGCTGTTTGCGTACCGCTACCTCGGCGAGGAAGAGTACCAGCAGTGGCGCGCGAGCTACCAGGAGGCCACCACGAGCCTGGTCGACCGGCAGCTGAAGATCGAGTCGGTCGGCGAGATGATTGAGCAGAAATTCGAGCTGGCCGGCGCAACGGCGATCGAGGACAAGCTCCAGGACGGCGTCCCGGACACCGTTGACAAGCTGCGGCGGGCGAACATCAAGGTGTGGATGATTACGGGCGACAAGCGCGAGACGGCGATCAACATTGGCCACTCGGCCAAGGTGTGTCTATCGACGTCGGAGCTGTACATCCTCGACTCCGGCCACGGCATGGACGCGCTGGTCGGCACGATGCAGGCGGCGCTGGCAGACATTGGCCGCGGCATGACGCCGGACTCGGTGGTGGTGATTGACGGGCAGACGCTGGCGGACGTTGACGAGAACGAGAGCATCCGCGCGCTGTTCTACGAGCTGGCGGTGCGGGCCGACTCGGTGATCTGCTGCCGGGCGTCGCCGGCGCAGAAGGCCAGCATCGTCAAGCGCATCCGCGACCACGTGCCCAAGTCGATGACGCTGGCGATTGGCGACGGGGCGAACGACATTGGCATGATCCAGGCGTCGCACGTCGGCATTGGCGTGTCCGGGCGGGAGGGCCTGCAGGCGGCGCGCATTGCCGACTACTCGATCGGGCAGTTCCGGTTCCTGCAGCGGCTGCTGTTCGTGCACGGGCGGTGGAACTACCTGCGCACGGGCAAGTACATCCTGGCGACGTTCTGGAAGGAGATTACGTTTTTCCCCGTGCAGGCGTACTTCCAGATCTACGCGGGCTACACCGGCACGTCGTTCTACGAGAACTGGTCGCTGACGGTGTTCAACGGGCTGTTCACGGCGTTGCCGGTGATTGTCATGGGCATCTTCGACCGCGACCTCAGCGCGCGCACGCTGCTGGCGGTGCCGGAGCTGTACTCGTTCGGGCAGCAGAACAAGGGCTTCAATCTGAAGATGTGGGTGTTTTGGATGACCATTGGCGCGGTGGAGTCGGTGATTCTGTTCTTCTTTGTGTTCCTGGTGTATGACCGGGCGCTGTTTACGTCGGACACGTCGTTGTTTGCGATGGGGTCGGTGACGTTTTCTGCCGGAGTGATTTTCATCAACCTGAAGCTTCTGTAAGTGCTTGTTCGTCCGTAAGCCGTGTTGCGACCTTGTGGCACACCCCAACTAACCAACGAACCACTGTTTTTTCTGTTGTGCCGCAGCCTCCTGGAAATGCACAGCAAGACCATCATCACGGCGGTCTTCCTGCTGCTCTCGATCACGCTGTGGTGGATCTGGAACGTGGCGCTGGCGGGGCTGCCGATCATCCCGCGCGAGCTGCGCATCTACCAGATCCGCGACGCGTTCCTGCACAACTTTGGCGCGCAGCTGCTGTGGTGGGCCGACCTGGTGCTGGTGATCGCGTCGCTGATGGTGCTGGAGCTGGTGTTCGAGGCGCTCAAGCGCGTGTACGTGCCGTCGGACCAGGACCTGATGCAGCGGGTGGAGAAGGCCGGCCGCGTCGACGAGATTGTGGCGCAGTTGGAGGCCGAGCGCGACGACCTTGACGGCGGCCCTGGGGCGGAGAGTGGCGAGAAGGGGGCGGGCGGTGCGGCGGGGGGTGATGCGGCGGGGCAGAAGAAGTTCTACTATAGCCAGGAACTGAGCAAGGTGCAGGTGGCTAGCCCGACGATTCGCATGAACAGCTGGCTGCCGAGTCCGCGGGAGGCGGAGAGTCTGGCGGCGGCGAAGCAGCAGCACCAGCACCAGCACGATCAACAGCAGCAGCAGCAGCAGGGAGCGTACTTCGAGGGCCGGCCGTCGGGCATCTCGCAGTCGCGGAGCTACACCGGCACGATTGACGAGCACCGGGCCGACGGGCCCGAGAGCTACGAGATGCGGCCGACGCAGGCGGCGGGGGCGCCTGCTCCTTCGGCAGCGGCGGCAGTGGGTGACGGGGCGCGCGGCGGTGGGCGGCCGAGTTGGCCGCTGTAGGGTCCGGGCCGGAGCCGACTGACTCCATTTTTTTCTTTTTGTTTTCTTGCCATATTCTTCTGTCTGTCTCACTTTGGCCAACTTCTTGTTTTGCATTTTCAACATGGCTTGATCCAAGTACATACCATACCATACCCCCAGATCTTATTGTTTTTGCGTTTCTGTTTATATACCATTCGTTCTTGTCGTTTTTTTGTCACTCTGGTTGGAGGCCATTTTTTGGGGGGGGGGTTTTTAGAGGGGTTTTTTTCCTCTAAAGATCGGCTTTTTTCATTTCAATTGTACTCTAGCGACCTTTCAACTCTTGTTTTTGATGCCCCGCTGCTCCTTTGTTGAACTTTGCATTGCTGCGTGTGGCATGGCTTTTGTGCTTGCGGGTGTTCCTGGGGCGGGCACGTGTCGTGTGTGGAATCTGTGTTGTGGATGATGGGCAGAATAAGGGTTTGCTTAGGGTTAACGGCAATCCTATAAATAGGAACCAGCTAACGAGTGATGCGCGGTAGTGGTGGCGGAGATGAGGCGAAAAAAAAAAACCGGAGCAGTGCCTGGATCTAAGAAACGCCGGAGAAAAACTAGGAGTGGAGTCTAAATGAACTTTGCCAATACGAACAGAACAGCAAAGCATCCAGGAACATCGTGTGATTCTCCTCCGGGAAAACAATGCGCTGCATGTCATAGTGATGGAAGAATGTGCAGGGCGTGCATAAGGGCGCGAAGTGGCCTGGGGAGAAGCCAGCAAGCAAGCAAGCAAGCAAGCCACATTTTGCGTGCACAGCCACACCAGCCGAGCAGTTTAAGGGGAAACAGCACCTGCCGGAGTGATCGAGTGATTCAGGGGCTGCTGACACTGGCTTTTTTCCCCTGTATTGGCATTTGAGTGGACCGCTGGAGTGCGTGGAAGAGGGTGAATGAGTTGGGAGAGCGTGAGTCCACGCGTCGTTCCAGCCACACTTTGTGTGTTTTTTTTTTCCCGTTCGCTCGTTCGTGTCTGTGGTTGAAGCGGCCGCCGCCACTTCGGGAGCATCTATTTGATCCCTGGGTTTTTTCCTCTTTCCAGTGGCTCTTTTCTGTATTTCTTCCTTCACTTTCCTCCTCACACACTCTCTCTCTATTGCTGTTATTGTTCGCAAGTACCTCTTACGGGCTGTGTTGTTGCTGTGCATTCGCGGAATCTCCCAAGCACACGTGGTGCGGCTCGCTATCTCGTTCTCCGGGAGTGAATCCGGGAAGACGACGTTTCCTCTGGTCCATTTGGTTTTGGTGCCGGTTCTGACCTGTGCATGCGGCTGCAATTCAATCCTACGACCGAACGGACGCTCTGTGCCTCTTGATCTCCTTCGCTACTCTCTCTCTCTTTCTCGCGCGCGCTCTCTCTCTTGCAGGCCAAGAACTCGACCCGCAGAACCCTCACCGAATATACCCTAACCCTGGTCTGTCCCTCTCACGACCGCCCACGGACATCCGTCCCCGCCTCAGCTCGACACACCCTCACACACACCCCCACCATGGCCCCGCCCGCATTCCGCGCCGCCCGGTCGGTCGCCACCGTGTCCGGCTCGGTGCTCGCGGCCCGCGCGCTGACCGTCAACCACACGCAGTCGGTGACGCTCGGCGTGATCGGCGCGTACATCGTCGGCATCGCGATCCTGTGGAACGTGCCGTACCTGAAGTGGCTGCTGTGGCCGTTCAAGATGCTGGTGATCGCGTTCCACGAGTTCGGCCACGCCATCGCCGCGGTGCTGACCGGCGGCCGCGTCAAGGCCATCTCGCTCGACCCGAACGAGGGCGGCGTCACCCACATGGTCGGCGGCATCAGCGCGCTCACCCTGCCCGCCGGGTACCTCGGCTCGTCGCTCATCGGCGCGCTGCTGACCTTCTGCGGGTTCAATATCGTCGCCTCCAAGGTCGCCAGCTTCGTGCTGGGCGTGTGCTTCCTGCTGACCCTGTGGTGGGCGCGCCGCGACTGGCTGACCATCGGGACCATCCTGCTGGCCGTGGGCTTGTTGGTTGGCTGCTGGTTTATCAACCATGCGGAGCCGCTGCGGTTCGTCGTGGTACGTTTATCTGTCTCTCTGTCTCTCTTTCTCTCTTTTACTCTCTCTCTTTGTCCACTCTCCGTGCGTTGCCGAACGAAAGCCCCACCCCCCCACTAACACACTCTCTACCCCCCCCATTCAGCTCTTCATCGGCGTCATGTCGTCCCTCTACAGTGTCTGGGACATCTGCGACGACCTGATCCTGCGCAAGGTCAACAGCTCCGACGCCAGCGTGTTCGCCCAGCGCTACGGCGGCTCGTCGCAGTGCTGGGGCGTCATCTGGAGCATCATCTCGCTGCTGTTCATGGTTGCCGGCATCATCGCCGGCATCGCCGCCTTCCCGCAGTCGTTTGAGGAGCAGAAGCAGGACTCGGATAAGTTTATTCCCAGCTGAACCAGAGAAAAAAAGGCCCGAGGGCGTTTATTTGGGATGTGGCTTGTTTTTTCTTCCCTTGATTCCTTCTTCTTCTTTTGTCTGTCTTTTGGTGCGGCCCTCGCTGCCTCATGAAGTTATGATCTGGGCGTGTGTGTTATGTTTTGGTGGAGGCCGGTGCATTAGGGTTTTGGGCATGGTCTAGGGTTAAACCCTAGATGTGTGTGACTTGGTCCTGGCCGTGCATGTCTGTGGTTGTCTTCAGATGTCTCTTCCTCTGCTTTTCTGGATTTGCTCGTTGTGGGGTTCTTACTAGTAGTATTCTTTTGCTTGGTTTTTTCCTTCTATCTGATATCCCCGTGTTTCAATTCCATGTATTTTTTGCTTTCCCTTTTCAATACAGTTACTTTTGCCCACCGGTATCTGACTTTACTCCCCCCGCGTGAGACATCGGCGGGACCGGACCGGCCGCCAGGCTACTCCGCCGTTTGGAGCGGGAAGATTACCTGCTATTCGGGCTTGTGACGCTGATGCCGATAACGGAGGGGGTTTGAATCTGGCTATCTTGGTAATGAAGATAGGTTACGTTGTATCAATATGGCATCCTTGAGCGTTGAGGTTTGTCATCTTGTCGTTGTTTGACATGGTTAGGGTTAGGGTTATGTTGTTGTTTGAACGAGTTACGGTGGCGACAATAGGCGCAGGCGGCATTTAAACTAACTTCTTGCTATTAATACTCGGCTATGTACTGAAGTCCATTTCATGGTTCCTAGGCCAAATGACAACCAACACCGTTGTATCGTGATGACTGTCTTACTCCTCCCATCTCCTCCAGCCTGCATCACCAAAATGCACCTCCTTCTAACGAGTAGCATCCAACTGGCGAGTCTCCTCCTGCAGACTCCGAATCTGCTGGGCAAAATCCTTGCTCACCCACTCCCAGTACGACGTCCACACCGTGCCGGCATTGGAGAAGCTCGCGCCCGCCGGCGCCGACTTAACCCGCGCCCCCAGCAGCAGCGTCACCCGCAGCACGCCCTTGTTCGCATCCTCCTGTTTCTCAATGTCCTGCTTCACTGCCGTGTCCTTCAGCTTGACCGACAGAATCGCCCGGTACGCCGTGGCAATCGAGTCCAGGCGCCGGGACGTCTCGTCGGCGTCGATCACAATCAGCTTCGACACCATGAGGTTGCACAACGACCGGATATCGTGGTCGTCGCTCAGCCCGGCAATCACCCGGTCGAAGAAATCAATGCTATTGATTCTCGAGAAGGCCGTCTCCATCAGGGCGTACAAAGTCTCGTAGGCGCTCTGGAAGAATATGAAGGACAAGTTAGTATGTTGCTACGTATAGATAAAACCCAGTAACACGGCAGACATCCGTACCTTGCGGACTTCAAGCCCATCATCAACCGTGTGCTTGAACGGCCCCATCATCACCTCCCGGATCAGCTCCGGCTTGATCACCGACTCCTTCATCACAAACGGCATCAGCTCGCCCAGGTTGGGCAGAATCAGATCCGGCTTGTTGTGAGCCGCCGAGTTGAGAGCCGTCATCGCCAGACGGCGAATCTCCATATCCGGGTCCTGCAGGATGGTCAGGAGAACTTCCACCAGCACCTTCTTGAGCACCGCGTCAAATGCCTCGTCGCTCTCCGGAAGGGTATAGCGGACGGCCTGGACCGCCATACTCCGAATGGAGAGCACCGTCGACTGGTCCAGGAGCTCCCGGAGCTTGGGCATGAACACCGTCGGCTCAATGATCACCAGACGGCCAATGCACTCGGCACACGCCACCTTGCTCTCCGTCGACGCTGCAACCACCAGCAGCTTCTGCCAAATCTCCGGCGCGTACGTGCCCAGCTCAGCCGTCAAACCCACCGGCTGCTGCAGAATCTCCTTCATGCTCTGGGTGAGCAGGTACTGCGTGCTTCCTTGCTTCTCCATCGCCTGCAGGATCACCGGTAGATACACAGCAATGTTTCCAGATCCGGCACGGCCCAGAGCAGTAGCCGCAGACAGAGACACCTGGTCTGGCTCAGCACGGAACTGGGAAAGGAACAGGCTGGGCGCCAACGGCGAAGACCGTCCCATGCGCATGCCAGCTTCACCGAGGACCGAAAGCGCGAAGATGACCCGAGAATCGGAAGTCTGCCCAGTCTGCAGCACGGAGATAAATGAGTCGATGCTAACTTCGGTCGTCGATCCACCCGAAACAAGGAGACAGCCAATAACCTGTCCAAGAGCGGTAGAATCGACCGAGGTGTCGACGTTCTTAAGAAGACCCGCCATTAGATCTCGGCCCTGGCCGCTGGTGCCAACCGCGACCACCAGTGACAACAGCTGATCCTGGACAACATTCGTGGACTTGGTGGCCAACAGCTGGAGAATAGCCTCGGTGAGGGCCGGAACAACCACGATCTTAGCATCGATCTTGATGAGCGCCGCCAGGATCTCTAGAGCCGGGCCCATCAGCTGCGTGTCCACCGATGACACCACCGGAATCAGGGACTCGGTGAGACGCTGCACGCTCGCCGTGCTTATGAGCCGAGCACAGGCCGGGGAAGTAACCAAGTTCTTCAACGCATGGATGCTGGAACCTCGGAGTGCGCGCTTAGCCTTGCGGAGTTGGCCGGCCAGCTCCTGCACCACTTCTTCAACCCAGACTGCGTCAAACTGTCCCGGCGTGGCGCTAAACGCAGCGACACTTTCAATAGCCCGGACGGCATACAACCGCGATGTCTCGTTCTTGATGCGATCCAGCAGCAGCCCCAGAGCCTGCTGGCGATTCTCAGGGGACAAAAGCGCGATACCCTCACCGCTGCTCGTCCGAGACAAGAGAACCCCCAGGGCGTGGATAGCCCGCTGCCGAACTTCGGCATCGACGTTCTGCTCCCGCGTACGATCGACAAGCACCGAGTAAAGCTGCTGCAGCTCGCCCTTGTACTTGCTTGCCGTCATGCGCGACCGCGGCGGGGTGATGGCAATTACAATTTCCTCAACTGTGCGGATAGCTTCGCCCGAGATCTTGTAGAACCGGTCACCAACTGCCTTCACAACACCACCAACGATCTTGGGGAAGTAACTGCTGAGCACACTCGAGGAATGTCTCTTAACAATATCACTGAGGAATTTTAGCGCCGCCACACGGAGCGTGCTCTGAGTGGCTGACGAGTTTCCAGACGCAGCGGCAAGAGAAGAAGTGGTGTGGGAGGTCGGCTCGCGAATGCACTCCAGCACAAGATCGATGATGCTGTCAAAGTAGTCAGACAGCCCACCGCGCTGAACATTGACCATATCATCGAGGAGATTCAACGACGCTTGCTTGGTGGGGATGACCTTGGCCTTGAGGAGCTTGACAGCAGCCTTAATGATGGCCGGAGCCACTCGGGCCAGATCAGCTCGCGGGCCACTGGCCGGGGGCTTTTCGAGAATCGGAGAGACCAGACCGGCCTCGGTCATGGAAAGGGGACGGCCCACGGCTCCTCCAACACTGCTCTGGCGCCGACGCTTCCGATTCACCGGCATAGTATGCAGAATGTCCGCATCGGTGTCGTCGGCCTGCGTCAGGTACACGCCTTCACCAGTCTTCCGAATGAGCAGAGAGAGCGTGGATATGACTTCTAGACGCACGTTCTCGTCGCGTTCATCAAACCGCTTGATAAGGGCCGGAGCCGCCTTCGCGTAAAGAACACCGTTATCGAGGAGGTCTCCGCTACCCCGAGTGGAGATGACGGTGTACATGACCTTGACGGCGCAACGGCGGATCTTCCAGCTCGAGTCATCGTAGTCATTGTCATCGAAGACATCGTCGTCGTCTCCAAAATCGTCATCATCGTCGCCGGCGTCGAACTCGTCGTCGTCATCACTGGCGGGTACGTCATCCTCGTCGACCATATCCTGATCCTCGTCGTCGATGGCGTAGTTCGGATCATACTTGATGAATCTCAAACAGGCGGCAATTGTGTCGTCCGTGTACGGCTTCATCTCCTGAGGGCACGACGCAAGGAAAGCTTCTAGAGCAACCAGCGACGCCTCCCGGATTTCTGCGTAGTCGGATTCGGCATCCTCGCCGTTGGTGATGAGGTCGAGGTGCTTTTGGAGGTC
Source organism: Knoxdaviesia capensis (assembly GCA_001510575.1). Lineage (NCBI taxonomy): Eukaryota > Fungi > Ascomycota > Sordariomycetes > Microascales > Gondwanamycetaceae > Knoxdaviesia > Knoxdaviesia capensis. Next base: position 3,699,644 of record LNGK01000004.1, on the reverse strand, counting down.
AGCCTCATTGAGAGGGGCGAGAATGAACGGGACAATGTGGCCGAGGTGCTTGGCGAAACGCTGCGAAACAGATCGGGCCATGGATCCAAAAATGGAAATGTACAACCGCGTAGTGAGCGAAGAAACATTCTTGGTCTTGAGAGACAGAATGACGCGCGAGATCAGGGCCTCCAAGAGGGGATCGGGGAGATACACGCAGAGAATCGAAATAGCTACTACAGCACGCTTCCGCATGGCAGGAGAGCCCTGCTCGCTGGCCAGGCGGAGAATTAGAGTATCCAGCAAGGCCTCGATCTCTAGAGGGGACAGCATCGATCCAAACGAGCGGATGACCTCGATGAAAACGTCAACAGCTTCGGGAGTCATGTCGGCGTCGGAAGTTGTGTTGGCATCGGGAGGACCGGCGAGGCCTTCGGGACGGGCGCGACCGATCAGACGAATGATCACCACCCGGCTGAGAGCGGTATATGCGTTCTGGACCGGCATGGAATGGGCAATGCCCTGGATCGGATGGGGGAGGGCCATGATGGCAGATCGAAGCGCCAGGCTGGGGAGCGTGTTGTCGACCGTATTCTTCAGCTTCAGAGAGACAAGCTTCTCCAGCATCGGGCCGACAATCGGCGGAGGAACTCGAGCAACGAGGGGGGCCACACTATATAGAAAACCAGACATTAGTAAGTAATCGTTTGCATTTGCGCCTGGCCTCTTGAACCCTAACCCCGCTCAGATGGGCAATACGGACCATTTCACAGCTAGATTCTGAACCTCGGCATTTTGATCATCGAGAGCCTTCATAAGGCTGTCGACAGTGCGCGCAGCAATGTTATAGTCTTGGCTGAGGAGATCAGGACGGCCAGCCGTGAGCACCTGATGAAGGTCCGTGAGGGCCATGAAGCGATAATCCGGGTCGACATCGGTCAATTTCTGGATCAACGACATCACCGTGCTGGTGGTCGGATTCTGTAAATGACTGGCTTGCGACATAGTGGGCGGACTTTCAAGATCTGATATTCGGAGAGAGAGAAGGGGGGATTTCAAAATCGAGCATCTATTTTCAAACCAAGCTCACCGGGCCTGCGTGCCCATTCATAAAGATGCTTAGTGAAAACAGTGAGAGTTTTGAGTAAGGGGGAATAGAAAGGAGGAAATAAAGAGACAAGGAAAAAGAAATATAAACGGCAAAAAAAAAAAGAAGTTATGAGATGTGGGTGGAGGGGAAAAAGGAAAGGAGAAGAAGGATGAAGTCCAGAGTCAAGTCGTGGAGAGAGAAAAGAAATAAGTTGCACCACAATATAACACTGGCAATTAATTATACTAGGAAGGAAGCTCCAGGCAGGAAAGAGGAAACAGCCGATAGAAAATAGAAGGTACAAACAACTTGGTTGAAAGGTGGGGGAGGGGTTGAAGTTCAAGGGTGATCTTCGGCTAAATGGAAAAGTCAGCCACTCGTAACCCTAGACCCTAAGCACCCATGACTATCTTTGGCAGTTGACATAGGAAGCAAATGGCCTGGATGATACGAGAAGTAATTATGATGTAGTTGAAGCTTGTCTGATAGCTATGATTATGGGTTCACCAGAAAAAAAAAGACAATGTCTAGTCAAGCATGCACGGTGGTGCATGAACGGAAGAGCATCTGAGACAGTGATTAAAATTAGTGTAGTCTATTATTGATGGGCCAAGATAATACAGGAGTCTAAGAAAAAGGCATTTCTCATGGCCAAGGGACAGCCCAGCTACCGGCTGGTGCTTCGACTGCGGCTGCGACGGCTGCGACGGCTGTCCTTCTCCCGGTCCCGGTCCCGGTCTCGGTCTCGGTCCCGTTCACGCTCCCGATCACGGTCACGGTCACGCGACCGATCACGATTGCGTTCTCTGGGCTGATCTCTGTCTCTGTCGCGATCACGGTCGCTCCGATGGTGTCGGTCCCGGTCGCGGTCGCGGTCGCGGTCGCGGTCGCGAGACTTGGACCGCTCTCGCGGCTTCTCTCGATCCCGCTCGCGATCCCGCTCGCGGTCCTGGCTGCGGTGTCGACTGCGGTCACGACGGTCCCGATCCCGATTGCGGCCCTTGCTACGGTCACGCGACCGGTCTCGCCGCCGCTCCCGGCTCCGAGTGCGACTGCGTCGACGCTCCCGGTCTCTGTCGCGGTCGCGGTCACGGTCACGGTCTCGGTCTCGGTCTCTGGTTCGGTCCCGATCCCGGTCTCTCTCACGAGCTCTGTCCCGGTCTCTCTCGCGGTCCCGATCCCGCTCACGCTCACGTTCACGGTCGCGGACACCGTCAGCCTCATGCGGGTGCTCGCGATCACGACCCGGCGGAACATAGCGGTCGATATCCTCTAGGTTCCAGCTGCGCTTAACATCCGAGGGACTGTCGCCAGTGGCTGGCCGCTTGTCATCAATTCCCGGAACTGGGAGGCCCTTTTCGCGGGCCTGTCGCTGTGCTGCCAAGTACGCCTTGGCCTCCTTCTCCCGCTTCTTCACCTCGGCCTGCTTCCAGGCTTCTCGTTCTTCCTTATCTAAACCAGGAGGCGGTGCAAGAGGGGCGTTGGTGGTGGCTGACGGCGACCGTGGCCGTTTCTGCGGTACACGGACCGACGGAGACCGCGTGCGAGGAGGCGGGGTGCGGGTACGCTCACGACGGTCTGACCGCCGTGAGGGAGGCTGTCGCGAACGACTGCGTTCTTTGCGGGTGCGAGATCGGCTTGGGTCTTTGCGATCGGTGCGGTGCCGTGACCGACTTCTCTCCTTGCGAGAAGCTTCCACACGTGGCTCGGTTCGATCCCCTCGGTGTGACCGTGACCGAGTGCGAGCTCGTTTCGTTGAGGCCGCAACTGATCGGCTCCGGTGTCTGCGGCCACCCCGGCTGTGATCTCGGCGCCGATCTCGACTCCGCGTACGGCTTCTCGCACGACGGTCGTCCCGGGCCTTGGATCGAGACCGATCGCGTTTGCGCTGAGACACTGACGAAGCACGCTCGCGCTTGGGAGAAAGGGAACGCTTGTCGCGCACCCGCTGATCTTTCTTAGAAGATGAGTGGTCCACATCGCGATCATCCCGATCGCGGTCCCGGTGGGATTCCCGGTCTCGCGCCCGCTCTTTGTTTCTTTCAGCCTCTTCGTCGCGGAGTGATTTGGTAGGGGGTGCAGATGGAGCGTCATCCTTTGCTGCATTCTGAGGCGTCGACAGACTGGCTGCCGAGGAGACAATCTCGGCGGCTGTATCCACGATGGCTGAAGGGACCAATGAGATTGCAGCAACCTTGACTTCGGAATCCGCATCAAACATCTTTGTGTCGACGTCAACATCCATGGTTTTCTTGGTATCTGAAGTCTTGGTGGAATCCCTTCCTGCTTTGATGGTAATAGCGGAGGCGGGTGCTAAACGACGAGGGGGGGGAGGGAGGGGAAGCTCTTCTTCGTCGACTTCTTCGGGTTCAGGTTGTTTGGGGACTGTTCGAGTGGGTTCGCTTTCGCGGAGGAGGTTGGCTAGAGCTTCCTGTTCCAGTCGTTCATGGTCCTCCTGGGACAGATTCTGCTTGATGCGCTCGCGCTGCTCGTCGTGTTCTCGGCGGCGTCTTTGGCGGGACCGTTCGCGCTCGGCAGAGGTGCGGCGCTCGCGACGCCGGGAGCGGTCTCTATCACGGTCTCGGTCGCGGTCCTTGTCCCGCTCACGATCAGCCTCTCGGTCGCGGGTTCGGTGCTTCTCAGAATCTCGGTCTCGGTGTCGATCACGGTCCGAGCGGTCCCGATCGTGGTCACGATCACGGTCACGATCACGGTCTCGGTCACGATCGCGGTCACGTTCACGAGCTCGGTCTCGCTCCTGCCGCTCTTTTTCGCGCTCACGTTCCCGTTCTTCGCGGAGCCGCTCACGCTCTTTGCGCCGAGCGTCCCGTTCTTCCTGGCGCTTCTGCTCGGCTGCTTCACGCTCCTTATCCTGTTTGCGGCGTTCTTCTTTCGCAGCTCGTCGCTTCTCCTCTTCGATTTCGAGTTCTTTCCGACGTATCTCTTCACGGGCCCGTTCCCGCTCGTCTCGGCGCGCAGTAGTTTCGGCCTCGTATTCGGCGTCGGTCTTCGATCCACGGACTCTCTCAGCTTCGGCTTCTTCGTCGCCGATTTCGAGACGTCTGATTTCCCGGATCCGTTCTTCGATTGCGCGGACGTCAATCAGCTGGGCGATGACCTCTTCGGCTTTCTGATACACGCCCGAGCGCTCGAGGGCTCCGTCGATGAGGGCCGCGGCCTTTCCGCGGCCGATGGTGAGAAGTTGGGTGGGATTGCGTTCGACTTCGCGTTCGGCGACCTCGAGGATGGATTTGGTAACTTGGGCCTCGTAGTCCTGTTTGCGCGGAGGCGGTTAGAGTTAATGCGCCCAACGAGGCTGAGGGAAGAGGGATTAGGACTGCAACATACACTTGCTTCAAAGTTGACCCAAACTTGCTTGCGCAGGGTATCGTAGTCGCCCTTCTTCTTGAAGCTGGTTGCCAACGACTCAATGGCGGCTCGAGTAGCTGACGGTAATGGAAGGTCGGAGGCTTTGTATTTGCGTTGGATGGGGTTTTGTAGCGAGGTGTCCCCAGCGAACTCGCTGCTGGACACGGCAGCCATGCTCGACGGCGCCTGTCTGTATTGGATTATTTCCGTAGCCAGATGTTGGGATAGAACTTCCGGAAAACCATGGGGAAATGACACAAAGAGGGAGCAACCGATTAACCAACGGGCTGCAGAACCCAGTAGATATGGGGCAGTCGTACGGCCTGGCAGCGGACAATGGATGCGCTGTGTTGATGAACGGAGAAAATGAAGAAGGGAGTGGCTTATTGGGGGGGAAAGAAAGTGAAAGGGGATTTAAAGGAAGTCTCCAGATGACAACAATCACTTTGCTTCCTGGAAAACGTGTCTGGGCTAGGCATGTCAGAGAGGAAAAGAAGTTCTCCAACAAAAAAAAAAAAAGATAGAAAAAGAGAAGCCAACGCGAAATTGCTGTCCATCGCGCTTCTGATCCGAACAAATTAACAGGGGAGGTCTGACATAAGCGCACCGACCAATAGGATTACCGCGAATAAAACAGCGCTGAGTCAGCCAAAAAGACCAAGAATCAACCGATGCTTTTCCTCGCATTGCACCAGTCAATCGAACTTGAAGATCATGACCACCCAGATCCCGAACGACAAGTCGAATTGAAGCCAACCAAATCCAGCGAAGAGCGGCCATATTCCTACCGAATACGCCACTCCATCTTGTCTCGTGATAGGATCTCACTACAGCGAACTGCGCACTTCCTCATTTCGACCTACAACTACAATGGTGTCCCGGATTCTTTTCTGGAGCGGCTTCGGTGCGTTTGCCAGTCCACGGCTCGTCAATTGCTTTCCAGCAAGGGCAGCGAGCCACTGAATACAGACACTGATCCCACCAGACTCTCTCTCTCCGACACTGGCTAACTTTGTTACGTTTCTTCTCGTCTGCAGGCTTTGCCGTCCGCTGGTGGCAGATGGGCATTGAGATGCGTCCTTTCTTCAACAAGGGGTCCCTCTGGGTGTACCCGATATACATGGCCGGCGGCGCCAGCTTCGGATACTGGCTGCAGGGAATCGACGAGAAGCAAACATCCATGATCACCGAACGCAAGAACCGGTTACTCGAGAAGCGGGCACGGAAGGCCGAGCGTGACGCAGCTGCCGCCGAGGCGTGAACGGACGGCGATCTATAAGCCAGCGACGATACAAAATCAAACTTCGGGAGCCGGTAACTGGTGTTATTCTTTTTCTTTTTCTTTTCAGAGAGGACTGTTTTTAAAGTGACGCATTGGCTCCGTACTACCCGCTCATACATGAGCGGGCGAAATGGAGAGCGCGGTGTCATACCACCAGAATCAATCGAGGAGAGAGGGTGTTGCTCTCAAGAGCTCTACTCAGGCGGTTAGGGCTAGTTGAAGAGATCTGTTCCAATATTTTCTTTGTACAAAGAGATGCTGTTCTGTTACATCCGCCCTTATACCGCAGCATATACTACAACTGATCATAAAAACTTCATATGGACTGCACCAAACCACATAGAGGAAAACAGGACTTTTTATTTCGAGTTTTGTGAACCACCTAATCCAACCGTTCGCTAGTACAGAATACCACGAGGCAGGACGGGCAGAGGGGATTCTACCGAAGAAGAAGAGAGAAAAGAGAAAAACACCCCAAAGTCACGCCGAAATTCGCCCCTAATTGCCCGTTGTCAAGAGGAATCCACCCAATGACATGAACCCAAACTGCGCCTAAAGAGACATGCAACCCGAAGAGAAACAGAAGAAGAGAGAGAGGAGGAAAAAGAAAGCAAGGGAATCCAGCCAACCGAAGAAACGAAGGCACAGGCCGATTCAGAGGTCCTCTAGCTTGCGGAGAATGCCGGGGATGCTGGCGATAGGGGACTCGCCGAAATCGGTAACCATCTCGAAGATGTGCTCGGGGTGGGTGGTATCGAAGAGCAGGCGGACGCCGTCGTCGGCGTCGATGCTGGGGTCCAGCTCGTTGTAGGTCATAGAGTCCAGCGCGAGCCGCTCGGTGAAGTTGATGGCGTGGCACACGCCGATCAGCCGCACGCCGGCGTGGTGGGCGGCAATGGCCACGTCGGCGGTGCCGGCGCGCGCGTACATGGCGCCGTTGCTGAACATGGCCTCGGCGCCGACGAGCACCAGCGTGGCCTCCTGCAGGGCGGCCATCACGCTGCCGATGCCGACGTAGTACACCACGTCGACGCCGGCGTCGTGCAGCTTCTTGACGAGGTCGCGGCCGGTCGGCTGCACGGTGTCGTCGAGCACGAACACGCGGAAGTCGGTCTTGCCCTGCGCGCGCGCGTGCAGCAGAATGCGCTCGATCAGCATGTGGTTCGCAAAGGTGAGGATGACCTCGCCGGCGCGGATCAGGTGCGCCGCGTTGGCGGTGATGATGCTGTTGGGCAGGGTGATGCGCTCGTGCAACAGCAGGTCGATCTGCTCGGCGAGGAAGGCCTTGGCGTCGGCCTCGGGCGTGTCCATGTCCAGCTTGGAGATCTGCAGCTTGAGCCAGCGGATGGCGTTGCCCATCGAGAAGCACATCGGGCGGCAGGCAGCGAGGTACTCGACCTGCGGGTTCAGCACGTGGGCGGTGAAGTGGCGCGAGAAGGCCGCGCCGGGCGGCGTGGTGTACGAGCGGATCACCTGCTTGAGCGCCAGCAGGGTGGCCTGCACGCGCGTGACGCTGTCGGAAATCGTGAACGCGCTCATTTGCTGGCCCAGGGCCAGGATCGCCGGGTGCACGTCCTTGTCGGCCTGCGAGATGGGGATGCGCCGGGCCATGGGGAGGTGGCTGTAGCACTCGGGAATCGTGGGGCCCTCTTCCTTCGGTGTAACAACGGGCACGATGACCGCAGTCGAGGCGCCAGGGGCGCGAGACTGGGCAGGCCGGCCGGCCGGGCCAGCCGGGCCTTGGGTGCCCTCCGGCTTGCCCTTGCCCTTGGGAGGCTTTCCGTCAGCCGGGAGTCCTTGGGCCGGGCCAGCACCAGCCGGCACGGTGGTCTTCGACTGGGCTCTTCGGGCCGCCTTCTCGGCCTTTTTCTGCGCCTTCAAAGCAGCTCCACTCATTTTCTTATCGTCGGTTGTAGATGCGTTCTCCGAAGTTGTAGCCGCGGCTTTAGGGGTTTTGCTGTCGTTTGTCGAGGATGATTTTGCAGCGGCAGGGGAGGATGTCGAGGCGGGGTCCTGTGCGGGAGCAGGGACTGGTGTGCTTGCGGGAAGTTCAGCTGGAGTAGAAGCTGGAGCTGACCCAGCAGCTAGAGGAGGATCAGCAGTCATTGAGACGATTTGGGTATACCACCTCCGTATAATCGCGGTAAAATGGGTGAGGATACGGAAGGGTAGTGAGAAGATGCCGAGTTGGATCGTGGTGAAAGAATTTGACCCACGGGCCAGCGTTTGTAAAAGTGGAAGTTTAAGAGCCAGCACAAACAATCGCAAACAAAGAGGCCGATTAAGCTCCTGCTATTGTTTTCTTTCTCTAACCAAAAAAATAGAATAAAAATAATGTTAACCTAACCAAGGTCGAAACGTAGTAGAGGAGTGAAGTGTGTATTTTTGGGTTTATTTACTTGATATTCTGCACCCACCTAATTGCATTCACTACCCACCAAAGTGGAATTTTTGCCAGCATATGAAGTGAGTCACCTAAGAAAATTGCTGTTCTCAGAACAAGGGTTAGACCCTAAGAAGCTCTATGAGGACTGACAAGCTTGGACTTCACTCATGACACAGATGTTCAGGTACTCGAAGTTAGGAGAAGACTAGATCGAGATGTAGATTGGGATAAAATAAATCAGCGGGACCTCCCGCCATATCAAACATCCACCCCTATGTATAAGATACACCCATAATGTACAAGTTGGCATGTCCGCATTCCCCTCAGGGGGGACTCTTCTAAGCCCGTTCAATGAAGAGCTTCAGAGTCCCCCCCACATTACCATCCCTCGCCTTCCACTCCTTAGCCTGGCACTCGGCCAGAATCTGCTCCAGCTTGTGCACAAGCTCCTGTGACTCCTCGGGGTCGGCGCGGCGCTTCCGGCGCCGCGCCGCGAGCAGGATGTCCACGCGGTAGCCCTTCTCGATGAACTCGCGCAGGCGCTTGACCTTGTAGTCGAGGTCGTGCGGGTCGATGGCCCAGTTGAGATCGAGCTCCTTGGTGCGGTTCGCGCGCTCCTTCTCGCGCTGCTTCTGCTGCAGCTCGCGCTCGCGCTCGGCCTCTTCGCGCAGGTGGACGATGCGGCAGACCGGCGGGCCGCCGTCCGACGGCATCGCGACGACGCGCAGCGACTGCTCGCGCAGGTCCAGCGAGCGCAGCACCTTGGCGGTGGACTGCGGTGCCGACAGGCCCTGATCGGAGCCCGCGATCACGACCGTCGGCGAGCGGATCTGGTGGTCGCGCGGGAACCTGCTGGGGTCGGGGGGGCCGGGCCTGGTGGGCCTGGGCTTTCGCGGCGGCGGGGCTGATAACGGGGATGCCGGCGAGAAGTCGCGGCGCCTGGTCGAGGAGAGGGAGCGGGTTGCCGCTGCCGGCAGCGTGTGGACGTCCCGTGGAACAGGTGATGGGCGTGGGAGGGCCCTTGGAGGAAATCGGGCTCGCGAGGCATTGGAGTCGGAAACCGTCGGCCTGACGAAGATTCGGTACAGGGCTGATTCGAGTTTGACTGTGCAGCTCCGGTTCGCCATTGTGAATGTGAGATCCCTTGATGGGATGTGATGGGATGTCGGATGTTAGGATGAAGTCGAGAAGTGAAGTTGGAGATGAACGGGGTTTGGCTAGGAAAAAACTGAACCAAGGGAGCGTACGGTGCTATATACACTGTGCCAAGCCACCTTTACACCACGTTACATCACAGTGTTCACAGTATTAACACGCTGCTACCTAAATGTCCTCAGCTCATTTGGCCATCATTTTCAAGCTCACAACCTCGTGCCATCTTGAACCTCAATCAATCAAGCTCTACAGGAAAGGCCGCCCAAAATCAACACCGCCTCCTGGGAATCCACGCCGACTTTCCCGGAACCCCCGCGCGCAGCAATGCGCCTCCACCCACCTCGACGGATCTAAGCTCCGTCCATCCGCCGTGCTTATCTTTCTCTCTTCCTGCCGCCCCATACCCCCGGACCGGCCATCCTCACCATGTCCCGGGCGCGCTCGTTTGCCCGCGGCCTGGCCTCCGGCATCAAAGTCGTCGCCATGCTGCACCTGGTGAGCACGTACGGCGTGATGCCGTACCAGTCGCACGGCCCGTCGATGCTGCCGACCTTCGAGGTCGACGGCGACGCCATCGTCATCTCCATGTTCCACCGCTTCGGCCGCGCCGTGCGCGTCGGCGACGTCGTCGCCTTCCAGATCCCCATCAACGACGGCTGGGGCGTCAAGCGCGTCATGGGCCTGCCCGGCGACTACGTCCGCATCGACCGCCCGGATGCCCCCGCTGACACCATGATCCAGGTACGTGTCTATCCTTCCCTCTCAGCCTTGCGGCTCACGTGTCCGTGTGCTGCTGGCACCACCGGTTGACTGATAGCTGACCGTAGAAATATCTGCCGTGAATGTAGGTTCCCCAGGGCCATTGCTGGGTAGTTGGCGATAATGCTCCTGTGTCCAGAGACTCCAGGGATTTTGGCCCGCTTCCACTGTCACTGGTGAGAGGCAAGATCATCGCCAAGTTCAACTACCCATTCAAAAACTTCACCAGAATAACCAATCCCTTAACACCCGTGCAGTGATGTGTCCATCACTCCCTAGAAGGGGCCCTACCCCACAGATCTTGTACTGTGCTGTGTACAAATATATGAACGCCATGTATTGCAAATTAATGATTTCCAACTATGCATGTAGTTCCCTAATACACCTTTCCAAGCATATCACTCATATACCAGGAGTTCTTTGCTGTTAAGTAGCAGAAAAACCATGATATATTATATTAACATACAGGCTCTCCTACAAGGCAAAGCCTAGAAGTTCTCAACAGGGTAGCTTTTCATATTAAAGAAAGCCAAACCACCTTTTCGGATTTCATAAACCTTTCCATATCTTATAAGAAACAAAAGGTATCCCAGAAAACTATTACTAGTAAAAGAAGACACACTAAAGCCATAGGAATACATGAAATTAAACAGCTTAATACAAGAAAAAAAAAGACGTATAAGAATTGTTAAAAGATAGGAGTGAGGGAGAGTGAGAAGACAAGGAGTGAATAGGTAGAAGAGAAGATAGTAGTCGATAAGGTAAAAATGAAGAGAGTAAGGAAAGAAGAAGATGAAGAAAGCCCCAGAATGATATAGAGAAATAGAAGGAACCCCCCTCATCATTCCTCATCCACAAGAGAAAACAGAAATGCCAAAAAAGAGAAACTCCCCCATATAGAACATGATCGCTAGTGAAAAAGTTCTTGGAAAAACGCCACTGAAACACCTTGCCTTATGTGATTGGAGTTAATCAGGGAATCCCCTTGAAAGCCTGATATTCCAAGCCCTTTCCAAGTAGGAATAGAGAGACTTGGGAAAGACACCAAAAGGAAAAAAAAAAAAAAGTATACACCCAGGTATGATAGGATGTATAAGAAGAGAGAAGGAAAAAAGAAGAAAAAATTTGAAGAATTAAGGAGAGAAGAAGGGAGAACAAGACCGGAAGGCTTCTGGGTGGAGGGCTGCCCTTCTCGAGAACATGAACACTTATCCTTCGATATGGGCCTTGGAGAGGCTTTGGCCCAGCAGGCTCAGGCAGCTTTGGGCAAGGTTGATGACTTCAGCATCATCCTCATCTTCGTACTTGGGGTTGATTTGGCGGTTGGCAATGGCCTTGGCCTCATTGAAGATATCTTCAGACTTGCCAATCAAAGCAATAAGCGCCTTGTCCTCAGACTCCAGCAGCTGGAGAAGTGTCCATATCGAGATGTGTTGGAAGGTAGGGTCGTCACTGGACAGGAAGCGCACCAAGTACCCGTGGATACCGCCCTGGGGCTCGAGCCAGTTCTGAACGAACACCGAATAATCGCCAACTGTGCAAACAGGTCAGTATGACATGCTAACAGGCCCTGGAATTGAGAGGAGAGCTTGCGCGGAACTTACCCTTGGACGAAAGGTTGCCCAGCGCCGCGGCACTGTTTCCTTGGACCTCAACGCTGCTGGAATAGGTCAAGGGGATGAGAACATCGAAAACACCCATGTTCAGCAGATCGGACTTCAGGTCATCGCTAAGAGCCAAAACCGCAATAGCTGCTGTCATTTCACATTGCACAGACAAAGGCACATCGAGGACCAGTTGCTGGCACTTCTGGACGGCTCCGGCATCGAGAACGAGAGCCTTGTTCCGGTCGGAGCTGGCGGCCAGGTTCCGTAGAGTCGAGATGGCGTGGCACTGAATCTCTTCGTTGTCGGTAGACCCCAATATGTCAACCAAGGGGTTGAGGAATCCGGCCTCGATAATGGGAGCCTCGTTTTGCGGGTGGATGGAGATATTTCGGATGCAAGCCACGGCGGAGAGGATCAGCGGTAGATACGAGGATTGCAGGAGGCGGAGAAGGCGGTGCAAGCCATTCGCACGGACAATCTCGAGCTGGTACTTTTCGTCGGAGGCAAGATTTCGGAGAGCCAGAGCGGCCTGGCACTGGACTTTGGGCGAAGTCGAATCCATCAGAGCAACAAGAGACTGAACCAGTTTCGGCTCTGTATGGGAAAGCTTCCGTCGGTTGTTCACGTCGACGGCAATGTTGCTGAGCGCAGTGGTACAGTAATACTGGACGTCAACATCCGGAGACGATAGGAGAGTGACAAGCACCGGAATGGCGCCGGCATTAACAAGCTGTTGCCGGTTTTCATCTAGAGGGAGAGAAAGAAAAAAAAGGCACGACGTGTTAGATGCGGCGTTGGCCGGCCTCGGTGACGGACCAGGCCGAAAAAGGCCGGGGTGGGTGGGGTCCAGCTTACCAGAATGGGTCATGTTGAGGAGAGCACCGGTGGCGTTTCTTTGAACTCTCATGTCGCGGGACTTGGCCAGACGGGTGAGAGGACCGAGAGCACCGGATTTAGCAATGGTGTCCTTGTTATCATCGTGGGTAGCGAGATTGGTGATGCAGCCAACTGCGTTACACTGCACCTCAACATTTGTCGAGAGCATCTGGCGAATCAGAGGCGCCAAACAGCCGCGGCTGACGATGACAACCTTGTTTTCATCTGTAGAGCACTGATGTTAATAGCCGGCGTAACCATGAATCGGAGTGCGGAACTGAAGATCGTGACGGGAGGAACGTGGAAGCGGCGGATGCCGGGTAGGGCACGCCGCTGCATGGAGCAAGGGAGAGACGAACTGTTGACGGCGAGATTTCCCAGCGCTGCGCTGGCTGCTCGTTGAACTTCGATATCGGGGCTCTGGAGAAGATAGACAATAGGGTCGAGGGCGTCTCCGTCGATTTCGCTGACGTCTAGAGATGAGAGAGCGAGGGAAAAGTGTTAGAAAGAAGGTCTTTGTATCTTTGCATTGAAAAACAAGCAACTCACCTCTCTCGGTGATCTCGGCGAACGTCAAGCTAGCACTTCGTTGGAGATCGATATTATCTGAATAGGCCAGGACGCTCAGAGCATTGAGCGGTTCGCCGGAGAAAAAGTCGACCTCTCCGCGCTGTTGGAGTGTTAGCTGTCGGAAGTTCTCTAGTGGTCTATATAGGCGTTTGCGGTTGTGGTGATATACTGACGTTTTCCAGGTGCTCAAGGACTTCAGCCACAGCCTCGCGTTCGTAGTCAGCAATGTAGTTGTCGTAGTAGCCTTCGCGGGACCAGCCTAAGAAGCAGTGTAATTGCCAGTTAGCCTTGGGGCACAAACAAATCACCAGACACAAGTTTTGCCCTGATCTCGTGATAGGATCAGATGAGGGAGGATGATCTTACCGCCACAGCAGGTCGAGTTACAGACACCCATGGTTACAACCAGGGAGGGTATCGGTGGAAAAAGAGATGAAGGATGGGAAGGGGTAAAGGATGAAGTCGATGAAGCCAAATGAAAAGCGAAGCCGACGATGACGGAGCCCAGGAGATGACGGACAGCGCAGCTTGAGACACCGGGGTTCGGCTCTGGGGAATAGACGGATGTTGAGAGTTGTTGGGGGAACGCTGGAAGTGGCGATTCGACCGGGTCGGAAGAAGTAAATAAAAATGAATGAATAAGAGGAGGCGTTCGGGATGACAAACTCGTTCAGTGGTGGTAGTACAGTGGATGAAGTTGTTGACAAGGAGAGAGACGGAGGACAACGGATCGGCTCTAGCTTGTACGGCAGAGAAATGAAGGGGAGGAAGTATTGAGGAGACGACAGGGAAGAAGATATTCAGAGAAGTTTATCAAGAGAACACGGTCTTAGTCAGAGGCCCTGGCAGAGTTAGGAAGGAACACAGGAACGAGAAAGTGCAAGACAAGGTGACGAAAAAAGAACACAAAAAAGGTATAGAGAGAGCTAAGACGCAAGACGATTTTCGCGTAGCCAGAAGTGTAAGGCAAAGAAAAAAGCCCTCCCAGGATATGAACCAGAAGAGGCAAGACTGAAAAAGAAAAAAAAAAAGGGAAGGAGGGAAGGAAGGAATGAATAAGCAGTCCAAAAATCAGAAGAGAAGAAGATGGAAAGATGGAATCAACGAGACCAAAGGGGCGGCAGAAGAAGACAGGGAATGACAACGATGGAGAAGTTCGAGATGGGAAGGGAGAGAGGGAGGAGCGAACAAGCTCTCTCTCTTTCCTGCTCGACGTTTTTTCTCTTCTGAAGCCGGCCTTTAGTAGAGAGTGTGTCGCTCAAAGTACTGTAACACGGCTACTCTAGATGACCGCGCCGCCTATTGGTCGGCTGACCTTTGGGGGCAACGCAAGTCGTGCTTGTAGAGCCGCGATGGAGATCCAGGCCATTAGTATCGAGGCGCTTTCTTTTCTTTTTTTTCTTTTCTTTTTCTTTTTCTTTTTTTCCTGTATCCAACAGCTAGCTACTCGCACCTGTACTCTGCAATGTAAAGCCATAGCGGCTGGGAATGTTTGTGTAGAGAAGCTGATATGTTTTCCCCGAGACTCTACATCTGTCTATCTGTATGTACGTCTCCGCGGCTGGAATGAGGCACGCACGTAAAATCCTGGCCCACCGACTACGGGAGAGACGAAGAGGAGTGCATATGTCGGCGGACAGATGAATGAAGCAGACACCATTGACCAAACAGGCGCACGAAGACCGAGTTAGGGTCCCCCACCACCAGACGCAGTCACGATAGAGGCTGTAGTGGCAATATTATATGTCGTCCGAGATACTGCTGGCCGAGGGGAGCAAGCAGACGCAGCAAACAACGGAGTACAGACAAACAGGAAATTCTCAGAGACGCCAATGAAAAGAAAAGAGAAAAAACCGCTCAAGACTGCCGTCGCGGTGGTTTGGGCTTAGAATGTCCCCTCGTGTTCCAGATAAGCAGTGTTGGGCGTCGCACAAGACCATTCCATCCCGGTTCCCGTGCGTGTGTTATCGACGCGACTGTGTGATACAACGCCCACGGCATGTTCATTCCTGCCTGACCACCACCTCCACCAGGACCACGATGGCAAATGTCTCTGATGGCACGGGAGGCCGGGTGCTCTTTATCTATGAACATACAGCACAGGAGAGGGCCGGCAGTGTCGGGTTGGGTCGGCCAGCCGGAGTGGAGTGGGAGGGCTTGGGCTGATACTGGCCGAGCAGTGTGAAGGTGGGTGTTGGGTTATCGACATACATGTCAGTGGTAGGCAAGTACCTAAGTACGTACAGTACATACAAGGATGACGGTATAAACAGAAGAGTGGAGGTGAGTGTCTGTCCTGCTGGTGGTGCTGACGGCGGCCAGAG
Source organism: Knoxdaviesia capensis (assembly GCA_001510575.1). Lineage (NCBI taxonomy): Eukaryota > Fungi > Ascomycota > Sordariomycetes > Microascales > Gondwanamycetaceae > Knoxdaviesia > Knoxdaviesia capensis. The sequence continues at coordinate 3,684,247 of LNGK01000004.1, read as the reverse complement.
CTCCTCACTTCATATGCACATGCAGAACATGCACGGTGACAGTTGGAATCGATGTAGAGGAAAGAATGTGCCTGTGGAATGGGTGCAGGCCTGTCTGTGGCTTGCTTGGGTGGCTAATGTCCAGTGGGAATAGCGTCTCTGTCGTCCACGGACCATGGGAGCTTAGTATGTAGGCGTACTTGTACATGTTTCCCCCCAGCCACAATATAGGGAAGACGTGGAGCTGAAGAGGCCGTCTACGACTCCTCTTTCTCTAGAGATGAAGATAGGCAGGCAAGATCACCAGCCATCACATATCATGACAGGAGAAGAGACAAAGAGAACGAAAGGAACAAACACGTCGCTCATAGCCAGCTCATCATCGTAAGTTGGCCTGATAACATTCACCTCACTGGCTTTGGCCTGGGCCTTCTGCCAACCCGTACTTATCTCTGCCCAGTAAAATGTCCTGCGCTGCAACTTCTCCCCTGCACGATTATTGGTTCGCCTCGAACATCCCTCTCTAGCAAGCAGCAATCACCCCGCTACCACCCAAACCGAACAGAAAAAGGCAGTGACAAATTTCGCTGTCACCCTCTTCCCCTCCGGTGACGTTCCCAAAGCCCCAACAAGTTCACTATCAACATTGCTACATCACACCCCGATCCCAAGTCGACAAAAAAGTCTCACTTCTGGCCCCTCTGTCTCTGAATGTGCCGGTTATTGCGCCGCCGTCTCTTGTTCGTTTCCCCACCGATGCTGTAGAGACCATCCACCACACCGCCGGTTCCTAAAGTGAAGTGCCACCAGTACAACCGTCACCTCTCACACACCCCCCTCCAGCGACGATCCCTCCTCCGATACAGGCGCCGGACCCTGACTCCAGCTTCAACTCCAAAGAGAGAGAGACAGTAGGACAAAAGGATGCTCTAGACATCCACAACGGAGCGCTCTCCGGCACACTCAACCACACCATGTCCTCTTCTCCTCCTCCCGCTGCTGCTGCTGCCGCTCAACCTCAACCTCCTGCTACCACCATCACCGCCGGCTCCGATCCATCCCCTTCTGCCGCCGTCTCCACCGCTGCCGCCGTTACCGCCCCCGCTATCGAATCTCACCCCACCGCTGCTGGCCCCGCCGCCGTTGCTGCCGCCGTCGCGACGCTGACCATTTCGCCGTTCGACCCCGAGTCGCCCATCCCCTCGCAGATGCTGCCTCCGTCTTTGGAGGTCGATAGCGACGAGCAGGCCACTGTCTCGCATATCGACCTGCCTCCTCCAAAATCCGACGAAATGGCCAACCCCGCGATAAATCCTCTGGACCGTGACCAGATGCAAGGACTGGTATGAGAACAATCTCCTTCCTCCCCATCGGGGCTGTCCATCGTCGTCGAGAGAGGGATTGATTGCTTGAACATGACACCGAACATCTCAATTCGTGCAAATTTATCTTCTAACTGCCTTTCCCCTTTCCCGCAGAGAGCAATCCGCGAGTTTCTCAAGGTCCGAACCAGCTACGATGTCCTCCCCCTCTCTTTCCGACTCATCATCCTCGACACCGACCTCTTGATAACCAAGAGCCTGAAAATCCTCATCCAAAACGGTAACGACCGCCTCTCATGTTTTTACCAAGGACTATCACAACTTTGAACACTCTCTAATCTGCTCATCTTCAGCCATTGTCTCTGCCCCCTTGTGGGACTCCCACACCTCGTCTTTTGCCGGTTTACTCACCAGCACCGACTTCATTAATGTCATCCAGTATTACTGCCAGTTCCCCGAGGAAATTGGTGCTTTGGAGCAGTTTAGACTCCGGAATCTGCGTTGTACGTGTGCTCTCGTCTGGCATATTCCTTTACCTTGTATCCTAATCCAACCACCCATCTTAATTGATCGTCCAAACTGCTAATTTTGGCATCTCTGCCTCCCCCTCGTCATAGCTATCGAAAAAGCCATTGGCGCCCTTCCGCTAGAAACCCTCTCGGTGAACCCCAGCCGGCCACTCTACGAAGCATTGAAACGAATGCTGAAGACCAAAGCCCGGCGGATTCCCCTGATCGACACCGACGACGAGACCGGCCGCCAGATGGTGGTCAGCGTGATCACCCAGTACCGCATCCTCAAGTTCATCGCCGTCAACAACGAGTACAACACCATCAAGCTGCGCAAGACCATCCGCGATATCGGCCTCGGCACGTACAACAACCTCGCCACGGCGAAGATGTCCAACACGGTCCTCGACGCCGTTCACCTGATGGTCGAGCGGAACATCTCGTGTATCCCGATTGTCGACCGCCACAACTGCGTGCTCAACGTTTTCGAGGCCGTGGACGTGATTCCTTGCATACAGGGCGGTACCTACGAAGAGCTCGACTCGGATATCGGAGAGGCTCTCTGCAAACGATCCGACGACTCGCCGGGCATCTACACCTGCATGGAGGACGACCGGCTAGACTCGATCTTCGACACCATTCGGAAGTCCCGCGTGCACAGACTGATTGTCGTCGGGGAAGGCAATCTGCTGCGGGGAGTCATTTCCCTATCAGATATCTTGAAGTATGTCCTGCTCTACGGCGAGGAAGACGACGAGTAAATTCGCGGCTGCTTGAAGATACCTAAGCCAGGCAGGTTTCCTCTGCCTGCTAGAAACATATACGACCGTTTTCTCAGTTCATCCACATAATCCATTTCCCATCTCTCTCATTTCTTCATTTCATCTCTTCATTTCTTCTCCCTCCTTCTTGAACTCTTATCTACCAGGATGTTGGACGGACCATGTTTTTGATTTTATCTTGTGGCGATTCTTTACAATAGAAGGGACTATTCTGGGCTGGTGGCGGCTGCGGAGCTGGTGGAAATCTTGACGCCTGTTCTACTTTGGACGGTTTTTATCTTTATTTTTCTTAACAACGAGAGACCAGAGCTCCCTCCAACTTGGAAGGGGGGTCTCATTCTCCTGTGTCATTCATTTCATTTCTCTGATCGTTTATTTGACGCTGGGTTTACGGTTTTCAATGCTCTGATCTGTTCAATACGTTTCTCGTCTTCACACCAAGTTGCTCATATCAGTAGAATGCTTGTCCGTCCTTTGGATTTTTTTCTCCTTCTTGTCCCCCTGACTTCTCGCTTGATTCCGGTTTCTTCTGCAGTTACGGTCCCTGCATAAAGTGAAAGGAAGGTAAGACGCGGGGTGCATGTGGGCGTTTGCATGATGGATGTCACTTCGCTGTTTGTCTTCCGCACATCCAGACTTCGAGCTACGACGGGAGTTACCAAGACCAGCAGGAAAAGGGGGAAGCATCTCCTTCCACAGCTCTCAACTGACGATGAAACCCAACCCCGGATACGCACCTGACTGGGACTGAAATCATCCATCACGATGTCGCTCGTGGCTGCCGGGAGAACCACGGCCAGGGAATCCTCGGTTGCCCAGATACAAGAACGCCTTGTTCTCACAAACTCGGTAAGGGCGTTTGGTGAAGCTGCTGGCTTTTTCCTTCTTCTTTTCTTTGTCCCCCTTCACTATGGGCGAGGGAGTATCAGTGTGGCTTCTTCTTTCTTGGATCACTGTCTTGTTTGGATTTCATCCTCAATCCTCAGACAGGTGAAAACAGCTCCCGAGACATCTGAGCAGGGCACACACACCACAGCTTATTACACTGTTACTTATTCCTGGTTCAGAGGCGTTTGGCTATCATTGATTCGCACCTATAGATTATATATTCACTTGTGTCTGTTTCTCCTTTTCGTTGGTTGGCACAGCTTCTATCCCGAGGTTTCCTTTTGGCAGCTTTCTTTTGGCAGGCGTATTATATCTTCAGCTTCGTCTTGTTGCTTTTTTTCCTTTTCTTCTCTGGCGAACTTTTTCTTCATCTCTATCTTTTGAGTGTTCTCGACAGAAAGACAATCTTGATACGGAAGACATGGCCACTGAGAGTGAACTGCCCGAGTTGCCCGAGTTGCCCGAGTTGCCCGAGCCCGTGGTGGTGGCTGACGCGCCGGAATCGCGGTCCCGGCGACGAGCGAGCTTTGTCGCGTCCCTCTCGGACGCGTTGGGGCCGCGGTCGCGGATCCGCCGCAGCTTCGGGATGTCGCGGTCGGGCACGAGCACTCCGTTTGAGAATCTGGGGTCGGATGAAAGCGGCTCGGATTCAACCTCTGATACGGAGGTCGAAGAGCCGGAAGATGATCGATCGGCGTTTGTACGGGCGTACAACGAGATTGCTGAAAAGGTAAGGAAACCGAAAGCTGTATGCGCTAGATTACTTTTCATGGCTGACGATGACTTGACAATGCTTTAGGAGATGCTTCCGGTGCTGGATAGCAACGTGATTGATAGAATCAAGGTGAGTGACAGGAGTGGCCCCCGTTTGCATGCCTGCGCAAGCAGTCTATATAGCTGACCATGAACGATAGTCCGGCACCGCTTTACATCAGCCTTCGGGCCGACCATTCTTCTCGCGGATCTTGGCCCGATCCTCAGTCCATTCAGAAAGCCTCGGACGAGACCCGAGAGGCCGTCGTATCTCTGGAATTTTGGGACATCACCGAAACCATCGCCGGCTGGTGGATCTCCACGACATGTTCCGCGTCAGTGGAAAGTCGATGCTGAGTCTACCCTCAAGCTTTTCTCCGGCTCCATTCATCCTTCCAACCTGTATCCGAGCCACTGCAGACCATCTGGCCGTTTATGGTGGGTTTTATAGTCGTAAATCCGTGCCTTCGTGATTGAACTCGTTTGCTGACCGTCTCGTTTGCTTTCCGGTGTACTCTCACAGGTCCCTCCACCCGAGGATTATTCCGAATTCCCGGCTCGACTCGGGTCATCAATGCTCTGTTCGACTATTACATTGACTACTCCCAAGAAGAGGCCAGTTTCTCCGATACCATCCGCCGGTCGACTCTGCCCGAACACATCCGAGCATCCGTCCACGATATTGCGTCGGCCTTCAAAAAGTTCCTCTCCGTGCTTCCGGGCGGTGTCCTTGGATCATCGGAGCTGTTCAACATCTTTGCCGCCATCTATAGTGCACAAGTCAAGCGTGACCTTGAAAGAGCCGAGAAAGATGACAGTTCTGACCAGGATGCCAAGTCTGGAGCCGCTCTAGCTATAGCTCTTGCGATTGCAGCTGTTCAGTCAAAGCAGAGACGAGATCTTATCTGTGCTGTGTTTGGGCTCGTCTCATTCTTGGGGAGCCGAGCCGAAGACTTCCACCACATTCCGGACAGCACTGCACCAGACTTGATGGGATATGGATCTCTCGGGATTGTTTACGGGCCACTTTTAGTTGGCAACTTACTGGACTGCGGAGAGACTGACGAAGATGCAAGACTCCGTCGAGGATCTCACTCGGCGTTCAAAGGCTGGATCCATCGGCATGCTTCACGACGGGTTAAGTCAGACATGGGGGGCGAGACACAGCCGATTCCAACCATCAAAACCGTTGATCAGTCAAGACTTGCGAACCACGTTGCGGAAATGCTGCTGAGCCACTGGACTCTGGTTGTCAAGCACCTGAAGAGTCTGAACGCTATGCCACCCTACGAGAATCGCAAGTCAGCTCTGAAGAAGCTGGCCACAAACGTGACGAGTTCGGTGATCCACGAAGTCGACTCCAACCCTGATGATGACATTGAGACTCTGGTTACAGACTCGCGGATGAGTAGTGACTCAAAGAACAATGGCACAGACCCGCAACGTGAGGGGGATGATTCTGGGACGACGGCTGAGATGACGACATCCGGGTCTTCTGTACCTATCAGCGGTTCAGAAACTCTTCCCCAGACTGGCAATGCGGAATGTCGACCAAAGAAAGCCGAGCAAAATAGCCGGCTGGATCAGGGCCACACACACGCAGCCTTGCAGGAAAGCCCAAAGCAAGCTGTGGAGCCTGACAACCAGGGCACCGATGATCTCAAAGTGAACACGAAATTCGCCATCGGTGGGAACCGCTCGATTGGCAGCTGTGAAACAGCTGCGGAAGTTGGGAGCAGAGCGAATGGGCTGCCACACGCTGGTGTTGCAGGTAGGGTTACTCAGGCCTCTTCATCATCCGCCCGTGATGCCAACGACGACGCATATTTCCCCGGAGATAATCCGCCTGACGACAGTGGGAACAAGCCGTTAATGCGAAACCAAGGGTTAAATGAGTTTAACCCGCATTTAGACGCCCGCTTCGGAGACGAATCGGCCAAGGTTCTGCTATGGCCTCAAGATAAGGGTCGGAGAGATGCAGCAGCAGACGACGACCCAACCACCACCTCCGCCAGCGGTCCTACGCTGCCATTCACGATGAAACAGTCGTCAACAGAAGCGGCCGGCAATCGGGTTGATACTACCTTTGAGGTCCCGTTGGGGGGTGGTGCAGATAACAGCCAGCCGTGCCAAGCCGAGAGCTGCACAACGATCCTCAACCCCACCCAGAGATGTGCAAGCAACGGAACATATGTGACAGGGCCACAAGCAGCACAAGCAGGAAGTGGAGGAGCGGCTGGGGGCTGTGGCGGCGTGAGAGCAATGGCTGCTCTGTTTGAGGGTGGTGGTGCTGCAGCTAAGCTTGCCAAAAGTGAACGCACCCCCCTCATGATGACATCATTACATCAACAGCCAGCCAAGGGGGCTACGTACGAAGCCGCAATTGGCTCAACCGACGATGATGAACAAGGACCGGCTGCCAGCAACTCTATGGGCCACATCCACCCCGCACTGAGGGAAAAGGGAACACCCAACAGCGCCTGTCTGCCGTTGTCGTCGCCGATGCTGTTATCGCCGTGGATGTCCCCCATCCCTCCACCTCTGAAGCTGTCTTCACGCGGGCGGACCAGCCAGTGTGGTGGTGTGCAGCCACGCACTTTTGACGTGCAAAACATGTCAAGCCTGCCTGGGAAACAGAGTGATATTCAGGGTCCAATGGACACTGGCCCCCATCTTGGTAGCCGTGATCGTCCTGCTGCTGGCTATGGTCGTCCGCTGCCCTTCCCCCCCGGCCACCGTGACTCGCCTGCATATGGTGGTGGTCAGTGCTCGCCGCATTCAGCAGAAGTGCACGCCCCTCACGATGATGTGCACTCCATGCGGGAGTTGCATTGCAGCCAGGCTCTGGAGAGTGTCCACCTCACGACTTGCAGGAGCAGCAGCTGCAGCAGGATGAGCTGCAGCAGCGACACTAATGCCAGTGACAACAGCAGTGATGATCGTGCCAACACACCAATGGCCGTCAGAGCCCAATGTGACGAGGGTGTTACGCCTGCTGCCTCTCCGACTGCTGCCCCGGTGTCACTCAGCCTGTCCACGCTGGCGTCGGTGTCGTCGCCGCCCATGTCTCCCGCTCGGAGCTTTTCAGGGTGGCCCGGCACTGCGGAAGACACTGAGCGGAAGCTGGAGTTCTGGCGACTTCGTGCTATTGCCGCGGAAGCCAAACTCGCGCGGGCCACGGGCTCATCGGCCAGCGATCTCATCTTGGGGGGAGGGTTCCAGGATGATGACACGCAAGTTGCGTCTGCATCTTCGTCTGAAGATCATGCTGGGGGGGAGGGTCACGGAAGACCAGCCGATAGGAAGGAGCCGGAGTCGCCTTCACCGAGCACGGTGTGAAATTGCCCGTCATATATGTAACCCACCACCACTTCCTGACCTCCCTCATGTGTCTCAATTCTTATTATTATTATTTGTAGGGGGTGTCGGGGAACAGAGAGGAGGGACAGGATGAGAACGGGATGAGGAGAAAACTTCTTGATTATGACGATTATGATGGCTATGCATGACTGACATTGACATATATATCTTTAAGGTTAACCAAGATAGGCTTTTTGCTTGCTCTGGCTTGGATTATTCTTTCACTCTTGGCTTGTTGCGTGTTTGCTTGTTAGGGGGGATGAATGAGGGAAACGAGAGGGAGGAAGAGAGACTATTAGATAGGTATAGTTCTTTAGCCCAACTTTAAACCTTAATCGATGCCCCGTCTGTCATGGTCGCTCAGGTTTTGCTCTTGACACTACTATGATGTATTTCTCCCGAGTCAGGGGAGGGGGTGGTGGCTGGAGGGCGTGTGTCTGTCTGCTCGAGAGAATGAGCGATCGTGGGATTTTGTGCGGACAAGACAGATGTGAGTGACACGCTGGACGGTGTACCCCCGGGACCTTTGGATATGGAGGGGAGAGCACCTTCGTGAAATGCACTTTCGGGGGGGAGGGGAGGGGAGGGAGATTGTCCTGCAGGTGAGATGATGGGGGTGTATACGAGGGTGCTTCACCGTTCTGCATATCAGCAGCAGCAGCAGCAGCAGAAGAAAAAAGAGCAAGCAGCCACGCACACGCCCCGGGCTTGCTTCCCCGTACATGTACCGACCAGGGCGGGGCCGGAGAAGAGGAGAGAATGTGGACTGTACTGTCGATACACGCAGATTGCAGACTGGGGACAACACGATCGGAGTGTGCACACATGCCACATGCACACACCCCCATCCCCTCTCCCCATCGTATCTTCCGGTAAAGAAATGGGAGGTAGGGGGGGAGGTAGGGGAGGTAAGGGGNAAGGGGGGGGGGGGGAGAGAAATAAGATAGAATCGCAGAGAAGCACCGCGAAGGGCATGTATAGGTCGAAATTGAGACATCATGATATCATATGCTGGGCTTTATCTGGGGGGGTGTGTGGGCGCCCTTTTTTTCGGGTTTTCTTTTCTTTTTCGCGCCGACTAAGAACACAGAAAATCGCACATGGCGGGGACACACCCCTCCTCCTCCACGAAGCTGCCAAAGATCAGAAGAAGGAAAGAAAGAAAGGAAGAAAAAAGGAAGAAAGATAAAAAATAATAAAATAAAATAAATTAAAATAAAAGGTGTGTGTGTGTGGTGAAGATTTCAAAAAAAAACCCCGAAAATAGCTAGGTATGTGTTTCCACCCTCTCTCGCCAGAACGTACACTCCCCCTCCTTCACGACCGCTTTTCTTGTCCTTGTCGTTCCGGCAGGACCAGGAACAGGGAGACTAGCATACTCCCCGGTGAACACACACACACACACACACACACACACACACACAAACACACACGCGCGCACGCCCTCCACGAGCGTGGTTCACGGCTTCTTGACCCTCCACCGCCCGGCGCCATCCTGCTCGATAGCCACCGAGAGCGTGATCTTGCCGATTCCGGCCGCCGCGAGGTCCAGCAGCGCGGCATCCGCCAGGAGGTGCTTGTCCTTGTTCTTGCCGGTAGCTTCGTAGTTGTCATCATCATCGTCGTCGTCGTCCTCTTCCTCCTCTTTCTTGATCTTGTGCTCCTCGGCCTCCATGTCCCACTCGTCCAAGAGATCGTCGTCGGGGTAGGGCTGCTGGGGCTGGGGCTGGTGTTGGTCCTGGTAGCCCGGCCCACGTGCGTGCAGCAGGCTAGGGGCGGTGGTACCAGCAGTAGCAACAGTAGTGGTCGTGATACGACGGGAGGAATTGGGCGTGGGATGAAGCGCCAAGGGGGCGGCGACAGCGGGAGGGGGTGAAGAATGAGGATTGCCGGGGCGGCTGTGAGTGGCTACTGGAGCTTCCCAAGCTGCTGCTACCGCCGCCGCCGCTGCTGCTGGGGGGTTTGATCGGGCGGGCGAGGGTATCTTCGTAGGAGAGGAGGGCTGGGCGGAAGTGGCTCTGTACGGGTGTTGGTGTGACTTTGCCGAGAGGTAGTCGGAACGCGAGTCTCGGTCGGACTGGTGTGCTAGCGCTGCAGGAACTGCCCCTGGCCGAAGTACCGGGTACAGAGGCGGGCTGCTGGGTGGCATAGAGCTAGCTACCTCCCATAGCAGATTGTCGTCCTCGCTGTCACTGGCATGGTAGAATTCGTTGCTGGCGTCAAAGAACGGGTCGTCATCATCAGAGCTGGCATCGTAGTAGCCAGGCACAATTTGGGCATAAGGCAAAGAGGGAGAAGGACCCGGCTCGTAGGTTGATACGGAAGACGCCGGGTACGCTGTGGATGAGTAAGTGGAAGTTGGGGAGAGGAGAATATCATGGCTGTAATAGTTGGACCTGTGGTGGCATTCGCGAGATGTAGTATTATTATGTGCTCTAGACCCGACCACTGGCTGCTGTCCATGTAGCGGGGTAGTGTTATTCCGTGACTCCAGGTAATTCCCGTCATGCGAAAAGTGCCTGACAGTGGTATTACTGGGTCCAGCAGCAGCAGAGGATCGTTTGGGGAGCTGGATTTGAGAAGGAGGAGGAAGAGGGGGTTCGTTTCGATTCGAAAGGAGAGCCGACCGCGCCATGGGCGCCCGTTGAGGAGGAGAAGATGGCGGAGAAGGGAGAAGACTGGTGAAGGAGTGCGTAGTAGATGCTGCAGACACAGAACGATAAGCCGACGTGTTGGCAACAGCATCTCTGGTGTTTCTGACAGCGGCGGTACCGGCCGTTACAGCAGGCACAGCCGGCGTCATTAAAGGCACCGGAGCGGCCGGAGCAACCGACGGCCAAGGTCTGGGCACCGGCACCGGTCCGGAGGAGATCCTGGCAGAGGGACGTGGGGTGGGACGGAAGGTCGTCAACGGGGGCATCGGAGGCGGTGCATGGCGGGCGGCGGCAGGCCGTCAATTGAAGGCAGGCGCGGCTGAATCTACGACGAACAGCTGCTTGAAGGTGTGGGTGGCTTCGACCACGGAGCGGCAGAGCCCAAGATCTGCAAAGCAAACACGCGAAAACATGGGAAAAGTTAAAAATAGAAGCCCAGAAAACACAACAGACCACCACCACCACCACTAACCACTCCCCCCATATATGCACGATATCGTGACAACTCCACCATCATGCAATCCACGCATTCCTTGTCCCCTCCAAACCCCCCTTCCCCCTCGTTTCTTGCTGTTCCCCCTCGGAATGTCACGATGACGGGCCTTGGTGCACGCACACACGCCCCTCCATTCAACGGCTCACCCAAGAAATATGAATAAATGAGAAAAACAAAAAGGAAATCTCACGTACCGACGTTAGGGCCAAGGTCACTGCAGCTAAGCACCTTGACAGACAGGTCAGGCTGAACCTTTCCAATGATCTGTGCAGCGTTGCCGGCGATAAGGTGGGCGTCCTAGATTTGAGGAGAGGGGGGGTGGTCGTGGAACATTGTGTATCAGTAACGACATAGCCTTCACACACACACACACACACACACACACACAAACGCTTCTCGGTTCCTCTGCCGTTCCGCCCTGCGTCATCTGCTCTCCTGATTGTGTTGTTTCCTCTGCGCTACCAACATACCCGGTTCATCATCACGGTGATGGGGCCTTCGGCGTCAACCGTGGCCGAGTCTCCGCGGAGCTGGAGCACCTTGCCGACGAACATGACGTTCTGGCCGGAGTAGGCATCCAGGTACTGCGCGGTGATACGCGGTGTCGAGGTGGACGGAGCAGCCATGGCGGATACTGTAAGTAAGGAGAGTTCAATGGAAAGTCGCGAAACCTGGTGAAGAAGGCCGGTCTGATCTGGTGATAATGGTGGTGGTGGTGATTGAGAGTTGAAGATTGTAAGGCTGATGATACCACATTATGCCCCGCGTTTTGTCCATACGGCGCTTCCTTCCTTCACACACAGCAAAAAAAACACCAGGCGTAAAAGCGCGTTCTCACTTGAGACGCCCTGCGAGAACATGTGATCTCGCGTGTCAGGCTGCTGTCAGCTGTCGCCAGCCGTCCGCCAGCTGGCATCAGCTCTCGGGTCAATACACTGTGTAGTACGGTACAGAAACCCTTAATCCACGGAAACAAACCCACCATCATAACAGCACATCCATAAAAACCAGCCCGTATTGTATTACCGCATGATGACTTTCATCATCATGGCGACATTTCACATATGCGCGCGCACATACACACACACACTCGCATATCTCCAGCCCGCGCAATCAGGGTAAAATCATAATACGAGGGCTGGGAGGGTGGCAGAAAAATGCTCTTTGTGCTGTGATACTGATACGAGACGAGACATGCCGACTGCAGCAGAATCTTTCTTCTCAAGCCTTTGACGAAATGAGATGAATGTAATAGAGATCTACTGTCGACGGTGTTGATAGGCGTTTAATTTCATGGGGTTTGTCCTGCCTTTTGCCCGCACCGTGTGAGCGATGCAACGGCATAGAGATGATAGTAACCCCCCCTCATTTCTTTCCCTCTCTCGTATGGACCTCCGACGTGCGAGCACACATCGCGAGATAACATCACAAGGGTGTTGTTCCCCAACGCCCGCTGAAAAGCTGCTAAGCAGGCTAAGCTGCATGTGTTATCCCGATGGTGCTTCCTGGCTGTTCTGTTCAGAGCATGGCTTGCGTTTTTTTTGTCGCCGCCGAGAAGCACCACATCCCCCCCCCCCGTCATCCGTTCCTGGGCTGCATAAGTCGGTCCTATAAATATGTCCCTAACTTGTCTGTCTAGTTTGGGCACTGTGGCTGAGCAGTTAGAGAATGAAGATGGAAAGGGATCCATCCGGTATCTGATGGTTTAAAAAAAATGTATATATATTTTTTTCTTTTTGGTGATGCAACAACACACACGGCCAGTTAGAGAAAAAAGAATGAAATAATTGAAGATAACGCAGGGATGTGAGAACACGGTAGGGATTGATTCTTTTATTTTTCTGTTTCTGCGATTTTTTTTCTCTCTGTCGGGCTTTGGAACTTGTCTCGCTGTTGAAACAACTTTTGCAAATCAGTCTACGATCCCCGGCCTTGATTAACCCTTGGCCTGTAACGCCGTTGGGCATCTGCCCCGAGGTCCAGCACGAAGTTACGAGTATCTTTGTGTCTCTTCTCCCTCCTCTCTCTTTTTCTTGCTTCCCCCACATACACCCCACACCCTCACACCCTGCCCGAACTTCGTCGTCCCAAATCCTTGCTGGTTTGTTGTTCGTCCAGGGGATGCCCCTGGTTTGGCACAGAATTTCCCTCTTGGACCTCCAGCATGGGTAGCTTTTGCAAGTGTCAACTAGCCGGCTTCACTAGCTGGAGGCCGGTGTCTTGGGGCGAGGAGGGGAAGAGAGGGGGCGGTCGTCGAGATAGGATGGACCGAGATACCAGCATCTCAGCAACTCGCGGTGAACTCACCAAAAGCTGGTGTACTGTAGATCACAGAACAATGCGGACCCAAGAAATTAGTCCTATTTATAATCTCGATACCTGAAGTGTCTGCCTAGTTCACGGAGCTGACTGCCAGATCAGTGACTACGCAACTTGTGGAGATACCAGCTGCAGCAAATGGACGTGGAGCTTCGGCGTTTGAGAGAAAAAACACACTACTGTAGACTTGCTGTTCACTTGTTTCGGCATCCGATCGCCGGCTCCGTCGTGGGTGGCCCTAGTTGATCACCAAGTTGCCCTCCCACGCTTGGGACGAGTCACCCGGAGCTGGAAAGTACGTGGATGGACCGACCCATCGCTCAGGAAGATATAGCTCGGGGGAGTTGGGGCCCAAAAACCATCACAACCTCGGCCGGGGTTCGATTATCTTCTGCATTTCAGCCCTCACTCTCTCACTCACTCACTCTCTCTCTCTCCCACCCTTGGATCACGAACATCCAAACAAGCAGGAAGAATTCCCCGATTTGTCAAGTTCCGGGCGATATCCCTCAAGACTGTTCCTATATTTATCCTTTTTGACGATGCCAGCGACAAACGTCTACCGTCATGCGATCTTCTAAAAATACATACACGCGCGCATGTAGTTTTCCCAATTGTTGTTCCCCTAAAGAATGCAGCTTCCGTCCCTCCCCTCAAAGACAGGCAAATGTCTCTACTGGGATTAGGAAGCATGGACACACACGCACACACAAACGCACGTACGCACGCCTAACTGCATTGGCACGATGCAGGCCCCTCCAATTCAGAGCTATCTCCTCCCCTAGCTTGACAAAAATTCCAACTGATCAAGCCTGTGTGCTGGAGTGTTTGACACTTTGAAGCTTGGAAGGAGTCTTGGCCGTCTTAAGCCCGTGTATGCAGCAGAGCAGCAGAGGTGCTGGGGGGAGACACAACGTCTGTGAAATTATGCTCGATCTGCCAGGAGACCCACAAGTGCGTCCGCACTAGAGACGTCGCTACCAATGCCGATCAATACCGTGTGTCTGTGCTTCAGGGTTCGTTGTTTAGATGGGAGAGAATCCGCATTCCTCTGTAGCAGAAGGCAAATACACCAGAAACAAGTTCCGTCAGTATTGTCTTGGACGTGTCTGATGGTCTCGGGCAGTGCAGCGCCATCAGGGTTGGGACTACCATGCATCATGTATCATATCTCTGTTTCTTCATTTTTATAAAGAAGAATACTCCAGGAAAAGAAGACAGCAACCCGCTTCAGAGGGAAAGCGTAATGCTTCCACAGCCCTCTTGAAACCCCTTGATAGGCAGAACATACAGGACAACTGAAGGCATAGACTGAAGAGCTATCCGTGAAGCCCAACCCCTCCCTTCTGGGATTGAGAAGTGGGTTTTTTAGGTTTTCAGTGGCTCTTGTATTTATATCAACGAACATCGTCTCTGGCGACGTGCATGTGAGGCTATAGGGAGTCTGACAATGCAATCCTCCACATTGAGAGAGTTTGCTTTTGCTTTTTGTCTCTTTTTCCTTTTTTTTTTCTCATTCTTTTTCTCCCCCGCTAGCCGGCTGTTCCTCCCGTAACAGCGCCAAAGTTTCGGCTGGTGGATGGTGGTGTGCACACTTCATGCTTTCTGCGGGCGTAAGCCGTGTTCACAGGGCGCCCGGGTTTTTTTGGTTTCTTTCTTCTTGGAGCTGCATGGAGTGCGCATGAGAAAAAGTGTGCATCCCCCCAAGAGCCGAAAGAGCGAGAGAGCTGAAAACGCAAGAAGACAAGTCAAAAAGGAATCTCGGACACAAGTCCTTCCGCGCCACCGCGCGTTAAAAGCATCCTAGGTGCACCACAGAAGTTGGGAGGAGGATCCTGCATGTATGCAGACGGGTCCAAGCCGCTAGACCAGAGCTACTATCGACGCTATCATTGTCGCTTGGTGTGTCATGGAATGCAGGAGTGCTCAGCAGGACGTTTAACGGCGGGCAGCGAAGGAAAGCCACACACGCCGTTCGTTGCGTGCAAAGGACTGCACTACTGCTACCTATAGTGCGTGTTACGCGCGAGTGTGCCGTGCTATATTAGACACCAGGCGGGCGGTCTCCATAGATATAAGCTTAGGCCGAGATAGGTAGACAAGGCCCGGACAGGCAGGTAAGCATCACACGAAAGAGAGAAGAGGAATCAAAATCGCAAGTCTGCCTGCACCGGCGTGCGGAGCCACAGCGTAAGCCGGAATGAAAGGAATGGACGGTAATCAAGCTTGGGCCAGGGGCCACACTTTCTTTCATTTCATCTCAAATTTTTTGGTCTTTTCGGTGCCCCGAGTCATCCTAGTGCCGAGCAGTTGGCTCCAAGTCTCCAGACGCAAAACGAAAATGGTGTGCCATCTCCGACAGAAACGAGAGGAATCCTTCGAAACAAGCGCCGTCGGACAAAGGAACAAGCGACAGCCAGCGAGTAGTAGAACCCAACCGAGAAAGGGTTGGGTGCCTCTACGTACGGCACCCGGCATCCGGACGAGGAAGAGAATGAGCGGTCTGCCATATGCAGTAGCATTATCAGCATCTCGCAATGCAGCGGACAAGCACCTGAATGGGGAGGGAGGGACTATTCCCAACGCGGGTTACAAGGGACATGCTTATGCGGTCTGAAAAGGAAAAATGCCGAAAAGATAGCATGTTGAGGCTGTATCGATATGCCCGGGAGCAAGGAATATGCGACGGTTCGTTGATATCACAACTCAGGTTTCTCGTTCCTCCGCCACCCGACTGCCAGCTGTCACCGTCAGATGCCGCCATCTGTGTTAACTGTAGGACTAACATAGCGCTGAGCTAAACATTGGAAAGTGACACATAAATCAGGTGGGCTGGCTTCTTTAGTCCTAGATTTTTTGGGGGGGGTGGAGGGAAGGAGGCGAAGGAACGACGCAATGAACGGCCGTGCCTACCCGTTCCTGTTCCGTGGAGGAAACAAAATCAATGACGGCGATGGTGGAGATGCAGCCTGCGCCGACTTTGAAACAAGCTCCACCGCCAACTACATCACCCATAAGTGGTTCCAACAATAGCGCAGGGTCGTAGTGTAATGCGGAGAGAGCAGAGACGCTTTAGTGGGCTCCAAGCGCCTAACCTACTGACGCCTAACGCTAAGCTAGCCCGCCCTGTACTGTAGTCTTGAGAACTGAGAAGACAAGAAAGTGGTGGCAGCTGTGTCAGTTTTGCTTAGCGTTGCTCCGCCTGTCTGTGGGTGCAGCAGGGAAAAGCCACCTAAATTTAAAAATGGCGGCACGCACGAAGCAAAACGGAGCTGTCGCCCCGAGCGAGCGAACGACGCTCTTCCTCAACTCGTGCAGGCTGTTCGCCAATTCGCATACACAATCGAGCAAATTATCAGCGCAGGAGGGGCAGGAGGGGACGAGAGGGGCGAACAAGAGCTGCATACGTCACAGGGGAAGGGTTACTTACACTTCGGCGAGGCTTATAGGGTTGTAGCCTTTGTTCCCTCTCGTTCTCAACATTGAATGGCTGAGCCCGGTTGTCGGCGGCTACATGTAGCTTTTCTCTTTT
Organism: Knoxdaviesia capensis; assembly: GCA_001510575.1. Classification (NCBI taxonomy): domain Eukaryota; kingdom Fungi; phylum Ascomycota; class Sordariomycetes; order Microascales; family Gondwanamycetaceae; genus Knoxdaviesia; species Knoxdaviesia capensis. Next base: position 3,667,653 of record LNGK01000004.1, on the reverse strand, counting down.
TGTGCGTGGAAGTTCTATGGGGGGTTTCCCTTTTTGGGTTTCCTCATTTACGTGTCTGCCACGTAATACCGACAACATCCTTTTTTCCTCTCTTCGTCTTCTTCTGATTTTTACGAGCTGGCATGGTGGTGGGTGTGTGGGTGGCTGCTACGCATTTTGAGATGATGAGCTGTGGATGGTGGTGATGTCAGTGGACGCTGCGCAAACCCGATGCATACACAAATTGACTTGTCTTTTTTCGGCGACAAGCAGAATGCTCCCCATCATCGCGGCTGTACGGAATGGGGGCGCCGAAGTGGAGGCACGACGATGGAGATGGAGATGGAGATGCCCAGCTTTTCTTTTCTTTGGGGGGGCGGGGCGCCAACGGGGCTACCGGGGCTGGCCAACAGACACGATATGCACGTCGGTACGCTACTACTGTACTTACTTACAGTACATACTACTCGAGAGGAGGGAGGATCTTGACAAGATTGCAGGGCGGGACACCGATGATGGAGAGACCGGATGCCCGTTAACCGAAAGCGAAACTGATTCAGTCACAGCTGGTGAAGAAGTTCAGACGGCAGATACTGTACAGTACACACTCCCCCTTGTCCCTCTCCCTCCGGCTCATGTCTTGCTCAAGATATCTTCAGTGAAGCCAAGTTGGAATACCGACAAAGAGGATTAGACAGATTGCCGGAGATACGGTTTTTTGCCACCCACGTTCACGACATTTTGTGGCTGGTTACCTCCGCTACGTGCTATTATAGTGTGCTCCTAACCAAAGCGCTCAAACAAAAAACTCTCTCAAGGGTGCTGCCAACGACGTAAGCTGTCTAAACTGTCTATCTCAGTCTCCCGGCTAAGCTTCAATCGCGCGTTATCTTGGGGGAAGATGGACTTGCCAGCCCGAGACACGATATCCACTTGGCGTGGTACTTGTATATCGCCAGCAAGATCCACCAAGCCAACAGGTAACTCCGGAGGTAAGTGATTGGAGGCCAGCACGAGAGTAAATCACAATCCAGTGGATCCCGCATACCAGGAAATACAGTACAGTACTGTCGAGCTTTTTAGCGGGAGGTCCTTCATCCCTTTGATTTCAGGCCCCTAGACATTTGTCGACACTAGTGACGAGATGAACCGGCATGGACAGACAGACAGGCAGGCAACGCGAGGGTAGTTATTCAACTCCTCCTCATACGTAACTTCTTGGTCCCTCCCGTACTGCAATATACACACACACTCACACACACACACGCGCGCGAGATGAAGCAGAGTGTGATGGGTGGTAGTGGTGGTGGTGGCGGTCCCTGGTTAGATTTGTTTGGAGGCTCAGGCAGGGGATCCACAATTACAAGAAAGCGAAAAGAAGTTTTGGTTGGAACCCTGTGGAAGGCGGCGACGAAGCAACATCACGGGAAAAATAAGTGTCTATACACTGTGATGCGAAAGGGGGAGTGGGTCTCCCAAATCTCCTCCACCCCAGCCAGAAAAGAAGGCGGTGCTCCGCCTCAGCACCGGCTCCGGGTCGGCGCCGTGAAAACTTGGTTGGCAGTCACAAAACCAGAACCCTGCACCCACCCACACCTCACTTACACACGCCCCACGCCCCACCCCTCTCTCTCTCCCCGGACATATCATTCAATGGGGGGGCCAAAAGAGGTGAGGAGGTTGAATAGGGATGGAAGAATATGAACGTGAGGGAAAACCCCACCACCATCACCTATGATTGATTCCCTTTTTTAACTTCCTTTTCGTTCAATTCCTCTCTAGGTCGGAATGTTTTGTTTTTGTGTTCTTGTCCACTTGGCTAAACATTCTGAAAGACCCTCTCCCCCTCTCTTGTCCCCCCCCTTGGAGCTTCGTGATTGGATTGCAAGTGAGAGACTTGGAGGGCCGCGGGTGGCAAAATTACGTGTCGGTCTTCCCCAGACAGTCAATGATGAAACTAAGGGTTTCATAAGGAGGGTGCGAATAGCAGGAAGCCAGCAAACGAGCGCGCATGTACCTGCTACATACATGTGAGCAAGCATATCTGTCTCTCCATGCGTGAGAACATCTGCGTGCGGGAGTATCTGCGACTTATGTGAAAGTGTGTGTGTGCATCGACGCACAAAGACAAAGACAACAAAGGTGCTGGGAGGGCGTCGATGTAGCGAGCGAGGATTGTGATATCGAAGACACACAATCGCAGCCCAAGCTTTCACATCCCGCTTGCCATGTCCGTAGAAACAAGCCACCCACACAGGGTTTCGACAGGAGAGGAGAGCAGATATCGGGCGAGGGTGGTGTTATACAGTAGGTGTTCACATCGTACGGGTTGGGATTGATATTCACGCTCGATCATGGCCATGTAACTGTAACTCTTCTTCGTTCCCATGGAAATTTTATGCACAGGGCGAGGAATGCACAATACGACCTCACGGCTTATTTTTCACAGTAACCTAGACATACGGGTATGTAGGATATACAGTACGTGTATTGCAGCTTTCGCCAACTTTAGGATTATCTTTCCCACCTATATTTTTCTCAGTTCTCCTCTTTCTCTCTTCGTGGTTTTTCTGTGTGTATTGCTAGCTGACTACCATTGATCCAACCCTATGCACCCACCCACACACCCTCTTCCACCCCCGGCCCACGCTTCCTCTTCGGGCCCTTGATACATGGGCAAGGCAGCATTTTCTTTAGGCCACGACCCATGAGGGATCTGCATGTATGTCGTCATAGCTCCGTGCCAATACATGAACGATAGCCACCCAAGCACCAAGCCAGGATTATTATCTAGCTCCTGTATTAACATTTTTTAATCTATCCTGCAGGATTAACCGTGGGTTTTCGGCCAAACTTCACAACAAGAAAAACAGAAAGAAAAATGACATAAAAAAAACCTCCAGGGACAACTCAGTATCTATAATATTATAGTTATAGCCAAAAACACGACAAATCTTGACATTCGTATGGGAAAGCTTCTGTTCCTGTCGGTTCTTTACGATTGTGAATTGTCGGTTTCTGGTCGCGATAGACCGAAGCAAAGGGCAATTGATGCTTACGAGCTTATAGGACTCTGCACATCAGTGGCCAAAGGAATTGTTCGAACTAGGTTCAGGTCAAAAGAACTACCATGGAGGTGGTTAACTAAAATCCCACAAAAGAAGAAGAGAAAAGAAAAAAAGTCCCTAGAAACTAGTGTAGGTTTGCACCTGATGAGTTACTTGTTTCCGATGATAGGTTGGCCCATTGCCGCCTGTACGGACGTAGATAAACTATCTATATATCCGACCATACAACCCCAAACAAATATATATTCCGGTACCACACGGTATACCGTCTGGCGTCTTTTGATTAGGTTGAATTTCGCCATCCACATCTTTTTTTCTTCGTCTTCCAGCGGGAATTATAGTGTATGCGGATGTACGCGGTGTAAGATCGTGTAAGCCCCGGCAGCTAACTCTGCATGTTACCATGGGATGAGATCTGCTGGAAGACGGAGGACGAGAGAGGGGAAAACAACACCATGTTATCTTGCTCTTCTATGGTTCCCTGGCATATCCAGCGTCATGGTTTTTTTTTTTTTTTTTTTTTTTTTTTTTTTACGAGCGTCACAGGATACAGGTGTCATTACACACATCCAATATATTACGACGGGCGCGACACTCACTCCACGGTATCGTACAGGGCACCAGTGAGTTACCTCAGGTATGACTGCAGTTATGCCCAAGTTATTTCTCTCAGAGCTGTCGTAAATTGATTTTTTTTTTTTGTAACGGTGGGCAATCAAGATTTCTTTTTTTCCCTTGTTTTACTACCCCGTCGCGTTCTCACACAGTAGCGGGGGAGGGGAGAGGGAGGGGAGAGGGAGGGAGAGGGAGGGGGCGAGAAATATTCCTATCTTTCTCCTCTTTATCACGCGCGGCCATGTTTGATAACAGGAACGAAACGGATGTCGAACATCCAAACAAACATCGAGATGCGTAATTTAGCCCTATTCCGGAAGATTAGCAGGAAGGGGCATGTCCACAAGTCACTGCCTCCCCCTTTCTCCAAGCCCGAGCAAATAACATAGGCGAGAAACCCCAGGAAGAGGGACAAGAAGAAAGAAAGAAAAAAGAAACTCCATAATTCAATAAAAAATTCAGAATATAAAAGTGATTAAGTAGGAGACACACACACCAACCAGAATACCAAGATACACGGCAGGTTTAGCTGGCACGGAGTGGAGCCCATAACCGGGGGCGAAAAACAGGAAAAAGGAAAAGGGTACGTACCTCCATCTCAGATTACACGGTAGCCACTAACACAGCTTCGTTAGAGGTGTGAACCATGGCAACATGTGTGAATAGGAAGCAGATATACTGTGAAGTACGTACTACGCCTATGGAGGTACATTCAAAGATATTTGTATGCATACATATATTCGTATATACGCGTAGGACGATATCTCAAAAGAGAGAGCCAGGAGAACGAGGAGAACATATCAATTCCTTTCCCAGCTTCAATGGATACGGAATCCCAGAAACACAAAAAGTCCGTTGCAAATCACCATTCTCCCAAATAAGATAAAGGTCCCCTCCCCTCCCCAGCTTCAAGCCTTGAACCCTTTAAAGCCGACCCGTCTAACTGGGGCACGCCAGCAGCTCAGCTTTGGGGGGTTTTTAAGTGGTTTTTTGACGCCGCCGGTTTGCTAGCCGTAACCAGGTGCGGTTCCCTTACCATGGGTAGTCGGTCGGGGAAGGGGTTTTAGTGGGCGAATGTGATGTTTGTGCCTTTTTCTTTTTTTCTTTTTTTCTGTTTTTAAGGCCGGTGTTTCTGGTCTGTTAGTGTGTTGGAGACTAAAGAAGTTTGGGGATGTTCGCCTTCGCCCTCTTCTTACCATCCATTTAACGCCGAAGCGAACGACGCTGGCTGCACATGTGCCCAAGCCGGCTATTTCTCCTTCCTTGATGGTGACAACGCGGCCAAGAAAAGCGTGCGTTCCACACTTTTGGATCCAGTCAAGAAACAAACTGTCCTGTCCACGAAATACGTCGATTTCTATCAGCCAGTTCAGCAGCTGGCCACCGCTCCTTGGCCGGGTCTTGTGTGGGCGCTTCCTATCAAGCTGACCCGGCTTGGCGTATGTCCCGGCTCGGTGGAAAAGGTCGAAGATGGTGGAGCGAGGAGAGGACTCAAAAAGCCACGGTTTGATGCTTAAACCGGCGAGAGAGATAATTTCCAGAACGATACATACGTAGTCAGGACATAGAACATGTCAGGTCAAAGTTCCGCAGACTAAAACAGGAGAGGGGAGACCGGGAGACCCTGTTTATGTGCAATCTCGACATGCTCATGTCCACCAATACCAATATACTGTATATATATTTTTTTCCGCCGGTACTTACTCTTATACAAGCTTAGTCCATCCCAAGGGCAAGATTTACTGTATCCCAGCGATAATCATGCTCGCCAGTTGGGGTGTTGCTAGACCCTTAGGCAGACTCGTCTGCCTTCATACCAGATTACCCGTGTTGCAAAGAACTTCTGCAGAACCTGGCTGAGTGTGTACAGTAGAGATCGTTGTTTGAGAAGCTCCACCCCCAAGCACTTGCATTAAAGGGGAAGAAGGGAATTCACGAAAATTTCAGGGTTTGGGTCAAATGGCACACGGGAAAATCGCTCTTTTGACAGGCGCGCGCTGCGAATAGGAAAGGAATGAAATGCTCCGCCTGTATGGCCTCTCTCCCTAGGTCTTGGGACATTCCTGGCGTGAAGAAGGTGGAAGAGATGCTTCTACCGGAGACCGAACAAAATGAAAGGACCACAGGCAAGTTCCTTGATCGCTTATTTTTAGGTCGATGGTTTGCAGGGTCTTACCTTATACGAAGGCGAGAGATAGATAGTCTTTGCGTCCTGGATCTCCATGTTCGAGAGAAGCAGCTGTGAATCTTCCCTAGGATATCGCTTTCTCAATTTCCTATCACCAAGCAACACGGACAGTCAAAGCTTGCTTCCCTTTCCCAAAAGGAAACAGAAAGAAACCACAACATACCTGGATTCAACACAAGAAAAACGCAATGCCACCCTCCCAAATTCCATACCTCTTTTTTTATCTATCGCCTCCAGCCCGTATCTTCCCTTCCCACACACCAGTGCTTGCGTTTGCCACATTTCGGTTTTTTTTTTTCAGCACCTTTTTTTCTTTTCTTTTTGATTCTCCTTGGTACTTGTGTTCCTCTTTTGATTAAAAGAAAATTGTCACGGCTGCTTTTTTTTCAATCCTCATGTAACTTCATTTCCTTCAGTCTCGTATTACAATTACAATATTCCCCGGTGCATTATATGTGATATCGGTATATCCACACACTGCCACAGCCCTGCTCCATAGTACAGTACAGTGTATGTAACTTGTAGCTGGATGTCGAAATCAAGAGGGCCGACTGCGAATTTGCAAGCGCAGCCAGCCATGTACTGTATAAGTGTTGGAGCAATCGGCAATGGCAGCTCTTTCCTCGTTGCCCTCTCTCTTGGCTCCTGCCAGCATTGGGTGTCCATATGATATCTCCCCAGTCTGAACCTTACACAAGAAACGGTGCTGTGTCGTAGTTTGAGTACTGGTGATCACGAATGCTGTAGTCATTCATGCTTTTCCTCCCGAATCTGTGAGAGGGTTTGCCAGGAAGGTGCGTGTGCGTGTGAGTGGATGTGTGTGAATGGATGGATATGTGTGGCAGGTTGAAAGCTCCTTCCTCTGCATCATACAGTGTCTGTGTATCTCTCCTCCTCTCGTTATCTCACCCTCCTTCTCCACACCGCACACCCTCCTTCCATTGCACCTTCTTCCCTCTGATCTCTCCTTCCACTCGCACACCCCCCTCCTTCCCACAACCTCTTTTTACGTGCAGCTAAGACTTCTTCCTAATGTACCTGGGTACCTTTTTGAGGAGGGGCGTGTGGGTGTAAAGTGTGTATACAGACCCTTTTCTGTGTCTCTCTTCTTCATCTTCACCATCTTGACTTCTTTTTCTGTTTTTTTTTCTTGTTCTCCTCAGAAACAATTAAATACGTTGCCTTGCCCAGCTTCTTCTGCTTCTCTCGAGTTGATCTCATCTTTCTCCCTTTCCCGATCTTCTCTGCTTTTCCATCTCTCGCTCTCCTCTTCTCTTCTCCCGCCACTATATCAGCAAGCCCCCAAAGTTGCTTCCATCTTATGTTCACATCTGCCATCCTCACAATCCCTTCCATCCTTCCATTCACCGTCATCCTGTGATCGTCGTCGTCGCCGTCGTTTAAACCGCTTCACCGCCGTCTTCGACCTTGCAGCGCTCCCTAGCAATTTGCAGTCCACCATACATGTGCCACATTTTGCCCTCCCTCCATTTCCTCTCTTGTTCTCGCGCCTTTGTTTCGACGCCGTTACGTCTACAACTCTCCACAGACGACAAACGCCACCAACATCGCACTATATAAATGCACAGCTCCTTTTGCTCTATCTAGCCATCTTGACATTTTTCGTACAACTTCGTCTTACCAGCGTCGTGTTTTTTTTTTCTTTCCCCTCTCTCCCCGCACTACCGCATTTCCGAAGGAGAGCTAAAGCCTTCATCCGTCGCTGCATTCCTCCGCAGAAATTGGATCCAACACTGAGCTATAATCACAGCTCTTCACTTCTCGCGCTTTTTTTCATCTCTTTCAAGACTAGTGTGCATCTTCTCTCTTTCGGAGCTGTCAGTTCGTGTTGAGCTTTTTCTCTATCTTTTTTTCTTCTTCTCATAGCTCGACCAGTCAGTCATATTTCTGTCGATTTTTGAACCCTCGACAAATCGCTCGTTCCCTCTCTTTTCACTATCATTATCTTTGATCTATTTCCTGCGACTTTTTCCTCTCTTTATGGAAAAACTTTGTGCGAAATATACCCAAAAATTTTAAAACAAGAGTCGAGTGGTTATCGATCCCCGCGATCATTTCCTCTTAGACGCAGTCACAGATATGTACCCTGAGATAACCTCCAAGCACCAACTTTCTTCCCTCTGAATGAACATCCCAGAGCTAACATCGATCTAGGAACAGACTTGAAAGGCAGTTTGGGTCTTTGATTACCGTAGGGTTAGATTATTTTCCTCCTTTTGGTATGTACACTCTCATTTGGTGCCGGTTATGCGTCCTCAACCTTTTTTTTCTTGTCGCAGCACGATAGCTTGAAAATTGTGGTGGTATCAGTTTTGCTAACTCTGGCTTCTCCCCCAGGATAAGTTTCACATAGTTCGTCCTCTCGGACACTCTGGAAGTCAATATTCCTGGATGTATATTCCGATCTGGAATCATCAATCATATAAACTGTTGCTTTCCATTCAGTTGCCGACCCCGTCATTGTGGTGAAGATTCGTTTTCTTAATCATCCGACTCGCAGTTCACTTGTGAAGTTTCCTCATTACACAACACACCCCTCCTCTCTCCTATATATCACAACACTTTTCCCTCCTCCCTTCCTTCACTCAACTCGACCTCATTACTCTTCATTTCCCTCTTCTTCAATTCAAGCCATCCTACCACTCCCTCAAATCTCTTTTTCATCCAACCCAACCCACCAAGCACAACTTCGCCTACAACCCAAGGCCATTTATATATATATATACCCTCAAGCCTCTGCCCACTCTTCACATAACATCTCCATCCTTCTACAACCAACCCCTTAGTCAAGATGATGGACTCAACATTTCATCTTTACAACGGGAGATCCCAAGTCTACAACGGTCAGGACATGTCTTGCTACAACGTCCCCGGCTCGTTCACACCACTCTATGAGGGTCATGATCACGACAGTGGTTACATGAATATCCAGAGCCACACTTATCCCACAGCCTCTGGTCTCTGGAGCCCTCCTCCAAGTGTCAACGGTGGTCAAGAATATGGTTACAATGCGAACGGCCAGTCTTACATGGATGACAACGCCAGCAGCCCTGATGCTGCCCACACCCCCACTGCCGCTGGTTCTTCGTCGCGGTCTTCTGTCTCGTCGCGATCATTCGCCCCATCTGAATCTGCCCCCACGCCTCGCTATAGCCGCAAGTCTTCTCAATCCACTGCCGCACCATCGCCCGAGGCTGTTGTCCCCTCCAGCAGCAGCAGCAGCAGCAACAGCCGCCGCAAGTCCCGCAATGCCTCTAAAGATGCCGGCTCCGAGAATGCCGTGCTGGCCAATGAGTCTATTCCCGAAGACGATGAGCATCAACCGCAGTCGTCTGGTCGCCGCTCCAAGTTCCTCGAGCGCAACCGCATCGCCGCCAGCCGTTGCCGCCAAAAGCGCAAGGAATGGGTCAACGGATTGGAAGAGACAAGCCAAGGCCTCGAGACTCAGAACAACCACCTGCAGCAAGAGTTCAACGTGCTATTGGACGAAGTGAGCCGCATCAAGAACCAGTTGATGGGCCATGCCTGCTGCAACGACCCGAACATCGACCTCTGGATCGAGAACGAAGCCGTCCGCTTTGTGCAACGGTCCTCGCGCCACAGCGTTTCCAACCCGGGGATGATGGTGCCCCCCGGCTCATCGACTATGCCTCCTGGCCCCGAGTACTGGGGCAACCATGATATGCACTCTCTACACAATGTATGTGGGGTACTCCCTCATGCCCATTCCGAGGAAACTGTGGATCTATTCCCTCATGGACCCTGGGCACCAGATCAGAGCAATTGAAGTTTTTGATTTTTTTTGTTTCTCATTGAAAAGCATTTGTCTTTTTTTCTTTTTTTTTTGCCCCGCAAAAGTATATATCCTTTTTACTTTTATTTCTTTTCTCTCGGTCCGTTTGTTCTTCATTTCTGGCCAAGATCTCCGTTCTAACATTTCTCAGCAGTAACTCTTTTTTTGTTCGCGCCACTACAGAGCGTTCTTCTTGATGTTGCCGAGTGAATTCACATCATGGACACTTTGGCTGAAGTCGCTTCTGTTAGTCGCCGTTGATGAGCTCATGACAATATCACTGTGCGACATTCAAAGTTCCAGAGGATGTTTTCTCTGACTTGCGTTTTATATTTTTTTTCCTTCGTCGTTTTCCTTTTCAAGAAAACGGATTCTTGTCTCGCCTGGCACAAGTTTGATCCCGGTGCTGTTTTTTCTCTCTCCCTGATGCACGATATCTGGTGTTAGCCAAATGTCTGCTGTGGGGAGGCTTGATTGTTGTTTTATTTCTGACCTTAATATTGTTTTTCCTTTCGTTCTGTCCTTTCTGGTCAGCTTTTATTGATTCCCCCTCATGTGGAGCGCACTTTTTTTTTTTCCTGCGAAGTATTTCTACGACAATATCGGTTTCCTTGCTTTCACTCTGCCGTGGACATTATCCCACTGGCAGACCCAGGAGAATGGATGGCCTTGGATGGGGAATGTGTGGTGATTGCAGAGATCTGTACTGAAAATGGCTGGTTTCCTTTTTTTCTTTGGGTCACTGCACGTACACATTCCGTCATCGCGATGGCATACCTGATCCCGGTGTACTCTTTTTTCGACTTCTACATATGTTTTAGCCCCTTGGTCGGGCTTCTCTCATCCTGTTTCTAGTTCCAGAGCATCATAAGTCTGAGACATGTATCCTGGAACTTTTGGGCAAATGGGAGTGTCGGAATAGAAAATTCATGTGGAAGATGCCAAAAGGATGATGATGGGTGAATAATGACCTAGAAAGAGAGGGGGACGGACCTATGAGCACATTCTGTATTTATCCCCTTCATTGGGCGGTGTTTGGCGGGTTTTGGAATACGTTGGAAGGAAATTCGATATGGTCTGGGAGGCTTGCTCTTTTTTACATTTACATCTTTTTTTTCCTTATGATTTCATGTCGCTCTGTGCTGTTTCGTATGAATCCGAAATACATACACATACTATCTTGGTCCAAAAAAAATGGTTTTCTCCTTGGTGATTTATCGTAGACTTTGCGCCGAGACTTACTTGGCATCCCATTTGGAATTTCTAGCCCGGCAGACTGTATGTATACATCAGAAGAAAAATGCGTTGAATGAAGCGCAGTAGTAGTAAGTAGTGCCAGTAGTATACAGTATATATATAAACAATGAGTATATGAATCTAGATAGTACAATTTCTCCTTTCAAAGCGCGCCCGATCCGCTCAACTAATTATTTACTCAACCACGACCTGGCCAATGGCCGGGCCAGATTCACGCTCGCCATTGATGATGATATTGCTGGTCAGATCGCTCTGGTGGGCCAGGATCATCTCGCGCAGGGCAGAGCGCTCAATAATGATACGGCCGTGCTCAAGCAGGTCCTTGACGTCAACATCAGCCAGTTCGAGGGCGCGGCCGTGCTGGCCGGCGCAGTCGAGGGCGCTGAACAGGGCGTCGCGGTGGTCGGCCGTGATGAATAGGGTGCGGCCGTGGTCGGCGCCCCAGCCGTGGGCGCGCACGAGCTGGTCAGCAGCCTTGCCGAGGTATCCGTCGATGAGGGCCTGGTCGAGCACGGCCTCGGGGCGGGTGACGAGGTCGAGGAAGTCGGGGTGCAGGGGCAGGTCCATGCCGTCGGCGCAGACGAGCAGCTCGCCGCGGCGGTAGCGGTAGGAGAGGGCGGTGCGCCAGGCTTTATCGTAGACCTTGCGCGGCAGCCCGGTGCCGAAGTCGCGCGGGTGCGGGCCGAAGGCCTTGCCACCGCCGACGCGGATCGGGCTCTGTTTCCAGCCGGCGCGCGCGGAGCCGGTGCCCTTCTGCGGGCGGATCTTGCGGCGCGAGCCGGCCACGTCCCACGCGGTCTTGCTGCTCGCGGTTCCTTGGCGCGTGTTGTCGCCCTCGTACACGACCGCCAGGTGCAGGAGGTCGCGGCGGAGCGGGAGGTACAGGTGTTTCACGGACCATTGCTCGAGCGAGGTGGGTTCGAACGAGGGGAAGGCGTGGATTGTGAGCGGGACGGTAGAGGCTGTTTTGTTTGCTTGTTTGTTAGAATAATCGACGTTTGTCTTGTTTACGTCTTGCGTCTGGGCGGAAACTAACTCGGAAACCACGGCTGCGTGGCGTGCGCCTTTGTCGATGATGCGAGCGATGTTGATGGCGAGGCCTCAGTGGCCAGGCCACGAGTCTGGGAAACTTTCTGTAAGGCAGGAATGTGAGTAAAGCTACCCCCAAACGTCCAATTGACAGGATACAGACGTACGCTAGCTGCCGCCCGTACCGGGACAACGCCTATTCTCGCAGATTGTGTCGACGTTGATGTGAGGCTCAGAAGCCGCATGGCCTCGGGCAGGCTCCGCGATGCCCGGCCGGCCATTGTGAAGAGGTATCGGTTACGGATAGCAAACAGAAAGGAGAAGCAGAATGAGAGGTCAACGAATCAAAATGAGTGTGATTGGGGTTAGAGAAAAACTTCGGTGGTGATCTGCTCAATCACCGTTTGCGCAGGCCTGGTAAGGAGAGCATTGAAGATGGCGACTCGGGAAGAAAAGTCGTGAGAATCTTTCCCGTTCGTTTGTCACGTGATGCTTCATTGTCAAGGTCCCTGCCAGCTGTGGCTTCGCGTTTGAGCTGCTGGCAGCTGGCGAAAATCTTTTTGTGGAGACTACACGCAAAAATCAGCCAAACCAAACTTCAAACAGAAAATCTGCTTTTCCCTGCTCCCAATTCCTCTCTTTGACTACCTCAATCTCCATTGACCAACACCGACCCAATCGACACCCTCACATAATGTCCAGGTGTCCTCAGCTAGCACGGCCGGTGCTCCGCCATCTCGGCCAGGCCGGGACAGCAGCTCCGTTGGCCGGGCCGACCGCGTCGCCGGTGATGCTCCGCCTGGCCATGCGACCCCTTTCGACCAGCTCGACGCGGGCCGACTCGCTCACCCCGACCACTTCCACTACTCCGCCCGACGCCGCGCCCCCGATCGACGTGTCCGGCCTCCAGCAATTAGAATCGGCCTCCGCCTCGCAATCCAGCACGCAGCTGGTCGGCTCGCGACGCCGGCGCGCGGCAATACAGCGCACAGGCGCGGCCGGTCTGCCGTTTGAGCAGCTGCCGTTCCAGTGCTTCCAGGAGGCCCGCAAGGTGCTGCTGGAGGACCGCGAGACGAAGGTGCGGGCGATTCAGGCGGAGTTGGCCAAGATTGCGCGGCTGGAGGCGTCGGATGGGAGTGAGCTGAAGGGCGGCGCGCGTATGCGGGAGCTGCGGCTTGCGAGTATGCGGAAGCACCTCGAGGAGCTGAAGATTCTGGCGGATATCAATGATCCGGTTGTCAAACGCAAGCATGAGGATGGCTTGGGTATGTTTATTTTTCTCTGCCCCCTTTGTTTTGTTACTGGGAGTGTGATCGCTGTGTGGATATTCTGCTAACACCCTGTTTTTCTTCCGCTTCCAGGCGACATGAACAAGCCGATCTACCGGTACCTGGCCGACAAGGACTGGCGCTCGTATGCCCGCAAGGTGATCATGCAGCGTATCTCGCAGTTCCACATTGTGCCCGACATCCTGCCTCAGTTCGAGCCGGTGGCGGACGTGGAGCTGTGGTTCCGCCGCAAGAAGGTCGCCCCCGGCGCACTGATCGACAGCTTGGTCAGCGAGCCGGTGCCGCGGCTGAAGGTGCAGGTGTTCGACCGTGGCGAGCGGCTGGTGTCGGTGGTGGTCATGGATGCCGACGTGCCCGACGCCACGTCCGACAGCTTCCAGAAGCGCTGCCACTTCCTTGCGGCGAACATCCCGCTGTCGCCCGAGACCACGTCGCTGCCGCTGTCCAAGGTGAACGCCGACTCGCAGCTCGTGCTGCCCTGGCTGCCGGCCTTCTCGCAGAAGGGCGCGCCGTACCACCGGCTCGCCGTGTTCGTGCTAGAGCAGGACGCCGCCGCCGGCCCCATCGACCCCGCTAAGCTGCGCGAGGTGTACGCCGCGGGCGAGTCCGCAGACGCCCCCGTGGGTGCTGGTGCCGAAGCCCGCCTGGGCTTCAGCCTCAAGAGCTTCCGCGACAAATTCCGGCTGAAGCCGGTCGGGTTCAGCATGTTCCGGACCGTGTGGGACGAGAACACCGCCGCCGTCATGAAGCGCGCCGGTATTCCTGGCGCCGACATCGAGTTCCGCCGCACGCGTGTCAACTCGCTCAAGCCGCCCCGCCAGCCCAAGGGATGGGAGGCCAAGCGCCAGGGCCCCAAGTTCCGTCACGTGTGGAAGTATACCAAGAGAATCCGGGGTCTGTCGAATGCTCGCCGCTGGACCAAGAGGGTGTAAGAACAGGAAGGGAAAACCCGGCATCCTTTTTTTTCCACCTCGTGTATTCCGCTATATCTTGTGCGTCTGTTCGTCGTTTTTGTTTTCTTTGTCTAGACTAGGTTAGTAGTGTAAGTGTTGGGAGTGCGTGTTCATGTACATTATTATCAACTGTATACAAGATCTGAAAACTTGATTTTGAACGAGAATATTTTTGGTGTCGGTAACCCTAACCCTAGGCTACTACTCGATTTCATCGAACGTTCAAATATAACATCACAGTATCTCGAAGAGGACCTCAAGGGACAGGGGAGAAAAGTTGAATTATAGCGTACAAGTCTATCATGCAAGCTATCTCTCGTGATTCCATAATCTAGAATAAGCAGCACTTTTACACGAACACCAAATAACAGAGATACATGTTTTACAAGACGCCTACAACGCTCCACCCAGCATCTGCACAATCCACATAGCCACACGCACATTCAAGCCCACACGGCGCTCGTTGGTCGCGAGGTCATCCAGCGTGACCGGCACCGCATACTCCTGCAGCCAGCGCTGCTCGGCGCCGAGCTGCCGCCGCAGCGTCTCGTCCGCGGTGACGATCAGCGCGCCGGCCTCCAGGTCCAGCGAGTAGCTGCGCCGCGTGTAGTTCGAGCTGCCGACGACCGTCATCGACGGGTCGGCCAGGCCGGGCAGCGTCACCCACAGGCCCTTGGCGTGGTACGTCCAGCCGCCGGGGTGGCCGACGGTGCCGCGCCGCCACTCGTACAGCTGGATGGTGCCGGGCGCTGCGGAGCCGCCGGGGGGTCGGGGGCGGCGGCGGGCGGCCTCCTGCACACGGCGCAAGAAGCGGCGGGCGAGAAGAGTGTACGCGTCGGGCAACAGGCCCGACACGCCCGGCGACTTGTAGAAGCCGTTGGCGGACGGCGACGCCGTGATGACCGTGCCGGAGCGGGACGCAGCGGAGATGAGGAGGTTGGTCAGCGAGGGCGCGGGGTTGAAGTAGCCGGCGGTGAAGGTCCACGACGAGCCGGCGTAGGCGGGCTGGGCGAGGGTCTGGAGGACGTGGGTGATGGCGGGGAGTTCGGTCGAGGTGTCCGGTTTGAGCAGCTGCGAGAGCTGCGCGAGCATGTACACGCGGGTGTTCTTCTTCGCGGGTTCCGCGGTTGGGGGCAGTGCCTGTCTCGAGTTCGCCGCGGCGGATATCAGCGGGTGCAGGAGTCTGGAGGCGTGGTCGACGAAGTGCTGGGGGTTGTCGACGGGCGCGGGGCAGCCGTTGGACGCGGGCCAGGCGAGCGTGAAGCCGGCCGGGTCGGCGGCGTCGGGGTCGACACGGTAGCTGAGCGAGCCGACGCCGTGCTGGATGCGCCAGAAGTAGTCGGTGACCTCGGCGGAGTCGAACAGGTGGTACCGGTCCTGGCGGTTGGTGAAGTAGTCGGTGGACAGATTCGCGCTGTGCAGATAGAAATCGAGTCAGCGCCTCCACACCCACCGCGCCGTGCTTTGCTGTATCCGCAAACTTACCCAGACAGGATGATCTCGTCGTCAAACCCGTACAGCTTCATATGCTGCAGGCCCCAGCCCTCGTTGATGCGCTTCGGGATGTGGCGTTTGCGCAGCCCCGTCAGGTTGGGCGTGTGGTACATGCGGATCTCGACGCGGTCGGCGCCAAACTCCTGCACCAGCGGGACCAGCAGCGACGCCGACGACGGGTTCGGCGCCTCGCGAGTCCCGCGCAGCGCGTCCGTCAGGATGTCGACCTTGAGATGCGGGTTCGCGAGCAGTGCTGCGCGCAGCGTCTCGATCAGCTCGCGCTCGGATTTGCCGATGTACAGCGTCGAGAGGAAGACACGGCGCTTGGCGGTGCGTATTCGGGCCTGTGGTCGTGGCATGAACACACATTGTCAGCTAGGCCGGCTGGAAAGCGCTCGCTGGTGAGCGGAGAAGAAAGATACCTTGAGGGTCTCGTAGAACTCGGCGGGAGTCTGGAGAATGCGGATCTGCGAGCCGTCGAGATCGAACCACGGCGCAAGGTTGTCCAGCTCGTTGGCGATGGGTGCCAGAAGTCCCGACGAGATGCTGGTGCCATGTGCGGCGTCCGAGGCCGTTGCGCCGCCGCTGCCGGGCATGGACGAGTAGGCCCGCCGGGCGCCGGCCGGCCGGGCTATTGTTGTTGCGCGCGTCAAGCGCGGCACGTGGCGCGACGACACGGCGGCGGGCTCGCGGAGCCGGGGGAGGATACAACGACACACCACGCGGGGGTTCATCGTGCAAACAGGGCCGAAAGGTCTCGCGCCGGAATCGGGGATATCTGGTAAAGTTCCGTTCCGTGATATCTCGAAAGTCCAGAATCTGTCTTTGGCGCCTAAACTGCGACTCCGGCTTGCACTTTATTTCTACAGGGCACTACAGGCGGTCTACAGACGGTCAAGCGCCATAACCGGGACCTACGACCCAATTTTGGCCAATCAATGCCGAGAGCCTACATCGACATTTTCAAGCTCTGCCATTGGCCAAGTTTAGGGTTGGAGTTCTTGCGCAGTTTAGCCGGCCCAATGAGTTCCAGAGAGAATCTCGAAATCGGCGGCATCACCGTTTGTCCAAAACATCGCAAGAGCCGATCGATATATCTCGAACAACGACGACGACGACGAATTGCGAACCAAGTCGCACTCCTCACCAACTGCCCCCTTTCTCTACATATCGGCACTGGTCTCGACTGACTCAATTCGCCCACCATGTCGACTCCCACGCGGACGTTGACCAACCTCCGCAAGATCGGACTCAAGGTTCGCGCACTCCACGGCAGCATGCCCACGAGGCCTCGCCTGTGCTCGTTGTGTATTCGGCGGCTCAATTGACTGACTCTGTCCCTTTTCTTGTGTGTTTCTGTCTGGTTGTGTAGAACTACCTGATCCAGATGTGGGTATGTATCATCTCCTCCGCACGACCCCCGATGCCCACCGCACGAAGCTCTAACCTGTGTCTGTTTCTTTTCGCCGATAGTACATCGGTGAGTATCTCCTCCGCACACCAACGACCGACTCCGACGACAACGGCGTACCGCGACGGCCTCCTTCGATCCCGCAAACTGCCCCGACCCCGCCGGCCGTAGCCCGCTCCGAGCCCCGAATCTAACCGATGTGTGTCTGTGTCCCCGTCTAGGTGATACCAAGTACGGCAAGCTGGTCGGCGAAGACCGCGCTGGCAACAAGTACTACGAGAACAGCGACGAGCTTCCGCGTACGTGCTTTCTTCATCCCGCGCCGCCCACGACAGAACTTAAGCCGCTCCCCGTGTGCTCGGGCGCTTCTCCTTCCCGTCCCGGCGCACGTGCAGTTCTGCTCTCTGTGTCTACCCGGCACGCCGCTGTTATTCTCTCTACTAACACCTCATTTCCGTCCGATGATCTGCAGTCCGGACTCGCTGGATCGACTACAAGAAGCACGACTACGACGCGTACGTATTCCCTTTCCCCACAGCAGCGCCCGGGCATCTCAGACCCAACAAGACCGCCCAGCACTAACCGTGTCCTCCTCACACCCCGGAAAACAGCGCCCAGATCGAGCCCGGCTGGCACGCCTGGATGTCGCACATGATCGACACCCCGCCATCCGAGAACCCCGCCCTCCTGACCAAGACCCGCAAGTGGGAGACGCCGCAGGTCATCGGCAGTCTGACCGGCACCCGCGGTGCCTACAGGCCCTACAACACGTGCGTACATATACTATAATTTTTCTGTGGAAGGGGAGATGGCTGAACGGAGCGAGCGTGCAGTCGATGTTGTCCTTTTGACTAACCCCCGTGATGTCAATAGCACTGTCCCTAAGATCGAGGCTTGGGAACCCAAGGCCGTGGAGCGGCAATGAGCGGTCACCGTTCCGTACACCTCTTGAAATCCCATATTTCATGATTCAGTTTTAGTGGATACAGTTGTGTGTTGTTCGCCTCTTCTTTCCTCTCATGTGAAGCCAGGAGGAACTTACAGGCTTGTTCAGAAACGTAGTCGAAGTTTCTGAGATGGAGGCCGGTTCCCTTATTTAGACATGCCTTCGATGGCGCCAACGAGAACCCGGGCAAGACTTATTATATCCTTTGTAGTGATATGGATTGAGCTTTATGCCAATAGATTGATTGTATATACCAAAAAAAAAAAGCAACTTTGACAAAAATCACAACGTGTAAATTCAGTAATCTCAGCACCCTCTCTCCTAAACCAGTTCTACGCTCTTGATTCAAGCGCAGCTTTGATAGCTGTGCAATGGACATCAATGGTACGTCAGTAGAGGCTCGGCCAATGCTTTCAAGGCTGATTGAGGTGCAGACTTACCATCACAGGTCGTTCGGGCATCTCCAAACAACATCCTGGTGCTAGGCATGAAGAACATCGGGTTCGGCACATCGGCTGGAGAAAGTCAGTTAGTTCAATCTAGTTCAACATAGGAGGGATGCATTTGCAGCAACGTACCATAACCACTCGCCATTCCTCTCTTCATGACAATGACTTGCTTGCTCTTCCAGGCATGCAGGACCGGCATTCCCGCGATCGGACTTCCCGGCTCAAGGGCGATTGGGTTGACTGTATCGTTAGCTCCAATCACAAGAGTGACGTCGGTATCTCCGAAGTCGTCGTTGATTTCGTCCATTTCCAGGACAATATCGTATGGTACACTGGCTTCAGCCAGTAGCACATTGCACTGTCCGGGCATGCGGCCGGCAACGGGGTGGATTGCAAATCGCACGTTGATGCCCTTGGCTCGTAGCATGCTCGTTATGTCACTGATGGCATACTGGGCCTTGGCAACTGCCATGCCGTATCCAACCACGATGATGACGTTTTCAGATCCCAGTAGTGCTTCGGCAGTGTCTTCGACATTGGTTTGCGTAACTGTCCCTTCAATCTTGTAGTCTGTGGTCGTGGGGGCCGATATTCCTCCAAAGAGGACATTTGTTAGAGACCGGTTCATGGCGACACACATCTAGAGTTCATCTGTCAGTTACTGTGTTCTTTGAGCAAGTGCCAACCGTATTGTGATGCCATGACTGTCCTTGACTTACAATGTATGACAGGATAGATCCGGATACACCTATAAGTGCTCCCACAGTAGTGAGTAGGGAGTTGTCGAGCATAAACCCTTCAGCAACCAAGGCAAAGCCACTGTATGCATTCAAGACCGTAATCACCACAGCTGTAAAGAGCATTAGATAAAACAAGCTTAACTGGCGGGATGTACAGAGACTTACGCATGTCAGCACCGCCGATAGCTGCTGTGGTGGTGAATCCCTGAGCGAAGGAAAGCACAGTACTGGCAGACAACGCCGCGGCTGCAAGCAAAGGAGATCCGGGGGCCAGAGAGATAAAAGCTCCCATGGTTGCTAGGTTTGTCGCCATCATTCCCGAGTTCAGGAAGTGGCGACCGGGCAGAGTCAATGGACGAGAGGACATTCTTCCGGCGAGTTTAAGGAAGGCCACAATAGATCCGGTGAACGTAATACCACCTGCGAAGAGACAACAAGTTAATATCTGCTTGTTTCATTCTCAACGTGAACTGCCACCGAGCATGGGGACATATACTTACCAATAATCACACCGAGGTAAGCTGTGACCAGGTGTAGTGTGGATGCATGGGCAACATCTGTCATTACGCTTCCAATGCTGGTCATGACAGCAGCAAGTCCAACGACAGAGTGCAGTGCAGCAACGGTCTGCGGTAGATCGGTGGGAGTAATTCTCTTTCCAATCAGGAATCCCGCAAGGGAACCGATAGCAGCAAGAGTTCCGAACTGGGTAAGAACATCGACTGGAAAATTGACTGCCAGGAGGGAAGCAAGAACTCCAGATCCAACACCCAACATTCCAAGCATGTTACCCATTCTTGCAGTAGACTGAGATGCAAGGCTGGAAATCGATCCGATGCAGAGAACCGAGCTAGCCAGGTATCCTGCTTGGACAAGGCCGGCAGCTCCGGTAGCGGCGGCAGCGAGGAAGCCACCTCCGAACACGACCCCCGGGATGGCATAAAGCCAGGGATATTCCGGGGGGTCGGTGGGACCTAAACAAGCATCCGTAGGTATATATCAGAACAAGCCCACGACAATGGAACTGGAGTTGAGAGATACTCACGCTTGAACATATCCAGCATTCTCTTCGTAATTACAAAACCTCCAGATACGTTGACGAATGCAAGAAGCACCGATAGAGCACCAAGAACCTGCGGGAAGGTCTGCGGGAAGTATCCACCACCGAGGACGAAGAATCCACCAATTCCAACCATTCCTAGTGTATGTATTAGCTAGTTAGATCCCAAAATGCCATGTCAACCTGGTAGAACTTCTGCTTACCTGAAATAGCGTTGGTGACACTCATAAGAGGAGAGTGCAAAGCCGGAGTCACTCCCCACACAACACGATAGCCGATCAAGGAAGCCAGAGCGAAGGTGAAGGCATTGCCCATGAGCAGGGGACCAGTGAATTTACCGAGGGCCAGAACCGAGGTCATGGCCGCCGTGACTGCACCGACTTCCCGGGTCTTCTGTTGCCACGGAGTGAGAGCGACCACCTCAGGCTCAGGGGCAGCTGCAGGCTTCGCAGGGGCTTGGGGTGGGGCAGGCCGAGGAGCTGGAGGGAGAACGGTTCCGTTTAGAGTCACAATTGAGCCACGGATGACCTCGTCAGATAGATCAACTCCAAACTCCTTCTCTTTGGGAGACATTGACAGAAGAAGTTTGGTGATGTTGTTTGAGTACAAAGTTGACGACTGAGTGGGCAATCGAGACGGAAGGTCAGTGTAGCCTATGATGAAAACGACTATGTTAGCCAAGAAGGTGACTGGGAAGAAGGAAAAGGGAGGGGAGATAATTTTTCCGTACCGATAATCTTCACTCCGTTGTACACGGTAAGTTCACCTGGCTTGGTGAGTTCGCAGTTTCCACCGGCTTCGGCAGCAAGATCGACAACAACCGACCCGGGTTTCATGACATCTACCATGTACTTCATAATCAACTTCGGCGCCGGGCGGCCCGGGATCAAAGCGGTGGTGATGATGATATCAACCTCTCGAGCCTGCTCAGTGAACAGCTTCATCTCGGCCTCGATGAACTCCTTCGACATCTCTTTGGCATATCCACCGGCACCCGAACCATCTTCTTCGATATCCACCTCGATGAACTCGGCACCAAGAGACTGCACTTGCTCCCGGGCGGCGGGGCGGGTGTCGAAGCCACGGACGATGGCCCCCATACGCCGAGCAGTAGCAATGGCACTCAAACCGGCAACACCGGCACCGATGACAAGGACTTTGCATGGGGGAATTTTCCCAGCGGCAGTGACTTGTCCGGTCAGAAAGCGGCCAAAGTTGTTGGAAGCTTCAAGGACCGCCTTGTAGCCAGCAATGTTTGCCATAGAACTCAAGGCATCGAAGACTTGGGCGCGCGAAATGCGGGGCACCATGTCCATGGCAAACGAAGTGGCATTCTTGGCCGCGAGCTTGTCTACAAGCTCCTTGTTCTGGGCGGGTTGCAGAAACGATATCACGGTTTGGCCAGATTTCACCAGGTCAGCTTCAGCAAGGCTGGGACCACGGACTTTAAGTACGATATCAGCATCAGACCACACTTTAGAAGGTCCGTCAACTAGAGTAGCACCGGAACTTTCATAAGCACTGTCGGGGAAGTCGGCAGCAGCACCAGCGCCACGTTCGACCAAAACGGTAGAGAAGCCCTTTTTCAACAGCAGAGCAACGTTTGTAGGGGTTAGAGCTACTCTGCGTTCGTTTGGGTAAACCTCTTTCGGAACACCAATGACAAGCTGGGCAAATGGGCGGGTAGTGACATTAGTGTCAACAACAGTTGTATAGGCGGTTGCACCGGCAACAATTGGAGACTTTGGAGACGGGAGCCATGGAACCGGAAGCAATGAAGGCCGGACAATTGGTGGTGAGGCTTGAGGTACAGTGGCGATCAGCGCCGTTGGCTTGCGTGCATACGATGAGATCCATTGGCAGTGAGCAGGGCCAGAAAGATCTAATTGATGCGGGGTATGCAGGTCAGTATAAGGAGATACAGGTTGAGAGCTGGTGCTTTACGGTAATGGATGTGGCAACCAACATACCCAATACAGGAAGCCCATGAAGCACAGAGTTGGACCAAGAAGCTTGAGCAGCAACAGCAGTCCGAGATCGGAGACAAGCCACAGACACAAGGGCAGGACGAAACACCAGGGAAGACATGCTATATGAGGTTGTAAGAGATAAAATGAAATATATATAGAAGATGGTACAGCAGAATTGTGAACGGCGACTATCGGCGGTCCGTGATGCAGGAACTCAAGATCTGAGACACGTGAAAACAGGCAAACTGACAGGTTATGCCAGTTAGCTGCGGTGGAAGGTCATTGGAGTACCATGTGGAAAACGTGGAAGTTCACGAAGAGAATATGGAACTTTGCTGAAAACGTAGAAAAAAAAAAAAGAGTTGAGCAAACCCGGTAAGATATGACGACGATAGTTGGAGACGAGGTAATGCGTGTGAAGAGCTGAGAATCTGGGGGATCACGATGATTTTGAAGACACAGTGTGGTAAACGGGCAGATCTGTGTGGCTCAAGCCCATTGAAGATGGTGTGAAGGGAAAAGAAGGAGAAAAGATGTGTGTGGGTGAGAAAGAGAGAAGGAGAAGAAGAAGCCCTACGGAGATAAAAAAGACAGAAGTTGAGAAGACGGGCGAAAAGATTCAGAGAGAGACAAAAAAGGGAAGAGCCAGAAAAAACGAAACAGAAATCGGGGGAGGAGAAAGAGCGATGCAGAAAGCCGGCGAGAAAGAAGAAGGGGGAAGGAACGAGGGCGTGTGGCTGGGAAGGGAACCTAGGGAAAGCGCGACCGTCTCCTTCCGAAACGGCATACGAGCCCCAAAACGTGTGAATAGATTGGAGGTTATGCGGACGAGAGAACGAAGGCGTGTGTGAGAGAGCGGGTGAAAGTATCGTGTCCGCGAGAACCAAAAAAGTGTGTGTGAGAGTGCATCTGCAGGTGTGTGTGCATGTAAGTCCAGGTGAGAACATCTCTTTGCAGCCATTGGTGCTTTGTCTTTCTCGGTTGCTGCTCACTTCCCCGCATTTTTCCTCTTTTGATCGGGTTTGGAGGCTAGCAAGGCACATGCTCATGTTTCTTGTTCTCTCGCCCTTCACCGTCCAAGATACGAGCGTTTTCTCGACGTTCCAGGCCACATAAACTCTCAACTGCCTACAGTACACATCTTCAGTACTTCTTCTGTTTCCTTCTACAAGTCGGGGCAGTTTTCAAATCGATAGTTCAGGGGAAAAATCAGAACCCCGGGTCCGGCTAAGGTGCTGGCGCCGGCCCAACAAGAACGGGAGCACACATACACACACACCACTTTGTTTGAGGAGAAGTCGTTTAACGCCCGGTCTGAATGGGTTGGAGAATGCAGAAAACCGTCAATGGGGAATCCGGACATATGCTTTCCCCACAGTCCGCTTGGAAAAAGAACCCCCCCCCGCTCTCCCCAAAGTAGCCGTGACTTGCCGGGCACGCGCCGGAACGCCCGGAGAAGTGGGTTCCTGGTACATTACCCCAAATCGGCCGAGATTTTGCGGGGAAACCAGCGCCTCGACTACCACTTCGGGAATTGGCTGCAGAGTTGCTAGCTACTGCATATACATGTTATGTTTGTTAGAAGTCAAAAGAAAATGGCTGCCACATCCGCCACCGCTTGCCATGAGGAAGCCGAACTTGGTGGCAAGCTTTCAATCCCCTTTCGCAAAGATGCCAATTCCTTCCGCCTTCGCAGAGAAGCAAGCCGAAGCCATGAACTCCGTGCGAAGTCACACCTCGATACCCGTCCCGTCGACTCTCGATATGCATTTCGGTGCGAGGGACTTCGAGCCGGGCTGGATTTTGATGGAACGAGTCCCCAGGAACGGCAGCTCGACGTAGCATGGCCGGTGATGACGGAGACAGCAAAGACACGAACGATGTCTGAGCTGCACTCATGCCTGTGCCAGTTGCACCGCCTTCGCCCGTCTGGGTCTAGCTGGATTGGTTCCTGTTCTGGAGGGCCGGCGTACGATCACCGGCTCGACAAAACATGGCTGCATGTGGCCCGTTCACGTCTGTTGCTGGGTTTCACGGCTTCCTTGTTAGCCCTGTTAGCATCTGTCCACAGCCTGAATAGGTGTCTAGATATCGTAATAAACCCCCAGACGGCTATTATATCATGCTTGCGCACAGGAATATCTCATGGGAGAATATTCTCATTCACTATATAACAGGTGTCGTTACTGGATTTGTGGACTGGAAAATAGTTTCCTAGGAAGGCTGCCCATAGAATGGGTCAGCGTGAGCATAAGTTCTCCTGAGGAGCCAGAGGATATAAAAACCGGTCAACCCTAACCCTAACAGTGCGCATCTTCATCCAGCATACGGCGGATAAACGAATAACCACGAGGAGCCTATTGGATGTCTTTTCACGCGATACTTGAGATAAGGCTGTTGATAAGTTGGTGAACTATGAGTAGTTCGTTCAGCTTGCATATGGTGCTTTGCCCAAGATGGCCGATATTGAGGCTGAGCCTGGGTGATGTGGCGGGTCCGGTGTAAGAACAGACACCAGGAAACATGCATTTTTCTGCAACTTCCTTTGAAATCCTACTAACACCACACACCTATGAGTTAGATATTTCGCTGGATTTATATGATACTAGAACGGCTGTGTGGGTGACTGTTCCATTCCTCATTCTCGACCCCCACCAGTCCCCCCCGTCCCACGATGCCACCAACCCCGTACAAATATGCCCCACTCTCCGGGCCAACCCACATCCGCCTCGTGGAGTTCCGCCAGAGGAAAGCCGAACCCGGGGACGGTTCCAAAAAGCGAGTCGCTTTTCGTCTGACCGAGGAAGATCTCGCCAACCCGCAGCGGCCGTTTTTCGCCATCTCGTACTGGTGGGGCCCGCCCGCCCCCGCCGGCCGGCGGCACGACCGACGACGAAGACGCCTCCGCCGCCGCCGACCACTACCTCCAGCTGAATCAATCGGCCATGGAGATTGCCGAGCAGGCCGCGAGTGGCGACGACTGGAGCCTGCGATTCTGGATGGACCAGATCTGCATCAACCAGCAGGACCGGCACGAGAAGGAGACGCAGATCCCGCTGATGGGGCGGATCTACCGCGGCGCCGAGGAAGTGGTCGCGTATCTCACCAACGTGCCGCGCGACTCGAGCCTGTTTCGCCCGGTGTGTCGGCTGGGAGACCAGTGCGACGCGGGCGGTGGGGGGGATGTGGAGGAGACCTCTCAAGAGGCCCAGGTTGAAACGGTTGTCAAGGCGCTTTGGTTCATCACCGAAGTGGGACAGTACTTCGTGGACCAATTTCGCACTGATAGGGGCCAGAACATGACGCTTAAGGGCCTGGAGGACTGGCTGCACAGACACAATATCGACAAGCCATACTGGGAAGAAGCTGCTCTGTTTCTCGACCATCCGTGGTTTGAGCGGGTGTGGGTGCTGCAGGAGGTCATGCTGGCCAAGAAGGTTGCCATCTGGCGCCTGGGACAGGGCCTGGAATACACCGCGATTTCGCTGTTCATACTGGCGTTCGAGTGGCTATCGATCCCCAAGGCTCTCTATCTCCGTGATAAAGACACGGGCCAGTATCTGATTCCGAGAGTGTTCTTGCAGGGCATTGTGGAGATCGACCTGAAGAAAAGGATCAGGAGCAGTGATGGGCGCGATTTATTGGGGACGATAGGCCAGCTGCGCATGTTTATGGTGTCGGATCCCCGAGACTACATATACGGCGTTCTCGGCATGATCAATGGTGGCCGGAACACCGAGCCGTTAAAGGTCGATTACAGTGAAGGCATTCGTCATACGTTCTCGAGGGCAACTCGATATGGGCTCCGAATGGCCGAGGATCTCGCTTGTCTTGAGTATGCGGGGATGGAGTCTAAAGGCTTTCAACAATGGAACCTTCCGTCGTGGGCTATTGTCCCGCAGTCCAGATATGTGTCCGTCGGGTCGGGAGGAGTGTACGCCGCCTCGCGCAATGTGGGCCCGGACGTGGCGGTCGGCGATGGCCCGGACCAAATTGGCATTCGCGGCCGTATATTCACTACCGTGACGGAGCTGTTTGAGCTATTCCCTTCTTCTGGCGGGAAGATAAAGGGGTGGACGTTGAGCGACCATGATCGCCAGCGCAACAAGGAGGTGCAGTGGTATCACCAGACACGCGCCGTCGTGCAGGCCAGGCTGGAGGAATGGCATCAGCCCAAGTCTGTCTTCTATGATTTGATGTGCGGCGAGCAGGTACATGGGAGGAAGCCCGACTACCCGGTGAATGTGTACCTGGATCAATGGATGGCTATATGGGCGGCCATGCCAAAAGAGAAACTCATCCCGCCGGTCGCCTTGGAACACTTGGGCCTTCCTGGTGACGACCCGACTTTCCAGCGTCGCTTAGACAAGGTCAGGACCACATACCAGAATTTTGCGGAAATCGGCCGGGTGTTTAGGGCCGGCCGATACTTTGGCACCGGGCCGAGGAGCGTGCATGTTGGCGACAAGATTGTGCTGTTCAACGGGTGTCCGTTTCCGTGTGTTCTCCGGCCGGTGCCATCCAGCGAGAGGAAGTACCGGCTGGTGAGAGTATGTTATGTTAAAGGGGTGATGGATGGCGAGTTGATGGACGGAAACCCGCAGACGGAGATGTTGATGTTGGTTTGACGGGGGAAGAAGGGATGAATCAATGTAGTAGCAGCCTTTGATTTATCGACTGGAGGCTCTTGTGGGGATATGGGAAGGGAAGTTTGCTTTCTCAACTATTCGGTGGGAATAAAGATAGAGTAGTGTATGTCGTCAGTTTCAAGATGAGGATGAAGAGATTAAGAGGTTGAGATTTGCTTGAAAATACGTGCTTATGGAGCCCGAATTAACTGCTCCTTCCCCTAACATTGCTGGATCCACTTTAGTCGCATAACCCCGGTAAGTGCAAAGCAACCTTCTCGATCCCGATTTTAGGCGGGGCGCCGGATTTTTCTCCAGCAAGCTTGCTTTTCCTTCTTAACCTGAACAACATAAAAATCAGCACACCATCATTTTGTCATATGCTTGCAAGCCAAGCCTCGTGCTTTCAACCCCAATCCGGATTCTTCTCACTCTCACTCTCACAACTCCGGTTGTCTTTCTATTGAACACTTAGCTCGACTGATTGAGTAGCAACAGGCCGGCCCTGTTATATCGCATCATATCACACACTACCCCGCCATATCTATCCTCCCAAGGAGCACGGCTAGGTCCACCATGGCGGCGTCCACGACCATCCACGTGGGCACGCGCAAGTCGGCGCTCGCGCTGAAGCAGACGCAGCTAGTCATCGAGGGCCTGCAGAAGCTGCACCCGGAGTACAGTTTCTCGGTGCACGGCATTTCGACGGCCGGCGACAAGGACCAGGCGACGTCGCTGTACAACTTCGCCGGCAAGGGCCTGTGGACGACGGAGCTGGAGGCGATGCTGGCCGCGGGCGAGGTCGACATGATCGTGCACTCGCTGAAGGACATGCCGACCACGCTGCCGGCCGACTGCGTGCTGGGCTGCGTGTCGGCGCGCGAGGACCCGCGCGACGTCGTG
Source organism: Knoxdaviesia capensis (assembly GCA_001510575.1). Taxonomy (NCBI): domain Eukaryota; kingdom Fungi; phylum Ascomycota; class Sordariomycetes; order Microascales; family Gondwanamycetaceae; genus Knoxdaviesia; species Knoxdaviesia capensis. The sequence goes on along the minus strand of LNGK01000004.1, from coordinate 3,639,860 downwards.
GTGTTCAAGGCGCGGCCCGGCGGCGAGCCGCCGCTGTACGCGTCGCTGGCGGAGCTGCCTGCCGGCAGCGTGGTCGGCACGAGCAGTGTGCGGCGCATTGCGCAGCTGCGCCGCCGGTTCCCCGGGCTGGCGTTTGCAGATGTGCGCGGGAACATCCAGACGCGGCTCGCGAAGCTGGATGACCCCGCTGGCCCGTTCGACGCGATCATCCTCGCGGCGGCAGGCTTGCTGCGCATGGACTACGATGCGCGTATTGCGCAGTACCTCGACTCGAAGTCCGCCGGCGTGCTGCATGCTGTCGGCCAGGGGGCCATGGGCGTCGAGGTGCGGGCGGGCGACACGCGCATGCTGGAGCTGCTCGCGGGGTTCCAGGACACCAAGAGCATGCTGGCGTGTGCCGCCGAGCGCTCGGTCATGCGTGCGCTTGAGGGCGGCTGCAGCGTGCCGATTGGCGTGGAGACGTCCTGGGACGAATCGAAGCTGCTGCTCAAGGCCACAGTGGTCAACGTTGCCGGGTCGGAGGCTGTCGACTTTGAGCTGGAGGAGACAATTGCCACCGCTCCGGAGGCTGAGTTGCTGGGCCAGAAGGTTGCGGATGCTCTGGTCGGCAAGGGGGCCCAGACGATTCTTGACGGTATAAATGTCACCCGCATGACCGGCCCCAGGCAGATCACCACGACGTAACCAGTTCTTTGCCAATGATTGTACTGAGGGCACTGTCGTTAGTGGTATTTACGATACAATGCTGAGATGAACAAACAAAAGTTGATACAGAACATCCAGCTTCATGCGTTTTTTTCTTTTTGATTTTCTTCTAATAAAGATGAACTATATGAGTGAACCAGAGTTCGGGTTTTCTGAAAATCACGGAAGTGATAACAGAACAGCCGCTCGTGAGGAGAAAGAAACAACCAAGCTCCGGTCCCTTGCGGCACGTCTATATGAAAGAAAGAAAAAGAAAATCACCTCTTTATATCCTATACATACTGCGATGCATCTCAAACCCGCAATCCCGGTCAAGCTAGAAGAGAGGGGGAAGATATGAAAAACGAGACTATATGTTGAATCGTGCACGTATCAACAGCCATGAGAGGGGTGGGACCGGGGATGCGCTTCACTCTCCCACAATGCGAAAAGGGCGGACGATGTGGGATGGCATGGAAAAAAGTGACGACCGGAGGAGAAACCGACAACAACGACCAGGTTGAAAAGCCGTGAAATGGAGAGGCGAGGCTAGGTATATACGTGGATAAGAGTTGAAAAAAGGGGCACACATACACCGAGTATTTACGCCAAAGACCGAATTCCAAACAAAAAAAAAAGGACAGAAAAAAGACAGTCAAAGACCGGCCATTGCTCAGTGGTCGTGCTCCTCAACGAAGGTCTTGTAGGCGGCGCCGTCCATCAGCGCCTCGTACTCCTGGACGGACGACTCGGACAGATCGACCTTGGCAACCCAGCCGCCGGCGGCGGACTCGTCCTCGGGGGCCTTGTTGATGCTGCCGGGGGTGTCCTCGAGCACGTCGTTGACGTGGGACACGGTGCCGGAGATGGGCGAGTTGATGTCGGCGGCGGACTTGACGGACTCGACGGCGCCGATGACGTCGCCGGCGGCCAGCTGCTTGCCGACCTCGGGCAGCTCAACGTACACCACGTCGCCCAGCTGCTCGGCGGCGTACTCGGAGATGCCGATCACGGCGGTGTTCTTTTCGGCGTTGATCTCGACCCATTCGTGGTCCTTGGTGTACCGCTTCTCGAAGCCTAAGGGGAGAGGAAGGGGTGGGTGGTTAGTCGGCCGGTGTGTTGTTCAATGGTGATATGGGCCCTGCGGGGGACATTGCGCGGGCGAGCGGCGGGATATGGTGACACCGGGGCTACTGCTCTGCACCCCCCCGTCTGGACATTACTGTCTTCCGGCCTTTTGATGGTGGAAAGCTGGGGTAGAGAAGGGAAGCCATACTGATTCTGGAGGTCGAGAACAACCGTTGGGCAACGACCGGGCGCATCGAGACGGGGCGGGCGGCGGCCACGGAAACTAGCGGCCGAGCGGCGCGCAGACATCTCGCAATCGAAGCCATGGTCGGTAGATATCGGACGTGGGACAAAGTAGAGAGAGAGGAAAGATCGAGAGGAAGACGAAGAAGACGCAGCAGCGATGAAGGGCGATTGGGATTCGTGGGGGTGTGAGATGTCAGTGTAGTTCGTCTATACCGGAGTTATCCACAGAATTGACTGATTTTTTTTGTCTTTCTTTTCCTTCACCGACCAAACGAATGGAGAGAACGAAAATAAACGTATGATAAGAGATAACTTTGGAGAAAATGCACGATTCCCGAAAGTTTTTTGTGGCGGTAAAACCCCGGAACTACGTTTCGTTCCCTCCCTTTCACCTGCTTCTTCCGGCGGCTCTGCCGATAGCCAGGCCCGGCGAGAAGCGAAGAGTTGGGCCGGGTCTACAATACACAGGGCACATGTCAGTGTGTCTGAGGGGGTCAATGCCAGCTGCGAGTTTGTTTATGGCATTTTACAGGAGAAATCTGGCCTATAGAGCATTATGAGGCTCGATCTGAAGCAGAAATCTGGATTGGCGGAAGATTCGCTGGAGGTTTTGCTGGTGGACGGACGGCAGAACACGTACTGAGCCGAGGATGATGGGTTAAACCCTAGGGAGAACGCAACAGCACGGGCTCAAATGGCGTGCATATTGCTCCGGTGTCGCCCTCCGGGACGACGAACCAATCATACGGACACCGCTGCTGCTTGGTCAGGCAAAAATGCCATCGGCATCGCTTTTCATGCGGGCTTGAGCCCGTATTGCAGACGCGGTGGATTTCTGGTGGTGAGCATGCTAGTGCTTAAGCAAACGCCTATGCCGCCAAGACGCGTCGCGTTCGCGCATCCGCCTGGCCAAGGGAAGAGCAGAAACCAGAACATAGGACTGCACGGATGCTTCCAGTGCGGGAGAGCATGAACAGAGTATTTTGCGAGTAGTATAAACCTATACTACAAGAGTTCAACTTCGGGCAGCGGGCTACTTGCATGATAACCCAGGCGGGTGGACGTCTGCATGTCTCTTGTCCGCGTGTTGCGGGCTTGTTATGTGCGCTGTAAACAAACGCCAACAGGTGCCACAACATATAACAACAACGGCCAAAAAAAAAAGGAGTCCATTTGAACAGCGGATGAAGACCACGCACACACACACGGACAACACGCGGGGAATTCTTGCATCGTTTCTTAGACTTGAAGACAACGAACTGGGCAAGAGATTCAGAGATTCATTCTTGTGTCTGTGGAATGGCAATATAATTCCAATCTGGTGCATGCAGGGCTACATGAGGAAGGAACGAGCCAGCAATGGCATTGCATACGAAGAAGGGAACTGCGTCAATGCCTTCTTCAGGGACTCTGGCGGCGGTATAGGCGACCGCCAGCCCTAAATTTGCCTCCCGGGGCCCGCTAAGCAGTTCCACGACGGAATATAGCGTGTACCCCTCTAAAGCCGTACGCGCTTTCTGCGTGTGTGAGTATCTTCAGCTCTGGGCAAATCATCAGTAAACAGGTACGTACCTGGGGATGAACGTGCCCCAATAATACGTCTTGATGATTCTTTTCCACCTGGTTCTCATCTCTTCTTCTCACCACCCCTCATTGACCAACTTTCGTTGCTTTGTCTTAGGATCATCGTATCTCCCTCTCTCTACACTGTCTCTCTCTCTCTCTCTCTCTCTCTCTATACTCTGTCTCTGTACTCTCTCTCTCTCTACTCTCTCTATATACTCATTCTGACTTTCTCTGCTCTATCCATCTCTTAACTCTCAAAGACATCCTCCTGCTCGGTGTATCACCACTTTCTCTCGTTCAATTTCAAACCCTCTCAGTCAAGCAGAGTCCTATTCTCTCCCCCTGTGCCTTGGGCCTGTACAAAAACCTAAGAATTTCCAGACTTCTTCTCAGACCCTAGTCCCGCTGACTCCAGTCAATCTGAACTACACCTCACTTTTTCTTCTTTTTCTTCCCTTCTTTACCCCATTCTTTTGTCCCCCTGCTTGATCTTTCAGGTTGACCTTCTCTAATCACTTTGTTCTTTGACCTCTCTCGACCTAGGCTTGAATCAATATTAAGGTATGTATGCTGTATCTTGTGATCTTCTCTGTTATTATAGGAAATCTCTAGAGTCCCTCTAAGTCTTTCTTGGTGGAGCTCCTTTCTCTGGGTTGATTGGTCCACTCTAATGACCAGGTCACTGACATTGTGAGAACTGGCTGTAGTCTGATCGTTTGAAGCCTTGAATCATCCAGGCTCAATAACGATCCTTCGGAGAATAAACCAAAACTTGGAAGAGCATACTGGACAGGACATGATTACCTTGCATCTTTAGATCTTCTCCCTACTGTCCCCTCTCAACTATTTCTCTCTCCCGCCAAATCTTCCTCCTCCACCGGACCTACCATCCCCTAGGTCCGCCCTCCGATCTCCTTCCTCCGACGACTACAGCCAGTTCGCCTTCGACGTGATCGATCGAAACCGACGTTTTACCGTTCTTGACGACATTACACTGCTGCTCTTGCACTGCCAGACTTGCTTCTTGGCCAGAGACTCTCAGTGTCTCGAAGAGCATAATCTCGACACCCCTCCCCTCACTCCCCTTTCTACCTCCGAACTAGAGAACCCCAGACACCATGGATGTTGAACACCCGCAACACGTTGCGGACATCCCCGACGACAACACCATGACCGGAATGGGAGACGCCTCGCCGTCTGCCGGACCCTCAGGCCCCGGCCGCGCCTCGATTGGGCACTACCAGAGCCACTCACTCGACCAGGGCCTGGCCGGATCTCCCCGCCACGCTAAGGCTCTGAGCGAAGACGGACACGCGGACATGCACGGCCGCTACGCAACGCCGCCCATCCCACACTCGATCTCGCGGCCGCCCTCGGGGCTTGGCGACCGCGGCCCGGCGGCCCCCGGCCAAGCCTACAACGACTACGCCTCGCGGCCGGCCGGCGGTGCGGGCCCGTCGTCTGCGCCCGGCCCCAGCACCGCCGGCGGCCCGGCCACCGACTCGGCCAAGGCTAACGGCCGGGACCACGTGGTCATCAAGGTCGGCATGGTGGGCGATGCGCAGATCGGCAAGACCAGCCTGATGGTCAAGTACGTCGAGGGCAGCTGGGACGAGGACTACATCCAAACGCTGGGCGTCAACTTCATGGAGAAGACGATCACGATACGCAACACCGAGATCACCTTCTCCATCTGGGATCTGGGCGGCCAGCGCGAGTTTGTGAACATGCTGCCGCTGGTGTGCAACGACGCCGTGGCCATCCTGTTCATGTTCGACCTGACGCGCAAGAGCACGCTCAACAGCATCAAGGAGTGGTACCGCCAGGGCCGCGGCTTCAACAAGACGGCCATTCCCATCCTGGTCGGCACCAAGTACGACCACTTTGTGAACTTTACTCGAGAAGAGCAAGAGGAGATTTCGAACCAGGTGAGCAGTGCTTGATACCCGCCCATGGGTTGTGTCCTTTTTTTTCCCCTTCTTCTTCTCTCTTTTCTTTTTTTCTTCTTTTTTTTCTTGTTCCTCTTCTAACACTGCCTGCTCTCTTCCCTTCTCTCTCTCCTTACAGGCCCGCCGATTCGCAAAGGCCATGCGTGCCGCCCTGATTTTCAGCAGCACCAGCCATAGCATCAACGTGCAGAAGATCTTCAAGATCGTCCTTAGCAAGGCCTTCGACTTGAAGTGCACCATCCCGGAGATTGAGAATGTTGGCGAGCCTCTACTCCTGTACCAGTCGTGCTAGAGCTTCTAGAGGGTAGTTCCAACTAGTTTCTCCGTACTTTCTTTTGTTAACGTTTTCTTGCTTTTGTGGTTTATTTTTCGTTCTTGGCGGGGAAATCAAACATAAGGCGTTTCTTTTACTTGGGCATATTTGTCGTTTTGTTTTCTTCTTTGAGTCGGATCGGAGAGAAAGTTGAGGAGAATCACAGAACACCAGATGAGTTGACCATCTCAATTTTAGCTGGCCTCTCCTGTTCTTCTTAATCTGATCTTCGTTCCACCACCATCACCCCCCCTCCCCCTTGATCCTTTTCTTCTTCGGTGTTGCTCATTATACCCTACATCCCCCCCCC
>LNGK01000004.1:3550058-3633712 GCA_001510575.1 Knoxdaviesia capensis | reverse complement strand
CCCCCCCCCCCCCCCCCTCTCTTCGTCGAAATGCAGAGCGTCGTCTCCCCTTCTTCTCACTTTTGATGCTTGCCCCCCTATCCTAACCCTTCAAAACGTTCCAAGTGTCCTAAATTAGCAATGCGTGGTGGTGGTGCCCTGCCAGGCCGGAGTGCCTCCGTCCATCATGAAATGAAATGGCAGGGGACGGCCTTTTTTTTTTGTATGGCCCCAATGCTCAAATAAGCTCTGGGGTTTCTTCTATTCCAAGTTCGGTCTTCAGTCGTCGGGGTTCTCCTTTTTCCTTTCTTTTCCTGTTCTTTCCTTTATTCGTCTTGCTAATGATCACGAGAATGACGGCTACATACACACACACACTCCTTACCATATTTTTCCTTTTCTTGCTTCTTTTCTGTTCTCAGCAAAGTTCCCCATCCTTCCTCTTTTTATTATTATTGCATTTGTAATTGAGATTAAAAAAAATATTTATTTTCTGCGGTGGTCATCATGATCTCTCACATGTGTATCTTTTTTTTATATATCTCGTTGCAGTTCGTTGCGGGATCTTGTCAGTTTTTTCTCGGTGGGTTGGCGAGAATGGGAGAGGGGGGGAGGGGGTGGTGGTTTTATGTCCTCGGAAAGAGAGTGGACGCTATTTGGAGGGGACATAGGGGGGAACACGCACCGTATCTTGCGGGTTATTTCGTGAATAGAGCCTTTTAAGAAGAAGAAGAATAGAGCGCTCCGTGGATTCTCACAGACACCCAATCCTAGGCGATATGTGACCTCCGGTTTCCGTTGTGTGGTGGGCTTTATACGCAGCTGCCATCCCGCCCGGAACGGACAACGAGCCGAGATCTGTGAATACAGGCCTTGAAGAACTCCCCCTTTCTTTTCTTGCATCTGTCACGGTGTGGGTGACGAGAAGAAGCGATTCCGGGTCTATTAACGAAAGACGGGAAAAAAAGAAGAAAAAAAGCTATTTCTACCGAATAACAATATCTACCTCACTCTGGATCCTCGGGGTTTGTCCAGCCCCCTTTTCACAGAAGCACATCCCTTTTCTTTTCCAAAGAACAGCCCCCCTAAACCAAGAACCAAGAAACACCCTCCTTTCTTCGCCGTATGAACGAGAGCTAGAGCCCCTGAACTTCAACTTTGAAATCACAAACCCGCCCAGACGGAGAAACAATAATTATGTACCCCCATCACTCACACTTCTGCCCCCACCCCGCTCTCCCACATGGAACGTCTCACCCAAACTGCGCAGCCTGCACCTCAAAATCCGAGTAATCCGACTCCGTCCCCGTCTCAATCTCCGTCTCGACGCCGGTGTCGGTCGCTGACGTTGGCTGGAACTGCGGGAACGCAAAGTCGCGCGACAGCGCCGATGAGAACGACGACACCGACCCGGGTTTGACGAAGAGCGGGGCGATCGGGCCGGCCGGCCGGCCTTGGGAGACCAATGTGCGCTGGGGGACGGCTGCCACGGGCGGCAGGGGCGGTAGGGCTGGAATGGGGATGGGGGCTGATATGTGCGGTCGGGGTGTGAGCGGTCCCAGCGGCTGTGGTGGTGGTTGTGGTTGCTGTGGGACGATCCAGCGACGGAGCCAGTGGGCCGCTGACAGCAAGGTCGCCCGCGACTTTGTTTTCCGGTGCGACTTGGTAGTCCCCGCCGGGTCGATGGCCGGCATCTTACCCAGCGGGAAAAAGTCACTGTCGGTTACAGGGAAGGGGACCTCATCGACCCTGACCATGGCGATGGAGACCGGAGCACTCTGGTCGCAGCACGCGCCGGAGCCGTGCAGTCCCGACTGCCCGGGCGGGCTCGGCCGCTCATCGAGGTTTGGGACGGAGATGCGCATTGTGCCTCCGTCGGAGCTACTGCGGGCGTTGGATCGCCGCGAGCTCCGGTCGGACAGGTGCGGGTGGTGCATGCGTACGGCCGCGTCGGTCAACTCACACGGGGGAAGGCGGGCTCCAGCTGTGGGCATAGTTCCAGGCGCAGACGACCGCCATGACCCGGTCTCACTGGGGGTGCTATTTGATGACACCGAGCATCCATCTCGCTCTTTGAAATCCGGTGGCGGCGCCTTGGACTCGGGAACTTGGTTGTCCGCAGGCCGTGGCCAAGACTCCGACCGTAGGGGAGCCTGCCCTGCCTCACCCTCGTCTGATTCAGCCATGCTGGTGTCCTTTGACTGATCAGGGCGATTAACAGGGTCGCTCTGCGTCCGCCGGTGTCGATGTATCCGCGCGGGTTTGGGGGGCGCACGACCTGTCTCACCAACCACACCGATCGGGTGGACTTCGACCGTCCAGCTTTCTTCCGAGAACTCCTCCGACAGAATGCTGTCAAAGCTGGCGCCCGCTTGGGGGTTTCGAAACAACGGCGCAATGGGCCGTTGCGAGGACCCAGGTCGCGGTTCCGGGGGAATGATCAGGCTCTGTGAGGCTCTGCGGCTGATTCGTCTGTGGCCCACCACGGCGTCTATGATATAACTCGGCGGCGGCGCCGAGACTTCGACCAGTGGCATGGGCACTGCGGGTCTTGGCTGGCTGGTGACGACGTCGTTATTGAAGCAGTAGTCTCGGACGGTTTGTTCGTGCTGCAGGATGGCGAAACACGGCTGGAAGCAGGACGTCACAACGTCTTCAACCGGCGAGCCCCGGATGCCGCATCGTTCGCGGATCCGGGTCCGTTCCGCGCCGATATAATAACCCCAGCCTGGATTTACCGTTAATTATACGTGTTCTTCATTGCCCATACCGTCGTCAACCGACATATTCAGGGGAAGACAACATACCAAGTATTGCTGACACCCCCACACACGTCCAGCACGCAGCCGACTGCGTGTAAGTCTCCGATATGCCGGAGACGCCGTCGCCGCCATACTCCAGACTGTCGAGACGCGCGCGAGTCTGGCCAAACACAAATGCCGGACATATGAAGCTTTGCCGGCAAAGCCGTCCAGCGTCCACGTGTGGCCATCCCTCATCCATGGCCGCCGTGATTTTGTCGAGGGCTATGTTGTTTGTACTGAATGATTGGAAAAGTATTGAGGTGCTTGTGGCTCGGGAACACGCGAAGTAATACGGGCCCCAAACTGGAGTATACAAACGAGCGAGTGGAGGAGTAACTTCGAGAACAGATCTTCTAGAGATGGTATCAGTACATCTCCTTTTCAACGCAAAACACTCCGCCGGTGACGCCGACTCACCACCAATACTGATATCTCTGCAAATCAAGACGACAGCAAAAGCCGGATATGATATCTCGAGAACGATGGGACTATGGATGCAACTGAGAACAAACTGATGTTTGGAATTCCGGTAAAGTCTGAACAGTCACAAGGACAAGAGGCGGAAGAACGGATGATAATGACGGAACCTTCTTTTCGAAATATCTTAAGAATCTGTAGATAACCGGGATTTATATATAATAAGGAGAGAGAGAAAAACGAACAGAAAGATAGAAAACCCCCTCGCAGAGTCACACCGGTAGAGAGCACGGGTCCCCTCGCTCCTTCTCCCGTCTCTCGCTCCTTCCTGCCCGGACTATAATGCGCCTTTATACAGATGGGATAATCTGAAGTGTGAGAGTGTTTGTAATACATCCCACGAGCGTGGAAGGCACGAACACGAACCTCGGACAGGTCGTTCCTTCCCCCCGAGGTTCCTCCTGTGCTTGTTTTTTTTTTTTTTTTTCCTTGCGTGCTTTTTCTTTTTGGCTTTCTGCCTCACCCGATTCTAAGCTGCATCGCACAAAAAGACATCGTCACCACAACTGTGCCCCGGTGACCAACTCTGACTGATGTCTTGCTGCGTTCGTTTTGGGGTTCATCTGATATGGCAACACGTACACACGACCGGCACCCTTAACGTTTTTATCTTTGGTTTTCGTCTTTTGCTGTTGCATGTGAACGAACCGAATCGGCCGGCCGCCGACGGGTGTGGCGTTCCGTCGATTTCCCCGTCTGGCCAGCCTCGCTCTGAACCCTAACCCACTTCCACTATCATCCCCACCGCCGCCCCCTTCGCCCGGCATCGTCAGGTTGTTCGCGGATCACAGGTGTGGGTGGACCAGAACGTCTCTCTCGAGCTGTGAGACACGGCGGCTATCGCACCATCCCCGGGCCTCACACTCTCCACCCACCCCGTTGCCATTTCCCATTTGAGAATCTTCGCTGCACTGCCGTTCTGGCCTCCAGAAGCAGACATGCCACGCAACTCTGGTTATATCACCCACCCCACGGTTCATGCACGTATCTCCCTTCTGGGACCGGGTCATGTGCGGTTGGGGAGGGGAGAGTATCCACATGGAGTTCGTTACACAGAAGTGCAGAGACACGCTCGTCTTTCTTGCGCCGAAGGCAAGAGGAAATAACGTGTGTAGGGAACACTCATCGGCCGGTCTGTCCAGGCCGAGAATATGTCGAGATAAGGGACACTCACGGCTATGGCTCCCATGCAGTAGCAAATGAAGGAGACGGGGGTTTCAGACATGCTTTCTTTCACTTTCTACCATCTATCAAGAAATGTCTCCTAGGTTTCCACTCCTTCAGAAACATCACGTCACCTCCAGGAGCACATATCCCCCGGAACGAACGCAACACAATCACCGATTGAAAAGACAAGAGAGCAACCAAGAATATAAGAGAAAATCAAAACTGCCCGCTCTTTACAACTATCTCCTCGCCCACCAATGCGCAAGCAAAAACAAAAACCATAGCCCGCCGTCATTGAAATACCACGATCCCAAAGTAAGAAAAAAAAAAGTAACAAGAAAGAGAAAGGAAAAGCACGAAGAAGACATTTCTAAACATCCAGCCCAGGGTGTAGAAGTACATTATATATAGCTGCAACGAAACCAAAAGCGGTCAGCCCAGCAGTGCAGCGAGGAGGCGGGAACCAGTTAACGGACTCCCTTTTTGCTCCCTGGCGGTGGGAGGGTGGTGTAGGTTTGTACAAGGTCCATGAAAACCGTGCAAAAAATGAAGATGAAAAAAGAGGAAGGGCCTTCGGGCTTAGAAGTGCTTGAATATTATGAGAAGAAAAGAAAAAGAAAAAGTAAAAAAGATTCGTACAAGATCTTGAAGGAAAAAAGAAAGGGGCAGCCGTTTAGTCGTTTACCAGCCGAGACCAATGCTGGCAAGGAATCCGCTGGTGGACGACTTCGCGGGAGGCGCGATCAGCTCCTGGACGGGGATGAACTGGAAGAAGATGATGGCAATGGTGGCGAAGAGGGTGAAGAGAAGGATGGCACGGCGCATAAGCGGGGTCAGGCGGGTATCGTCCGACCAGGCAGCCTTGGCCCAGGCAGCGCCAGTGGCCGCGCCAGACTTGATCTGGTCCCAGCCGAGAGAGTACATAACCAGACCAGCCAGGGCAATGCTGTAGCCAACGAACTGGAGGAAGGTGATCGGGGTGTGCCAGATGAGGACGGAGATGATGACGAGGAGAATGGCCTTGAGGATTCCGGCCAGAGTGAGGACCAAGCTGGAAGTTTTTCCGATCTAGAGACAAGGAAAGTGTTCGGTTAGAGACGGAATATTTTGCTTTGTGGGTAGAAGGGCCAGAGGAGGAGAGAAAAGGGGAAACTTACAAGAAAGACGCTGGCAACGTTCAGGGAGAAGGCAATCAGAGCGTTGAGGAACAGCATGAAGAAGCCAACCTCGTACAGATCGGCAACCTTGAACTTAAGACCCTCGGAGAAGGCAGCAACAATGCAGTTGAGGACAGCGCAGACGGGGGCAAAGTAGTACAGGCTGACGAGGGGATCCATCTTGAAGTCGTCGCCGGAGAGGAGAACCTGGATCATGACGAGGCGCATGCCCTCAAAGACAATGCCACCGACCTGGTAGATGAAGCCGGTCAGCGAGAAGTCGAGTTCGCCGGCGCTGGTGAGGCCGACACCGAGAGTGATGACGACGAGGTTTAGCCAGGTCTTCGCGGTGGGGTTCTGGAGACCCCAGGCCCAGCTGATCAGGAGCACGACGCAGGGGGCGGCCGACTTGAGCATCTGGATGTAGGCGACGCTGAGGTAGAGGTAGACCATGTTGCTGCACACGAGAGAGCCGCAGTAGAAGACGCCGATGGGCACAACAGCACGCAGGTAGATGCGGCCGGTCATCTTGACCTTTTTCCGGCCATCGAGGAGGGTGGTGGTGCGGGCGAGGATCTGGGTGACGGCGGTGGAGAAGACCAAATGCCAGCAAGTAAGGATGACGGCTGCAGGAAGACAAGATAGGACAGCGGTTAGTATGCAGGTGAGGGTAGTGGGTGGTGTGGTGTTATGGCAAACGCGACGCCGGCTGAAGGGTTGATGGAGGATGTTCGGGCGGAGGAGCTGAAAGCGCCAGATCGAGGTATGGTGACACAGTCCAGCGCAGGGCGTTGAGTCGTGTGTATAGGGGACAGAACTATCGGGGGGGCGTGAGAGGATTGGATGGATACATACGATATTCTAGAAGCGCAGAGGGAGCGAGTGTGTTAGCCAAGAGCCCAGATGCAAGCATAGAGAGAGATAGATACCAGATCGCTCGGGAAATACATACCAAATCCGTTTGTGAGGAGCCACTTGTTGAAGAGAATAGTCGAGTTGGAGAAGAACATCCAGCTCCTAGTAGACGATAAGAAAAGAAAGTCAGCGACTGAAGCACACAGGCAGATTCACGCGCAAGAATGTGACAAAGGTGAGATCTGCTCCTGTTCAACCTTGACCAGCGACTGCCAAGACGAAAGAGAGAGAGAGCGCGCCCCAGGAGGCACTCGGAAGTCGGGAGGACAAACGCACACAATGTAGAAGCCGGGATGCAGGGCCAGGCCGGAGAAGCGGCCAGCCTTCTCGACCGGTGGTGGCACCGAGGTGGGGAGCGATTGCGACGACGACATGGCGGTAACTGGCTGGGTGTGATACAGAGAGGATAAGGTGGGAAAGGGTAGGTGATGTGGTGATGGTTATAGGAAGAAGAAATGAGAGGAAGTCGACGAGGTGGCGTCGCGCGGAAATAAAAAGGATGCGTTAAATGGTGAATCAACCAAGAAGAAAAAAAAAATGAGGCTAAGAAAAAGAAAAATTAAGAAGCGAATGAGAAGAAGAGAATAAAGAGAGAGAAACGAATCGACGACTAGAAAAGAAAGAAAAGAACCTGGTTCAGGAACAGGGTTGAGATTGAGAGAAGTCAGGGAGAGAGAGAGAGCGAAAGAACGAAAAGTGTCTTGACGCGTGGGATACTCAAGATCCAGGGGGAAAAAGGAATCTCTGGGTGAGGATGACGGCGATCTTTGATAGGCCAGACCAGACCACTCTAACGAGTAAGAAAAAAAAGGAGGGCGCAGTCAGGCAGGCTTCTTCGTTTTTTTTTTTCTTCTTTTTCTTCTTTTTGGCTGTGACCGTATTTCGGGAATTCGTAATTGGGGGGAAGAGAAAAGCCGGGGGTAGGTAATATTATACAGAGATAGACAGAGATAGGGCGGGAGGGAATGGGAGTGAAGATATACGTATATATCTCACAGAAGAATCCAAAGGGGAAAAAAAGGGGAGGTCGGCCGGAGCCAGGAATGTGAATACGAAGTGAGGCCAGAAAACGTGGTGCAATGCAGCATCGTGGACGGTGCAGCGAGGTGCCAAGGTATCTTTTTGCTGGGGGGGCCTCGGGGCGGGTACTTGTCACTTTCTTTGTCCCACTTGCTGCATTCGTCAGCCACAGGGCTACAGGGCTCGTCTGCTTTCAACAGCGGCCTAAAATACACCGAGGGGAGGGGAGCTGGCCCTAATCCGCCGCTTCTTCGATGACAGCTGGGAAACCTGTACATAAATACTCAACTCGGTACTGTCTGTACCTGCATTTGTGGCATGTTTCCGCGGGCTTTTGCACTGCTGAATTCGTTTTGGACAAAGCGTCTCCCAAAATGCTTGACTGGCGGCGATGTTTCACCGGGTTATGCACTCCTGCTCAGCGACTTGCACCTTGGGAGGCGGATCTGATAAGTGGTGATGGCCTCCTTGTTTTTTTTTCTCGGCGTCGGTGGAAGGTTCCCGTCAGCCACAACAACGACGACTTCCAAGCTGGAGGTCGCTGACTAAGTGTTTCCTTGGTCTCTGCGTATTGTCCCTTTTGCCCTTCTTTGTGCATCGAGACTGCAGTTTGTCGGCGAGCCTGGTCTTTCTCGCGACTTTCCGCAAGTTGCCCTTCACGTGTTTCCTCCCTCGAAGTCGGCTATCTCGCATCCTGATGGGTGTTTGGGTCTTTCCTTCACCTTGCTGATGATCTCTTGTCTCCATCGATCATGACAACTCTACTGGGGGAAACTCTTCTCGCTACTTGAGCCTGCAAATCGAGAGTGACAGCCGGTGGAAACCTCAGGGCGTTGCGTTCTTGCAAGGTGCTGAACACACGTATCTGGTATTCTACATCCGTCATATCTATCATCAGTTCTTGCCCATCTATCGTCCACGCCCAAGCCGATACAAGCAATACTCTGTAACCTTAGCATTTTCCACGTGGAGATGGAGGAGCTCGCCCTTCTCGTCTTGAGTAAGGCCGTGCCGCTAATCTGCACCGCGTTCTTCTGTAAATGTGTCAACGCTGACGTTGTTGGCTCGTGTAATGTTTCCCCATCTGCTCTTCTCGCCCTCTCCTCTCCGACTCGGAGACTTTGTCGTGATGTCCAGCACCAAAACCCTAACCCCAAATGGCCGTGCCCTGTGTCTGTTTATTCATCTTTCCGACCCAGTACATACTCATCACAAGCCTTCCAATTCCATTTGAAAAGCAGCTCCCTCCTCATCGCTCCTGAGGATCCCCCCCAGCGTTGCTCCTCCGGTCTCAATTGCTGCATCGCCACCAGTCGTCGTTGACCAATCCGACTCCTCCTTCTTCAGATACTACAACGCAATGCTGATCTTCCTTTCTTTCCTAGATTCGAGATCAAGCTCGATGTACAGCGCATGCTGGAGTGGTCGAACTCTCCAGCTTACAGCCCGGCTATCATCGAAGACATACATGGCTGAGAAGTATCGAGACCAGCTGTATATCGTCAAGGAAAGAAAGAAGCTACGGAGTCTTCGGGATGTTAAACTCAAGAAGGAGTTGCCGGGTCAAGATGAGCCTGGCCAACTTGTGCTCCCTTAAGACGCTGCTGGGAGTCTACAAAATTCGGCGTTCCCCCATCTCTACACGGTTTTGGCATCTCTTCCTCTTTCTTTTCCTCTCCATGCATTCTTTTCACTTCATATCGCATTTCATATCGCACTTCCCACATTCGTTCACAACACCAATACCATTTTTAACCAACCCACACTCATTAATGTCCATTTTTATCCTCCCCCTCCTAACCCTTTCCCTTGTCCGTGGCGTCAGTCCCGACGTCGACAAGCGTATCGAGGGGATCACTGATCTCGTGACAGAGCAAATGGCCAAGTTGAAACTTGTCCAGGGACGGACCCGCAAGAGACTCATGGGCCATCGCAAGGACATCAGTGACCTCCGAGATACTCAGCGAAAGCGGGCTTATCTGGTATGTGACAAGTTTGGCATCTTGGTCGAGGACTACTTTGAGAAGTTGCCCGCGGAGCAGAGAGGCCAAGGAACGACGGCCGAAAGTGCAGGCATCGGGATCATCCGGTCCTCACCATCGCCCAAGGTATCGTAGTTGTTGTGCTCCACGCGACGGCGGCGACGGTGTGTGATGTGAAGGCTTGGGAATGAGATTTCTGCCTCCAGTGTTTGACTGATAGGTAGACGATGTCTCAGTCTCGCTCATATATGAAGAGTCTCACTTGACTGCTGCACCGTTAGTGAGACATTGGTTTCTGTCCCCTCTGAATTCATATTTTCCGTTTGCTGCTCGGCTCCCTTCCCTGTAATATTCACCTTTGTCATATCTCTCCATTTCCTACTAGGAGGCAAGAAAGACATGATTAAGACTCGGTCTTGACGATATTCGCCCACCCAACCTTCCCTTTCATGCCGTGAAGAACACTATCCAAAGGGGGATAACTGAAGAATATACCAGCCTCACTTCCTTAGTGACGCGCACAGAATCTTTAAGTGAAATGCTATCATCTACAGGCGGTTGCTACGAGATACCATGAAATGCCGGTAGGTGTATGTATGTGGCTGATTGTCTTTGTATAGTTGCGCAAAGCTGTCCCTCTTGGGGCGTCACAGTGGCCCTTTTCAGTCAAGCTGGGTCAACACTACAGCTAGAGTCGAACTAGACTTTCTTGGAGTGGACTGCAAAATCGGGGCTTGTGTCAAGCGAGAAGACGGCGAACCCCAAAAGGTTTTATTTTTATTTTTATTTTTTAAAAAAAAGAGGGACGCGCGAGCTGAATGAAGCCAGGCCAGAGGTCAGAATCGACAGGGACCGGCGTGGCTCCCGCCCGTGTCTGGAATTATGGCTTCGAATCTTCATGCCATCCCTCTAGCTATCTTTTCTTCGCCCCATTTTGCCGTCTACAGGCCGCGCGATCTCCCTCTTTCGCTCTCTATCTGCCTCTCTCTCCCTGTCTGGACGGCGTCTTTTGCTGTATATGTATCGCCCACCCCGTCCGCCTCTTCGTTCCGTGGCCGTGTGCTTGAATCATAGAAATCTATTTGGTCCTGCTTGGGCCCGCCACCTGTACGTGCGTGTCCTTGGTGAAATTTATTTTCTTTTTCCCTCTTCATCTTCCTTTCTGGCTGTCTCTCCCGCTCGGCTTTGTGGGTTCTCTGTCTGTGGTGATCACGGCGATTCTGCGTCCATGATCTGATATTGCGCGAAAGATACTACTAATCTTTATTACCTTCATCAAAGACGCAACGACCAAGAAGGCGTTTGTCCATCTCATTCTCCCAACTACAAAAGCCGTCCTTTTTATCCTAACGTTCCCCGGAACTGACATTTCTTGGCGCTCCGTCCCCGGCCCGCGCACCTTCCCCGCTTTGGCCCGGACCTTCCCCCCGGGCGTCGACTCCACACTTCACGACATCAACACAAACACCAAAGATATAAAAGTCGAAAGCCATGATCCGGCCGTCGGGTTACCAATTGAAAGTGGCCTTCGGTCTCACCGCCACCATGACGGTGATCTGGCTGGTTCTGCTGGGCCTGGACAACCGCGAGGCCGAGTCGTATCCGGTCCGTGTGGCACCGGCCGCCACGCAAACGGCGCCGGTCATGGGAGGCGGAGCGGCGGCCCCGGCCACGTCGATCGGCGGCAAGAAGCCGCATAAGGGTGACAAGCCGGACCCCAGCAAGGACGGCATCAAGGTGCCGGATGACGGGTACGTGGCCGGGTCGCTGCCGCTGCAGGCCGGCGGGGCCGAGTTCGGACACGCCACGTCGTCGGCGCCGCCGGCCACCAAGACCGGCATGGACTACGCGCTGCACGTCAACAAGATGCTGAACGAGCAGGAGCTGGCGGCGCTCGACCTGGGCCCGGCGCCGGCGCCGGCGAGGCGGCCGGGGCTGCCGGGCCCTCTGGTGTTCGAGGACCCGATCGACGCGTCGGAGTACTGCGCGCGGCACGGGCTGGAGCCGTTCGGCATCCCGGCGACGCGGGCCAACCGCCACGTGTACGACCTGGTGTACTTTGCGGGCGGCAGCCTGGACGCGCTGGAGCTGCGGCTGGGCCAGCTGTACCCGTACGTCGACTTCTTTGTGATCGTCGAGAGCGACCTGACGTTTGCCGGCGAGTACAAGCGGCTGGGCCTGCAGGCGGCGTGGGGGCGGTTCGCGGCGTTCCACGACAAGATGATCCTGCGCAACCTGTACCTGAGCACGGTGGCCGACGGCAAGAGCCCCGCGGAGCTGGAGGTGCTGGCGCGCAACGCGTTCACGTACGAGGTGGTGCCGGGGCTGGACGGCGGGCCGCAGGCGGCGATCTACGACGACGTGCTGCTGGTGTCGGACGTCGCGGAGATCCCGCGGCCCGATGCGCTGCGCGCGCTGCGCAACTGCGAGGTGCCGCAGACGGTGACGCTGGCCGCGGAGAACTTCTTCTACTCGTTCCAGTTCCCCGTGGTGTCCAGCGCGGAGGCCGTGGCCAGCGCGCACGCCATCGTCGACGACCCGCGCTCCACCGGCGCGCAGATCTCGGCCGCGATAGCGCTGGACGCCGCCGGCGCGATCGCGTGGCCCGAGCCCAAGGCCACGCTGTTCCGCGGGAAGTACACCGTGCCGCCGGTGACCCTGCGCAATGCCCCCACGCTGCTCACGATGCCGGCGGCCGCGTGGCACTGCTACTACTGTCTACCGACGCTGACGGAGACGGTGGTGCATGCGCTCGGCAACGAGGCTCTGGAGAAACCCATAGGGGCGCGTGTTGCGGCTATGCGGGAGCATCTGACCCAAGTGCGCATGGGCAAGGACGTGTAAGTATTCTCTCTCTCCCTCTCACTCACTCTCTCTCTCTCTCTTCTTTTCCCGCCATACTGTACACATCCACTAACCCTCCCATTCACTCTTAGGAACTCCACCCGCAACATCCCCATCCGCTACCGCGCCGTCAACCTGGACGTCCCGGAGTACCTGTGGGCCAACGCCGACCGCTACCCGTACCTGGTTGACCGGACCACGCCGAACGCGAACTTCCGGGACATTCCGAAGGACGGCAACTTTGTCCACCTGTTTGAGTGATTCTGTATAGTACGGTCCGTGTCTTCTGGAGCGGTATGGGTGCTGTATACGTTACGGAGGGTGCGGTGTTTCTACTTGTGTATGTACTTGTATGCTTTGGGTTTTGGTTATGGATGGAGTCTTCTTCCCTTTTTCTGTTCTTGCTCTCTTATGCTCATGTCTGGTTATTTGCGTTATCTGTCAATATGAAATATACGTCATATGTTTGTCTTGTAACTTCGGGCACGTCCGTGAATCCTAAGTGCAGTATCGACAGTTGAATTCCCGTGGACTTCAACCCGGAACCCAAGAGTTCCCGTGTGAAAGGCTTAAAAGGGGGGAAGTTCAGCCCCGGCAGAGAATGAAGTTTGCCTCCCCGCCCATGCGAGTCCTGTAAGGGATACATAACCTATCGAGGGGGGGGGAATCTCGATTTATTGGAATGAAAGAACCGTGTCTGTCTCTCGGACGCATCGTGAGCGCAAATCCCTCCGTTCACCTACATGTCGATATACACGATGTACTGCTGTATAGGAGTAAACTGAAAAATTCCAGCAGAAGAAAGACAAGACATCACTGTCTCTCGACAAGGCAACAAGGGGAAAAGGGGCCGGATCATAGTTCACACATGGAAGCAACATCACGACGCACAATACACCAGAGACGCGCGAATGAACGTTTGATTCTAAGCTGCTCCCCATGCACAGAAGATATGAACAGGCACACGAAAGCATTCTGCTGGGGAGGGCGAGCAACGACGAGAAAGAAAAGCAGTCCCAATGGTTCCCCGATATCCAGTACGCCGTTCCAGTACAGAACAAGAAAGAAAGAAAAGAAAAGTGTAATGCTGGTGATATAACTCCCAGATAGCCTCCCTTCCCCCTTCCCCCGATGTGTAAAAGAATAAACAAGGCAATTACATCCTCCAAACGAAACAAACTCCCGGGAACATGAATGAGTACTTGCATCATCTGCAAGCACACAAAAGAAACGGTAAAAGCAAAGGCCATCACTAATTGAAAGAACACAAAGCGGCATGGCTGGTGGGTGGAGGGGTTCCTCCCATACGGAGGAAAAGGGAGGCCTGACCCCAGAAGACAGAAACTCAGAAAGCCGGCCCCGAATAGAACAGAGATAAGCACTGTCGTTCACAAAACAATTACAAGCCGTCGCCAGCCTCATCGGGTAACGGTATCGCCTCGGGATCCGCCTCCGCCGAGGCCAGGACTGGCCCGCTGGAAGGGACCGGCCGCGACGGCAGCGGCGGAGCATCCGTCGCGGCGGCATCAGCACCGTCACCGGCCTCCTTATCCACCGCATCCAGCAGTGCCGTCCGCACTGGGGTCGGATCCACACAGTCGTAGAACAGCATAAACACGCCGCCCTGGCCAAGAACCGTCGCCTCGTCAACCTCGTACACCGTCTCGTCGCTCAACCGCCACCACTTCATCGGTGCATCGCTGTTATCGGTCGCAGGCGCTTTCCCCTTTTCGTCGGCGCCGTAGTACTGAGCATCGTCCTCGGGCTCGAGCGCCTCCATCGGGTCGCTATCCTTGCCGGGCAGGGGACGCGGGACACCGCGGTGTTTCCGGAAGCAGATGTAGTGGCCGTTCTCGTGGCGGCCGTAGTGCGTTATGACGGCGCGGAGCTGGTAGATGGGCCCGGAGACCAGCGACGAGAGCGAGTCGCCGGCAACCATGGACGAGGTTGGGTTCAGCACCCAGGTCTCCTCGTCGCTGGGGTGGTGGTCTGAGTCTGACGTGGGTGTGAGGATGCCGTCGCCCTGCTGGGTATCGTCGCTCGACGGTGCCATGCTGCTTTCGCTAGGAGCAACGCTGAAAGCCGTCGTAAAGGCGCTGTTCAGAACACTCAGCTTCTTCGAAATCGACTCCGGAGCGCTGCCGAGACACCACGGGCCCAGGTCCAGCTTCTCGGGAAACCGCACTGCAGCCCCGTTTTTGAACATCATGCCGGTCGATTCATCAAAGCCTGACCGGTTCATGTGGATGACCAGGCTTTGCGGAGGGCGGGCGATAACGGCCTGTTTTGTCTTCGTAGAGCTAACCATGTTCTTCGGGGTGATCTTGCACCGTTCGCGGATGGTCTTGTCTTCAAAGTCCTCGTCCTCCAGCGCCTCATCCACGGCAGCTAGCCGCGCGATGGGCTCGGACAGCAGCGCAGAGGGACCGGCTGACACAGAGGGCGACTCCTTAATGGTACTCCGCATGCGGTCGATCAGGGTGGTAAGAACAGCTTTGTTCTTCAGGAGCGTGCATTTGCCGCAGTGGACGCCTTCGATCATCTCAACGCGCGTGTAGGCGTCCAGTCGCTCGTATAGGTCGTGCTCGATGGTATTCACGCCAAGACTCAAGGTAAGGCAGTTGAAAGGAATCATCGAGAGGCCCTCGGAGTATCCGCAGCGAACACAGGCCACGCGTTGGGCAAAGAGACCCTCCAACGGGTTGCGGAAGGCGGTAGCATCGCTCGCGCCAGATCGCGAAGAAAAGCTATGGTATCCACTATCGTCGCTTTTCCCACTTGTCGAAGCCGAATCATCCTTGACCACGTCCGATTCGAAGCCCATGATAGGGAGCCGCGACTGCCGGGCGACCTTGGCGATTTCGTTATCGATCTGATCGAGGAGGCGCGAGTAGTACTCCTGGGCATCCTGCTGTTGGCGTGTGCTCATGCTCTTTAGCGTCTGTGGCGTCCACAGCGTCTTGCCAGTGTTTCCAGCATCGTTGAGGTCGGTGATCAGGTTGTAGAGCGTGGCAACAGTCGAGGATTTCGGGAGGCGCTGAATGATAGTGTTGGGGCTGCTGTCGTCGATGGCGGTGGCGACGGGGGCGAGGGGAGTGGTCAGGTATTTTGGGAAGGGCTTAAGAGAGGCGAGGCCCTGGAGGATGCTGTTCTGGTAGCACGAGTTGTCCCAGTTCCCCAGGCCGGGCGGTTTGATGTCATTGGAGACGCGGAAGCCGAAGGCAGCCGACGACGCGGCCAGCGAGCGGCGGGCGGCGGGGGTGAGCGAAGCCGACGAGAGCAGGCTGCCGGGTCGTTCAACGCCCAAGATGCGGCTGAGGGCGGCGCTCTTGTCGCTGAAGGTGAGGGACGGTTGTTGAAGCATGGGCGGGAGCGGGAACAAGGGCGGGTTGAGCCAGTTTTCGACAGACGCGAGCACGCGGCCGGGAAGCAAGAACACGGACACGTCCCAGATGATCTGCACAAGTCTGATGGGAACGATATGGATGAGCAACGGGCGGAAGATGGTGTTAAGCGAGAGAGTGACGCCGAGCACTATCAGGCACACAAAAACCGGTACCGAGACTCTCGCAGTGGTGTTTTCGGGCGAATAGAAGCTTTCGGTGGTTTGGCGGCTGGGGAGAAGCCGGTTCATGAACTCCCTCGTGTTCCCAACTGGTCCGACTGGACGGACATACGAATCTGGTAAAGGAAATGGGCGGTGGGAAGAAGCCAAGTTATCATTCATGGTGAGAGACGGGGCGGATTCGGAATCTGCCCGCGACAGAAGAAGAAGAGAGAAAAAGAGGAGGCGTCGTCAGGGAGAAGAAGGTGAGGGAGTGAGTGGCTGTAGGCCAGGGAGAAAAGCCACAATGAGTCGACGAGGAGAAGGTGTGAGAGAAGCACGACAGCCACAGTTTCTCTCTCTCTCTCTCGCTCTCGCTCTTGCTGTGGAAGAGAATCGATAGTCAGCCGTTGTTAGAGTGGCGTTTCCATGGAGAGACGGCTAGAATCGAGGGAGTCTTTAGGCAGGAAGATGATGATGATGCAGCCACAGCGGATCAGATGAAACACACGCGGAAGCGGACGCAGGAAGAGAAAGCCGCCAAAGTCAGGGTCCACAGAGGGGGAAACTGAAAAGATCACGGTTAGGGCTAAGGAAGAGACAGGAAGCAAAGAAGAAGAAGTTTGAAGAGAGTGACAAGATCACGGCCTCCGGAAAGTTGAGGATGGGAGAAGGACAGGAATCACGGGCGAAATGAAATGACGGATCCTGAAGATGTAGCATGCAGAAGTGTGATGGAATATCAATGCATATCAAGTCAATTTTAGGCGGAGGCCTGTTAGTCATCTCAAAGGGACTGGCAGGCCACAAGTGTGTATGCATCAAAGGTACAAGGTACGTGCCAGACGCTCTTTATTTAGCATGGCTCTAATTCAGTGATAAGATAAGGCCCCACGTTCCAGTTTTATTGACCAACCAACTTCCCTGGTTGTCCTTCATCTTCCTTCTATCTCCCACCAAAGACAAGTCACAAATACACGACCCACGACGGCCCACGTTAACCCTAAGGGGAAAATAAAAAACTAATAAAAAACGGACATAAAAAACTTCCGAGATAGAAAATGGCATCTCCCCGATACGGGCCAACTACTCCGGACATCGAAAGTGCAATCACCGAGTTGCACACTATCGCAAGCCTACTCGCCCAGATCTACTGGGACTGCGAGGGTCACAGAGAAACGTTGAAGAGTAAGTTTGTTTCCAGGCAGCGCTGTCGTTCGTCCAAGACATTGTTCAGGGTACACAAATAATGTGACCTGCAACAGCAATATCCAGCTGACCACTATATTTTCTCTTCTCTCCACAGAACAAGCCGCTCGCAGACTGTCTGACTTTGAAGCGAGAAGAAGAGCCCAGAACGCTGCCGCCGCGCTCGCATCCGAACCCGTGACCGACCCCGTCCCTGACACTGACTCCGGCCCAGTCACGACCACCCCCACTGCCACCAACTAACTCTCGCCACGATGCCTGCCCCCGCGCCCACCCCCGTTGAGAAGCGGCCCTCGGTGCTCGCCATCCACCACTCGGCCGGCGTGTCGAAAAGGGTCAAGCCGGCCCGCAAGGCCGTGCTGACCGCCAAAGCCCGCCGCCGCCACGAGCGCGGCATCGAGCGCGGCGAGGCCATCCGCGAGATCACCGTGCAGAAGGTCGCCCGCAGCAAGGACCACGGCAAGGCCATCAAGGAGCGCAACCGCGCGTGGGACGAGATCAACAAGAAGATTCCCTCGCGCAACTCGTTTGCCATGCTTCTCCAGGCTGCCCAGGACCAGGAGGACGCCGACGAGCTGGTTGAGCAGCGCGGTCGGGGGGACCGCGAGTGGGATTCGGCTGAGGACATGGACGGCGACAACGACAAGGCTGTTCCTGTCGCCAAAGATGCTACCGACGCCGTGGTTGACGCTCCGGCTACAACTGTCCCGACTGTTCCGGCCCCGCCTGCTCAGGAGGATGAGGAGATCCTCTAGACCCTGCTAGACCTGCTAGTATGCTTTGAAAAGCTTATTGATATTCTAATGACGTCTCATGACTGCCTGGTCGGCTTCTTTTCTTTTTCTTTCTTGCATGCATGGTTTCTATCTGGTTTGAGACCGCCCAGGAGATGGTTTCTTCATGGTTAGGGTTAGGGTCCGCTCACAATAAAGTGTAATGAGCTGATGCTCTGGTTTCCTCAAGATTGAATTCGTGATTCATCGTGATTAGTGATGTGTGGAGTTTCACATTAGATGTTTGATATGTCTGCTATAGCATATTCACAATTTACTGGGTATCCACGCTCTGATTCACAGATGGCTACAAAACTACAATAATCAATAATCATCTTGGCTTGTGTCATATTCAAGTCAAACATGATAAGTAGCTGAATTGTTTATGAATGAGCTAACTACATGATTAAGACCATGTGAGTATCACTAGTGTGAATCACCTTACTACCTGTGAAGTGAGTAACTTGTTCTGATTAAACTTGATGAAGGGAAACACAAAGGACATAAAAACATAGGACACAACCCTAAGCACAGCACTCCAACCCTAAGACACCTGAGTTCATAGTCGTGGATGGTTTTTTTCTTCACTACACAATATTTCTACCACAACTTCAACCTCAATCCTTCACTACAACCCACAAACAAAACATGCCTCCCCCACGCATGACCCGAAATCCGGCCCGCCCGGCGCGGCACCGACCGGGAAAACCAACCGGAGCAGCCAAATCCTCCGACTCCGACAGCGACAGCGACTCCGATGACAACGCGACGCCAGCCCCCGCCGCAACCTCGACGATTGCGCCGCCGCCGAAAGCCGCGAGCGCCGCGCAAATCACGACTGGCCTGAGCAAGGCCGATCTTGCCGAGCAGCGCAGACGGCGCGAGGCGGCCGCTGCTGAGAGACGGCGGGAGGCCTTGCGGCGCGCGGAGCAGTTGGCCGCTGAGCAGGGCTTCGTGACGGATGACGAAGAAGACGAGGATGGGGATGACAAGAAGGAGGCGAAGCGTGCGCCGGCAGCGGCAACGGGTCCGGCGGCGCGCAAACCTGCGGATGAATCGGACGAAGATGACGATGCCGACTCGGATGAAGACGGAGACGAAGAATCGGACGAAGAAAGCTCCAGCGAAGACGAAGCGCCGCGGCGCCTGATGCTGCGCCCCAAATTCATCCCCAAGAGCCAGCGCCTCGCCAACGGGTCTGCGGCCGCCGTATCCGCCACATCCAGCGCACAAGCTGCTGCCGCCGACGAAGCGCGCCGGCTTGCGGAGCGCGACAAGCTCGTCGAAGAGCAGATCAAGAAAGACCTCGCCGCGCGCAGCGCCGGCAAGAAGCACTGGGAGGAAGCGGACGAAGACGCCGCAGCTGCCGCCGCCCAGGACACCGGCAGCGGCCCCGATGCAGCGGCAGCGGCCGCGGCCGCCGAGCTGGACGACCGCGACGGCCTCGACCCGGCGGCCGAGCTCGCCGCGTTCAAGCTGCGCAAGCTGCAGCGCTACAAGCGCGACCGCGCGGCAATGGTGGCGCGCGAGCGCGAGATCGCCGAGATCGAGCGCCGCCGCAACCTGACGGCCGACGAGCGCGCCGCCGAGGACGAGGCCCATCTGGCGCGGCAGCGCGACGAGAAGGACTCCCGCGGCAAGATGGCCTACATGCAGAAGTACTACCACAAGGGCGCCTTCTTCCTCGACGAGGCTGCGGCTGCGGGCCTCGATAAGCGGGATATCATGGGCGCGCGCTTTGCCGACGAGGCGCGCGATCGGTCGACCCTGCCGGCGTACCTGCAGCAGCGCGATGCCACGAAGATCGGCCGCAAGGGTGCGTCCAAGTACAAGGATATGCGGTCCGAGTACACCGGTAGCTGGGGCCAGTCTGTCGCGTCAGATAACTTCGGGAACCGCGGCGGCGATCGTGGTCGCGGCCGGTACGGCGACATTGACGACGAGCGGTTCTTACCGGATAGTGTGCGGGATGCCGCGGGGGCGAAGGGCGCCAACGCTATCCCGCTGGGCGAGCGCCGGCAAGATTCGGTCCGTGATAGAGACCGGGGGGGCCAGCGTGGCGATCGCGACCGGGACCGCGGAGACTACGGCCGCGATCGGGATCGGGATCGGGACCACGGCCGGGATCGCGACGGTGATGGGCACAGAAGAAGAGACCGCGACGATGACCGAAGTGACCGCCACAAATCTAGCCGGCGGTCTCGCTCGCGGAGTCCAAATTCCTCACATCGGCGGAAACGGAGCACCTCGGGAGATAGAGACAGATACGACAGCGATAAGAGACGGCGTGTGGATACGCGGTAGATTTAAATACATAGACAATCAGACGATGCACTTATGAGTACAATATGTGAACTCATCTTCATATTGTGATGGCCTGTACTGGCGTCTAGCAACCATAACCAAAGCTCCAGGCCCGGAGCCTAGTTTTAGAACATCTTCATGAATCAACGAAAGCGGAAGAAACCAGATACATGAGCCCTCCACCGTCCTACCACACTCAGAAAGAAAAAAAAGTGTGCCTCTCCATCCACCCATCATTTTCATATCCTCGTCATCTCAACCCGGGCGCGAACAAACACCTCATGTCCCACCATCGCCTGACTTGACGCCGCGCTCTCCGCCGACGGCGGATACAGCACAATCTTCGCATACGTGCCGGCGCCGCGCCGCTTGGATAGATACCCGGGGTTAATCACGACGACGCTCTCAACCACCTTGGCAAACGCCGGCATCGAGCTCGGGAGCACCATCAGGTCCGGCCGCACATTCACAATCTCGCCGAGCTTCAGGTAGCCCACGTCCAGCATCGCGCCGGGCGGGATGCCGTCGTCGGTGCCGCTGCGGGGCAGGTTCTTGCGGTCGGTCGGCGGGAACAGCGGGAAGTAGTTGCGCTGGTCGATGACGTATCTGCACAGGCGGCTGAGGGCGGGTGCTAGGCCGATGGCGGCGCCGGCGTTCAGCGCTGCTGCTGCTGATGGGTGCGGTGTTGACCCGGGGACACCAGCGAGGCGAGGTGTGTTCGGAGTGCCTCCGGGAGCAGAGGATGGGGTACCAACAGCCGCCGCGGGTGCCCCTGGCCCCGTTCCGTGGATAATGATTTCCTCCCGGCGCAGTTCATACAGCACATCCTGGGTTGAAATGCCAATGACCGTCTCGTTCAGCGAGAATGTCATCGGGTTGGTCACCAGCCGCACCGTCCGGGGCAAACCGAGATCCTTGCGCACGATGCTGTCCTGTGGCCACGAGACGTGCTTGTCAATGACGTCGCGCACCGACGGCACAAGAATGATGGTGGTGTGCGGCGACGCTGCTGCTAGCCGGGCCAGGATGGGCGAGATCAGGAACTTGAACACTGTTGCCATGGTGGCCGTGTCTGGGTCGTAGTGTGCATCGGCGGGGAGGTCGAAGTCACCGGTCGCAATGAGGGGGTGCTCGCTGTCGAGGAACGGGCCGGCGAGGATGACTGCATCGGCGTACTGATCGGCGGCGCGCTCGCACAGCTCGTGTAACGGCTCAAAGTCGAGGTTGTCGTCGGCGGTATAGGGGCCAGCAGCAACGAACACCGACAGCGGGGCAGGCTCTGAGGTGTCGTCATCGTCGAGATCCATGGCATCCGCGTTCGCGCCCTTTCCAAGCAAGCGCTGCCGGTGAGCGGCCAAGGTAGCGGGAGCAGAGGCGGCATTTGCAAGCAGCGGAATCGTCAAGATTTCCGTGGCGACGAACTCGAGTCCCGAGGCGTTGCTTCCCCGCAACGCCACGATCTGGCCCGGAAAGAACCCGTACCCGCCGGCTCGTTGCGGGAGCCGCTCGACATTCAGAGGCACACGCAGACCAGCACCGGTCCGGCGCGATGTCTCCAGCACAAGCGACGCGGCATTGAGCTTTCCCTCCAGAGAATCCGACGCAATCCGTCCAACCGCGATAATATCCGTGGTGGTCTGGCTGCTGGCACTCCCGAATGCACTGGGGTCGATCCCGTGCTTCTCCTGCACCAGCACGGCGAACTCGTCTATGCGGTCGTCCAGAACCTCGGATGACTCTGACAATTTCATAGCCAGAGGCTTGTAGCCCAGTTTCTTCTGGTCGGAGTTGGCCGTCAGCTTGATGCGGGATTCGGGGTACGGGGCGAGCGGCGGGACTGCGGCGGGAAGCTGGGCGTTGAGGACTTCGATGACTTCTCCAGGCTTGGGCCGGTCTTGGAACCTGGGGGCTCTGTTAACGTACAATCTGATCGTTAGCCATTGAATCGAAGGTAGATGCTGAAGGGGACTGGGCAACGTGGGACGGCTTACGCTTGGCCGGAGGGAGACTTGAAATCGGGCGAGCTGCTGGGAATATCGGCCCGCACACGAGACACAGACGGCGTCTCATGGATGCGTTTCCGCAGCGACGACGACTTGTTCAACTTTCCGCCGGACGGAGTATTCGGGACGAGACTATCGAGCCTGTAGACGAGGGGATATCGAGGCAGTCAGTCATATATTCACACACACACGCACAGTCCACAGACAAACACCGGTGCGAAAACCTACATGCCAAACATATCCGCCCCGGCCTTGACCGCCGTCCGCGGCGTCCCCCGCTTGTCACCGCCACCGGCACCGCGGCCGGCCCGTTCCGCCGCGCGCGCGCGATCGCGCTCCAACGAGTCCTGCACATCGCGCTTGAACCGCCGCACCGCCTCCAGGCCAACCACCGACGCCTCGGTCTCCATCTTCAGACAGAACGACTCCCACTTATAAAACAGGTCTTCCGCCGAAAGCCCGTGCAGCCGCTGCATCGACGCGAACTCCGCCACCACATCCGGCTCGAGCCCGCCCGCGCCCGGAGCGGCGTCGCGCGCAAAGAAGCCGTTCAGCTCGTCAGCGAGAGCCGCCTCCGTCATGGTTGCTGGAGATCGAGAGGGTTGGACGACGTGTAATTGAAGAGGCCGAAAAGGGGAATCGATCGGTGGGGTGAGAACTGGAGTCAGTGAATTGAGATGTGATGCTCCAGACGAAACAGAAAAGAAGAGAAGAGAAGCAATATAAAAACAAATATGCCCCGATTGAAGAATATTCAGTTATCGGGAATCAAGATAACTGCAACGGGAAGGAACAACCCAGAAGTCAAATTGGCCCTGGACCAAATAATCCAGGAAGGAGCGTTTGCAGGCCCCGCGACGCGTCAAAAACGCGTTTCCCTGCGCGTTCGGGATTAAAGTGGATTCTGGCCAATCAGAACCGGGCAGAGCTTGGACCCACAAGCGAGATTCAACGACATGTCAGTTCATGCATCCAATCTCTCCTGCTTCAACACCTTTTTCCGTGGACCACATCATCATCTTGCATTTATTCCACAATCACGATCGGTCATGCCACACAATCCGGGGGCCCGCCTAGCTACGAAGATCTCCTCAGACGATATCATGAGGAGGAAGAGAAGCGAAAAGATGCAGAGCGCCTCCTCGAAGAGAGGACCAACAAGCTGCGAGAAATACGAGTCGAGTCCGGAAGACTTCTCGATTGAGAACGACAGAGAGCCATCAAACCATCTAACGGCCGGCCCAGAGCCCACGTCCGCGACTCGCCGCATTACTGTCGGGGAACATGAACCAGCCCACCGAGTACGTGCCGCCGCTGTCCAGCGCTGTCTGGATAGCCCGATCCCAGAGAATTCTATGAGTCGGCTGGCTCGGAGCGCGAAGAAGAACTAGGCACCTGATGTGCCTTCATCGCCCGGGAATCACGCAGCACCGACCTCGCCTTCGGCCCAATCCTCGCTAGCATCACAAGCCTCACGCAGCACCGACCTCGCCTTCGGCCCAATCCTCGCTAGCATCACAAGCCAGTTCTACGCCGCAGGTCCCAGATATCGTCTACCTTGCCCACGCCCCCACCCAGACGCTTCACCACATGGCCACATCGGAGCTTGAATCTGGGCACTTAATTACTGTGAGAAGCCATCTTCTTCCTCCATATCCCTGCGACCGTCGATGTGGACGCTCAGGCGGAGCGCACGGTGCGGGAGCTGGAGGCCCTGGGGTTCCACGATGCCGACGAGACGAGGAGCGGGAACTTTTGGCCTGGTGTGCGGAGATGCGGCGCGGGGTGCGCATTGACTTTCATATGGCGGGTGTGTCTGGCGATGGCCAGCCAGAAGCCGACAAGCCGCGTGAGCGGCGGTTGTCGGCCCCGGGGCCGCGCACTATCCCAGACGATGGCTTGGCACGGCGGATAAAACGGGTCGTCGCAAGATCTTGACAGTATGCTCCTGGCATAAGTACTGTAAGAGTCAACGTCTGTATATTTTGTAGCATTATCGTATTGTGATCAACTTCTTCTGTAGGGTATTTCCTTTCCGCTTCATCTGCACACAAGCTACCAACTATAATACCGCTTCCTCTTACGGACAGTTGACCACACATTTCACAGTAAATTACAGAGGCTCACAAAACAAGAGAGAGAAGCATATTCATGAGTGCATCGTATGCATGTATTGCAAAGAGCTAAACAAGGACACCCGAGGTCCCCGCATCATACGGATGGGGGTTCCCGTAAAAAAGAGCATCATATCATGATCCAAACCCGAAATTCCAGATCCCAAATCCAGTGTGCGCTTGAACCGGTCCCTTGCTGGAGTGCTCAAATAAAAGAAAGGAAAAACTCCAATAAACTCCGTTGCATACCGCAACCAAATACACAAAAACGCCGTATGAACTGCGAGTATGCCTGTGACACTGCTGTGCCTTGGCAAGACAGTGACCTCAAGGAGAAGGAAGGAGAAAAACACAGAAGCCCAGGTTCGTAACCAAGTGAGAGAAGGAAGTGAAAAGAGAAAGTGACGAGAGGCCAGAGGGAGAGAGAGTGAAAATGATCGAGAGCAGCATCAAACGAGAACCTGGGACTTACAGTCCCCCCCACAAGCTGGTATCGCTATTCAGCTCGTCCAGCTCGGAAGGGTCCCAGTCAGACGGCCGGTTTCCCGGCCACATGCTCAGACAGTGGTCCAAGAGCCGGTTGATATCGTCCTGCGACGAGGCCGGCGACTGCAGCGCCGCGCCAAACTCGTTCATGGCCGTGAACACCTCGCGCGGCACCGTCTCCAGCTGCCGCGCGAACCGCTCCCGCGTCGCCGGGTCCAGCACGTCCACGCCCGTGTTAAGGCGCGGACTGCGTCGCAGGCTGGGGCTTTCGGGCGCCCGAATTCGGGCCACCGCCATCGACCGCGGTGTTTTGCACGGCGTCTTCGACGGCGTGCGGTGCAGGCCGTTAGCGCTGCCACGGAGCGGAGGCGAGGACCGGCCCGAGCGGATCGACCGCGACACACTTCTAGTGACCGGCCGATGGCTTGGGGTCTGCCGGGATGGCGTCTTGGCCTCTGCGTGCCAGCCGGTTGCCGGCATCTTAGATTGGGCGGGAGGCGTGCAGGGCCGCGCAGGAAGCGGGGAGCGGAACAGCGCCTCGAGGCTGGCGTCATCGTCGCCGCACATGTCCATGTCATCCGCTCCAAACACCAGATCAACCTCGTCCATTGGCGTATTCTTGCAGGAGGAGTCGTCGGCTTCCGTCGTAATGCCCAGACCGTTGACCGAAACCTCGCCCAGCACCTTACGCCGGGACGGTTGGTGTCGGGGAGAAGGGAACAGCAGTCTTCTAGTATCACCGGCATCAATAATCTTGATGGGGCTTTCCATTGTTCCGCTTCCCCGCGACTGTCGCGAGTCCGGGTTGGCTTCGGTGGCCCCGTGGGTGCTGTGCGCTTCCTGAAACTGCGATAACGAGGCATCCTGTCCAGTGGTTGCCAGCATGTTCGACAGCTCCTCGGTTGCTGCTCCTGCATCTCGGGCATCGACAGAGCCTCCAAACCCTTCGCCATCGCCATAGGGGGTTCCGGCCTCGGTAGGACCCGCAGGATCGGTAGTCATGTAGGCTTCCGAGGTTAGGTTTGTTCCGTTGGCTCTCTTGCGTCGAGGGGCGCGCCCGGCTCCGCGAGGCTTGCGCTCCTGGTTGAGACGTTGCTGGTCCAGACCCCAGCGCCGATTAGGCCGCTGGTGGTGGTTCTTGCTAATCCAGATACCACACGCTAGAAGACAGTCAGTACCATTCATTCTGTGAAACCCACCATGGCCGAACGAAAAAAAACGGAGTCAAAACTTACGATTGCAAAGCAGGGCCTCCCGCCATGTGGTTTTCCTGTCATCGTCGAACTTCATGCTCTTGATAATCAGGCGGTGGGCCGTCGGCTCGCCGGCCTCATCCTGCTGGATGATCTCGATTGCCGTCACACATCCCGGACGGTCGGAGAGATCATACGTTTCAGGCGGTCCTGCAATGTCCTTAGTGTAGATTTTTCTCCAGGTCGGTGTCTCAATGGCGCCACAGTTGCTGCAGAAAAGAGGTTTCTCTCCATTCTGCACCGCCTTTTCAAGCTTCTCTTTGATGGACAGCTTCTTTACGTAGTTCTTGTTTGAGCGTGTGGGAGGCGAAGTTGGGGGTGCCGGCGGCATAGGCGCATCCGTCGCAGGACACGGCGGCTCTAAGTTCGAGTCCGAAGGCGGGTCAACGGTAACTCGGGGGGTGGGAGCTCCTTCGGGCCCATCCGTCTGCGCCGGAGGAGCGGGAAGCAAGAGAGGCTGGAACTTGGGGTGAGACGCTGTGGAAGAATCACCAGCGGTGGCGCGATCAGTCGGCTCCGTGCTGGTTTCGGGGGGAGGCGGGAGGGCCGGAAGAAGGAGGGTGACGCCGCCAATTTGAAGAGGGGTCGGAGATTCAGTCGCAGGCGGAGTGGCAACAGCGGTTACAAGCAGACCAAGGCGGTCAACGGCAGGGGCGGAATTGTCCTCGGGGACAGGCGAGCCGTCGTGCTTAATGATGGTGGGGATCTCTAGCTCCGCAACTGGCTCCGGAGCAGAGTCGGGTAGGGATGTCATCCAGCGGGAGGAAACAGGAGGGGGTCGCGAATTTGCCGTGGGAGGTGCAATAGGGGGAGGGAGGGGGGCACGGGATGCGTTAGCCGAGGTTTGTAGCTGGGCTAATTCAGCCGCGTCAGTTGATCCTGAGGACTCGGATCGCTTGAGGGCGGGACGAGGGGCAGGTGTGTGCGACGAAGCGAGGGACGACGCGGGAGGAGTTGGGATACCAAGCGGTTGTTGTTGTTGTTGTTGTTGTTGTTGTTGTTGTTGGTGGTGGGGGTGGGGGTGGTGTGCCTGTTGTAGCAGGTTAGCATCCGACGATGGCAAAGGGTGCGCATTCCGCGACGTGCTGCCTGACCGTCTTGTGGCTGCCGAAGTGCCAGAGGCCCGTTTATCGATGTGGAACACATGAACCGGGACATTAGCTTTTCGAGTATGCACAACACGTGTGTCAGAAACTCTGGGCATGAGCTGAGGCTCTTGCTGCTTAGGTCTGGGCTCTTCTTCGTCGACAAAGTCTTCGGGCCCGCCACTCATCAGGCCAGAATCAAGGCGATCCTGAGGCATTCGGGGGAGGATAGGGCTGGAGAGCACGGGGCTAGAGGGGTTGTACGGGGTCTCTCTAGGTACCGGTGGGGATGAACCAATCTCGCCGCCGCTCTCCTCGGAGAAGTTCGGGGTCTGGCCCACAGTCGAATCGGGCGGGGAATGGGCGTTATCGTAAGTGCCGGGAGGGGAGAAGGCAGGGGTAGTTCTCGAGTCCGGGAAGGTCCGAAGAATCTGCATAGCATCTTGGCTCATCGAAGACTGCCGGCGGAGGAGGGCCGCACGGGCACCACGAATAGGAGCATCCTTCTGGGGCACGGGGGTTGGGGCGCGAGGAACGTCCTGCAGGTGGTTGGCAGGGCCACTTGAGCCGAACCCAGAATCGCTCATCGGCGCGGGAGTCGAGGCAGCGGCAATCGGACGAAAATTCCGCAGAGAGCCCGACGTGCTGGCAGCAACACGCAGGGATTCGGGAGCAGAGGCAAAGGGCATGTTGATGGGCTTGTCAACAACGGTAGTGCCAACGCG
Source organism: Knoxdaviesia capensis (assembly GCA_001510575.1). NCBI lineage: Eukaryota > Fungi > Ascomycota > Sordariomycetes > Microascales > Gondwanamycetaceae > Knoxdaviesia > Knoxdaviesia capensis. The sequence goes on along the minus strand of LNGK01000004.1, from coordinate 3,605,871 downwards.
TTTCTTTGCCGGCGGGGGGTCGTCGTCGGTGCCGTCTTCGTAGCCGGATGTATTTCCTGTGACGTCGGATTCAATAGGACGCTTGCGCGGACGACCTCGGGGGCGACCGGTGGGTACTCGCTTGCGGGAACTTCTCGAAGACGGCCGAGATTGGTCGGCAGGGAGGATCTTCGCACCATTCATGTCCGGGGCATTGATGGACGAATCTGTAGGAAATGGGGCATTCTGCATGCCACCAGGTTGGGACCCAGTCAAGATGAGAGGGTGGCCTGTTGAAAATGATTGCCGTTGATATTCGACCGACGGGGCTACGGAAGGAGACGCCATCCGATTGGGGGCAACCGAGGGGGACGCGCCTCTGCTCACATCTCCGCTCATGTGATGGCCCATGGAGTTGGCGGGTTGTGAGTGGAAGGAGGAGTTAGTGATGTTGCCGAGATTAGCAGTGTGGCCCAGGTTGGGATTTGACTGCAGCAGGAAATTCCATTCGGAGCTTCCGGTCGGCGTCAGAGCATCCATGCCAGCGGGATTGGAGCTCATGGGGTCAAGCGAGACATTGTTGAGGGGGATGTCGAGAGAGAACTGAGGAAGGGTAGGCATGTGGAAGGATTGGGCGTGCGATTGGTGTTGAGGCAGGTGAGAGTGCTGCATCTGGTGTTGTTGTTGTTGTTGTTGTTGTTGTTGTTGTTGCTGTTGCTGTTGCTGCTGGTGAATCTGCGGCTGGGGAGTAGAGGTGCTGTGACGAATCGAGTGGCTGCGATCCAATCTCTCGCACTCGGTGAACTTGAGGCGGACCTCCAGGGTCTCTTTGACACCGTTGCCAAAGGCGGCCAGGAGGTTCCGCGTGACACGGCCAGTAACCATGTTGGTCGAGTGGAGAGATTGGCTGGAGCTCTTGTCGAGGATCCAGGAGAGCATGCCTTGACCGACCAGAGGCGTGTCGGGCTCGGAGAAGTCCTGGGCGTAGACGGTGTAGTCACGGGTGGAAAGAGGGCTTGAGAGGAGATTGGCGATTTCAGGGCTGCAATTGAGAACGGCGGAAATGCACAGATCGAGGTCGACAAGACCAATGGTCAGGGTGTCATCAAGCGGAAGAACGCGGGCCTGGATCAGCTGGGGAAGGCGGGCGAGGCACTTCTCCGAGGCGTCAAAGGTGTAGTGGACCTTCACTGCAGCGAGGAAACGGAAGGAGAGTCAGTACAACAGACACACACACACACACGCAAGAAGAGTGGACAAGCACTTACAGCCCATAGGCTGGACCTGGACACCGCTATCGTCCATGGAAGAATTCTGGCCGCCAGCCATGGCACCTGCAGGAGAGGCCATGTTCAATTGGCGTCTCACCCGCAGGAATCAGCAAATCTTTTGACAGACAGCCAGCCTGAGAGAAGAGGGTAAAAGACAGAGAGAAGGGGGTGAGGAGAACAAAGAGAAGAAAACAAGGAGGCAAGGCCTATAAGTCTGGATAAGAGTGGCGAGGAGGAGCTTGGAGGGAATTCACATCCAAGAGGGAGAGAAGAAAGCGCGGCGGTGAGAGAAACGACACTGGTGAGCAAGCCAAAGGCGGTTTATCGTGAAGTTGAAATGGTCCGGATATCGACGCGATAATCGGTCGAAATAAAGTGGAAGAGAGGAAGAGTGCGAGGAGGCAGGCAAATTCTTTTCTAAGGAGAACAGAGAGGATCGAGAAAGAAAGACAAAAAAACCGAATTCTCGGAGTGAGGGAGGAGAAGAATCAAGGTTTTCACGGTGAAGGTGAAGGGTAGATGAAAGTGGTTTCGCGGGTGGAGAAGGATGGGATGAGAGAAAGATGAAGATAAAAATGAGGGTATCACGAAAAGTGCGTTGAAGAAAAGAAGAGAAGAAGAACCAAAAAAATAGTGAGGGGCCGAAATAACTTTACACAGAGAGAGAATCCAGAAGGAAGCACGATAACGTCGAAATTGGGGTGAGGAAGGTGCAACCCAGACAAGAGGAGAGCAGAAATCGCGATAGCCTTGCTGACACGCAAAGTGCGCGTGTAAGTAAAATCGGAAGGCGCGTCGTCCAAGTCGCAGGGTCAGGTACCTGGGTACAAAGGCACGGTTAGTACGAGAGCAAGTCAAGGAGGCCATTGTTCCTTGTTATTTTTTTTTTTTCCTTTTCTCTCTACAGTGGGCGGAACAGCCTACAGCAGCCATGCGTTTTGGTGGGAAGTGGGCTTGGGGGTCCCTCGTTTGATTGAGCCCAAGTGCAGAAATACAGGTAATTTAGAAACCCGAGCAGCGTTCGAGTGGTAGGAGGGGAGACCGAGCAGCCCCCAAGCACCAGCTTGGCCAGGTACCCTGGGAGAGAAATCAAAAACAGGCCTGGGTCTCGGTCTCTCTGTGCACCGTACGTGGTGCTACCCCCAGCCTCTCGCATATGGAGGGAGACCTGAGAAGCAAAGAGGGAAGAGAGCGGCCGAGCTTGGTGGGGTCTTCAGGGCGTGTTTTCCCCTGCACACACGCGCAGGAAAGCTTGGACTCTCTGTTCTCTCAGACAAGTAACGTACCACAACGCGCTGGGCAACGCACCGCACGCATCCCTCTCACCGTCAGCCGGAGATCAGCCGGGTGGGGGAGAGGACGACACGGGCTGGCGACGAACAGGGGGCCCCGGGTCAACGACGTGACGGGATTGGCTGGAGCTTAAGCTGCGGCTGTGATTGGACGGATGGTCGGCCGCTGGTCGTTCAAGGCGGGATTATGTAATACAGGTGCGGACGGCAGCACTTCGCTTTTGTGTCGGTCGGTCGTTCTTCTTCCTTTTTTCGCCCTCTTGTCTCGTTGGAAACTTGTTGGAACAACGGCTGGCGGGAACGGGCTCGGACAGGCTCCTGATGGCGCGAACTTGGGGAGGGCAGAAAGCGGTGGGAGTTTTGAGAGGAAGAAGGAGAGGAAGAGGAAGAAGAATGGGCCCGTCGTCTTCGCCATGTCCCGAACGGCGGCGGGGTGCTGGCCTCCTTTTTATACTTGCGCGAGGGTACGCCTTACACGCTCTCTCTCGCACACAGGACTCCGTGATGGATTGGGGCCTTCTGCCTTGAGTCCATTGACGCTTGGATATCGAGTAAGCTGTATGTACGTACCTGTGTATGTAGTCCTGCTGTGACTTCTTCTTCGTCTTCGCTGGCCGGCTTCGGTGTTTCGTTCCCTGATGATGCCATTCCCGTGTCCTCCTTCGCCCGCAATCTGGTCCGCTGGGGGGCCCGTTAACTCGTTCTGGCCGTCTCTCCTACTATGGATGTTCTGCCTAGTGTTTTCCGGTCTCCCCGTTCATCTCCCCAAAGTGATGCCATTCGCACACCTGATTCCCTCCCTCTTCCCTCCGTGTGTGCTCCTTCCGGCCATCTCCCTCCTGTCGTTCCTTCCCTCCTCCGCTCCTTCCCCGTATGCTGCCTGGCGTTCACTTATCTCCGATCCCATTTTGCTGTTACCCGAATATAACCCACCGCCCTGTTTTTTTCCCAGTCCAAACTCAGCTGACTTGGCTAACAATGAAGCCGTGAGAAAATCGTCTCACACACACTCACACAACCCGTTTGGCACGGCGTTTGCTGTCCCCCTTATGTCAGCCAATCAGAATTTCCCATCCGCCCATTTATTTATTTTTTCCCGCCTGGCACACGCCACTTTGTTTGAAGTTATTTTCATCCGCCCGCCTTTGCTCTGATAGGCTGGATTGATATCATCGCGAGATGCATTGAATTCTTTCTTTTCACCGTAGCCGCTTGTCTTACGAAATCAAGTACAACAGAAAAAAGGGAAATTACATGTACTACAAAAAAAGAAAAAAAAACTATAGACGGACAGAATACACTGTCCTAAATCTGCCAATGATATTTAACCATATCGTACAAGAAAAGTAAACAAATCTTCCACGCCTCCACCGAGACGTTCTCTACCACAGGATGCAAAGGGTCTGTAAGAGAGCCTCCACGTTGCTACACGCACGCTCAATCCACCCACTTCGCCTTGCCACGCTCATCAGCCACAACCTTGCGCGCCAGGATCTCTTCAACAACCGGCTTGACGCCCTGCCGGAACTTCCGCGACTGGCAGATAGCAACATACACGTCCTCGGGCGTCAGCTCGCCCTCGGCCACCAGCGCCTGCACCTCGCGCTCCGAGGGCACGCCCAGCACGGAGGCAAACGGGTACTCGGTGAAGTCGCGGTCGGTGAGCAGCGCAAACTCCGCGGTGGCCGCGGCCATGTCGGCGTCGTCGCGGCCGACGGTGAAGAACGGGCCGGCCACGTCGGCGTCGGCGGGGATATCCTCCAGCGTGGCCGGCTGCCACTTGGGCGCGGTGCGGGTGACCAGCAGCGACGTGACGCCCTCGGTGAAGTCCGGGTGGCGCATGAAGTGCGTGGCCAGCGCGTTCTCGCGCCGGAACGTCTCGGCAATGCTCCACGGGCCGGCCACGCGCATCTGCCGCAGCGCCACGTGCACCGCCGTCGGCGACCGCTTGTGCAGCGTGTCCAGCGTGCGGCGCGCCCAGCTGCGCGTGCTCTCACCGGCACCGCTCTCGGCGGCAGCCTCCTTCTCCAGCGCGGCGAGGATGTCGGCCATGCTGTCCTTGCTGAAGCAGCGGTCGATGGCGCGGCGCAGGTCGCCGGCGATGGTCATCGGCTGGTCGTGCGGCAGGCCGGTCGAGAACTCCTCGATGGTGTCGCCAATAATCTCCAGCCGCGTCTGCAGCGAGTCGTAGTCGCGGAACCGCAGCTCGGCCAGCCGCGTCTCCAGGCTCGGCAGGCTGGTCGAGTGCAGGTAGTGCGTGGCAATGCCCGTGTACAGCACGTCGGGGCCCTTGAGGCGGTCGCTGGTGAGCGCGAGGTACGTGCCGATCGAGCCGTTCATGCGCGGGAGGAAGAACGACGCGCCGACGTCCGGGAAGAAGCCGATGGTGGTTTCCGGCATGGCGAACATGGTGCGCTCGGTGGCGATTCGGAACGGCGCGTGCACGCTGAGTCCGACACCGCCGCCCATGGTGATGCCGTCCATAAAGGCCACGTACGGCTTCTGGTAGGTGGCGATGTAGTGGTTGAGCTTGTACTCCAGGCCAAAGTAGTGCACCGACTGCTTCCAGCCGTCGGGCTGCTGGTTGACCTGGGCCAGCGCGGTCACGTCGCCGCCGGCACAGAAGGCCTTCTCACCCGCCCCCTTGACCACCACCACGTTGGCCATGTCCGACTTCTCCCATTCAATCATGCGCGGCACAATCTTGCGGATCATCGACGCGTTGAGCGAGTTGAGCTTCTTCGGGCGGTTGAGCTCCATTGTGCGCAGCCCGTAGATACTGCTGAACACCACATCTTCGGGGTCGTCTTCGGGGAGCGGCTGGAAGTCAGCAAGCGTGCTCTAGATTGCGGAAGTCAAAGGTTATACAGTTAGCATGTGAACAGGCAGAAACATCCGCACACGGCGGTTGTGGAGACTCTACTGCGCAGCCACTCACCATGACCCTCGAGGCAACCGGGCTCGCCGCCGAAATCTTCGCGCGCAAAGGCATTGCTGGCCGGGGGACACAGGATCTGAAGGCAGCCGCAGGCGTGGCGCGAACCGACACAGTTCGAAAGAGCATTGAGAAGGAGTTGAAAAAAAAAAAAAAGATAACGGAGGAAGGTGAAAAAGAAGGATCACGAAGGAGAGTCGAAGATGGGGGTTATATGATATGTTCTCCCGTCCACTTCCACACACACACACACACACGAGTACGAGTCTAGACAGTGAAGCAACTTGTTCCCACTCTGGCGTCTCGAGATATAGAAAAGCGATATGCAATAGCCGAGGCGCAATTCGTCCAATTGCCAAGCCAACCGGGTCTATCAAGGCTTTCTGCGGTTCAAACCCCCTTCTCCGCAAGATATCTGTGGGTGGGATCGAGGTGAATGGAGCGCAAAAGTCGGGCCGAGCCAATGAGCGACGAGGTCGGCGATGCGGAAGAGTTCGCGTCTAGATGCGGAGAATCGAAGGCTTTTGTTGTGCGGGGGAGGTTGTGTGTTAGGTCGGTGGGATTTTCAGAAAGGCCGTCGTCAAAAGCTGGTTTTTTTTTCTCTGGGACCGAGGGTTTTGGAAGCTGTTGCGTGAAAGCTCTCGAACTTTTTTTTTCCCTCCAATTGTCTGTCTGCGTTTGCCGAAGATTTCCTGGGGTGCGAAATACGGTCTGCACTGTGTGCTGTGGACTGTGCGCCACATAAATGCGCCACACCTGATTTGTGTGGCTTGCCCAAGCAAAATATTGCACACCAAGATGGCAAGCAAAAAAGATTGAGCCAATGCGCGCTCAGCTTGTCGGCCACCAGAGGAAAAAAGAAGAGACAGCTTCATTGCATTGCCAATTTGCGACGACACTCAAGACGACCACACCCGAACTCGCGGCCTCTTACACGCCACATTCCACATATCTCGAGACTCCTTGTTCTGCCTCGTCTCTCTTTACTTCAGCCATCCTCTCTTCGAGTCCCCTACGCCTTGCTCCTCAGGTCCCGTGTCCCCCGCCACAAACGCCGATCGCTCGACTCCCCCACCGCCGACTCTCCACACTTCGGCCTCCCGCCCACGACCCCGCAGACATGGCGGACGCAAATATCCAGTATGGCGCGCTCTCTGTTCTGTAGAGTCACAGTTGTCCCGGTCTGGGAAGACCTCGCTGCGACCACTCGTTGGGCACTCCCCGTCATGTCAGACGCAACCTGCTAACCTCGTGCTCTTTCTTGCTCTCTAGGGAACTTCTCACGAAGCCTCGCAACGAGTTGACGTACGTTTCCCCCATGCTCACGAGTACCCATTATCGTTCTCCCGTTCTCACCGGCAGTGGGAGTGTTGTGGCTATGCTAGGCAGCAGCCTCGGTCTTGCGGTCCTCCGACCAGGCAGCCGTTGAAGATAGCCAGCCCTGAAGCAAACCTCCAGATGACATCACGGCTCTCCCTACGAAACATGCCCCGTCCCGCTCATACTAACTCCTCCCTCTCTCTGTCTCTTTCTCTCTGTCCAGGGAATACCAGATCGCCCAGCTCGAAGAACACGAATTCAGCGCCGGCCCGCTCTCGATCCTGCAGACGGCGGTGCGCAGCCACTCGCAAGTGCTCATCTCGATCCGCAACAACCGCAAGCTGCTCGCGCGCGTCAAGGCCTTCGACCGCCACTGCAACATGATCCTCGAGAACGTCAAGGAGATGTGGACCGAGACGCCGCGCCTCGCCAACGGCAAGAAGGGCCGCCCCGTCAACAAGGACCGCTTCATCAGCAAGATGTTCCTGCGTGGTGATAGTGTCATCATGGTGCTCTTGAGTTGAGTGCGGTTCGTTTTGTTTCATCCCCCTCCCCCTTCCTCCGTCTGATTCGGGGCCTGGGGGGGTTCGTGCCGGAGCATGCCCTGCCTGATCTTGTTGGTCTCGTGATGGTCTTCCCACGGAGGAGCTTGACGGATCGGCGAGGCTCGTGAGAGTCCTTTGAAGGCCCGGATGTACTTAACGCACGGCTGCTCTCAAACCCGCGGGTCGTCCTCGGTCTCGCCGCCCCCTTCACCCGGAAATGCCACTCACGGATCTCTCCCAGAGGGCGCTTTTTCTCTCTCTCACTGGATGCGGCATACTCGTCTCCTCCACTTTACCCTCTCTCTCAATACATCCTCCTCATCATTGATTGTCCCCAAAGCCCCCTCTTCTGGAGCACATCTCTCTTCGGAAATCTTGGTTCATCCTCTTTTTTTTCATCAGGAGATATGTTTTTGTTTTTGTCCCCTGGTTTTGTCGGTATGGTGTCTATTCTGTTCTGTTTTCATTTGGGAGAGTGTGCTTCATCTATTTGCAATTTGGTTTTCTTCTACGGCTACGGGTTCATACGGTGTTTCCTTTTACAAAAGTCCGTGGTAGCTGCAAATGGGACGAAATCAAACGGGCAACTTAAAGCCCGGAACACCAAGATATGCCGTGTCACTCCGGCACAGGACGTAAATGTGAATGTGCGTAAGAGGGAATCAAATTTCTAAAGGGTAGAGCGTGATTGATGGCACAACGGCAATATGATAAAAAGAACCACCACCGAACCTGCATATCCAAAGACCTTCACATCCCACAATCACTCAGCCACCGTCGGCACCTTCTCGCCCGCGAGGGCAAGGAAGAAGCACGAAAGCCCCCAGGCACCGGGATCCGGCACCTTCTGGTACCCATCGCCGCCGACATAGACGGAGCGGCCGAGCCCGGGCACCATGCCCTTGGTGCCCTCGGCGCCGGCGCGCGCAGCCTTGGCGGCGGCCGTGACGGAGCCGGAGCTGGTCAGGGTCTCGACGAACGGCTGCAGCGCGTCAATTAGCGTGCGGTCGCCCGGGCGCGCGGGCGTGTAGTTGCCGAGCGCGGTCAGGCTGTGCTGCAGGGCGTCGGCCCACTGCGCCACGGAGATGGCGCCGGCGGGGAGCTTGCTCAGGGCGTGCACGAGCGAGTTGAGGAAGATGGCGAAGAGCGCGCCGGATGTGCCGTCCATGGTCATCTCGACGACCGGGACGATGCCGGCGACGTCGGCCACCACGTCGCCGGTGAAACCGAGCTTGGAGAGGTGCTCCAGAACAGCTAGAGGGGAGAGCGAGAGATTTGGGGAAAGGGGTTAGTCAAGGTCAGAATACCAAAGACGCAAAAAGGGAAAAACTATGGATGTTCGTACCTTCAGCGCCACGCTTCAAGCCAATTCCACAATCACCGTCACCAACAATGGTATCGTATCGCGTAACGTCCGGCTCGGCGGCCACCAGAGCCTCGAGGCCGGAAGTCAGAGCCGTCCGAGCAGCGGCAACGTCCATCTTCAGGTCACTCTTCATAGCGTCGGTCTTCTCGGGGGGCACGTCCGAAAGCGTTGCGGTGTTCTTAGCCTCCCAGGTAGCCTTGGAAATCGGGGCCGACCAGCCGGTGACCTCGCTGGGGGCGTCCAGCAGCTCGATGATCGAGGGCAGGCCCTTGGCGGTCGGGGCCAGGTTCAGCAGGGTGATGCTGAAGCCCAGGCCGTTGAGGCTGGTCATGAAGGTGCCGGCGATGGTGCGCACGGGGCGAATGCCGTGCTTGCTCTGCAGCTGGGCGACGACCTCGGCGGTGATGCCGGCGAGCTCGAGCACGCTGACGCCGCCCAGGTTGTTGACCATCAGCACGTACTCGCCGGAGGTCGGCGAGAGGAAGCCGCGGTCGGCGTCCTGGGACTTGGGGGCCAGCAGCTGGCCGAGCATGGTGGTGACGAGCTCCGGCAGCTCGACGGAGATGCGGCCCGAGCCGGGCTCGTTGTGGATGCCCATGCCCAGCTCGACCTCGCCGAGCTTCAGCGCGTCGTCGGAGTCGGCCGAGTCGATCGCGCGGCCCGGCACGTGCACGTGGTCGAGGCTGGCGCCCACACTGACGAGGTTCTCCGACACCAGCCGCGCCACCGCCGCCACGTCGGCGAGCGGGTGGCCGAGCGCGGCCATGGCGCCGGCCACCTTGTGCACCAGCACGGTGCCCGCAATGCCGCGGCGGCCGACCTTGCCGGACTTGGAGCGGCCCACACCAACATCGTCGCCGACCACCACCATGTCAACGTCGATGCCGGCGGCGCGCGCCTTCTCGACGGCCACGCCGAAGTTGAGCACGTCGCCGGTGTAGTTCATGACGATGACCAGCACGCCGCGCGCGGTGTCGACGCGGCTCTGGATGCCGATGCGGATCTGCTCGGCGCTGGGCGAGGCGAACAGCGTGCCCGACACCGACGCGCTCAGCATGCCGGCGCCGACCATGGCGGCGAAGCTGGGCTCGTGGCCCGAGCCGCCGCCGCTGACCAGCGCCACCTGCGCGGGGGCCGCCGTCGGGGTCGGCCGCCGGTAGATGATCTTGTTGGCGGCGTCCAGCGCCAGGGCCGGGTTGGTCAGCGTGAGGCTCTGCAGCGCCGAGTTGACCAGGTGGGCCGGGTCGTTGATGAAGTGTTTTGCGGACATTTTCGGAGCGGTGGTTGTCGTCAAAGAGCCGCAGAGGTGGGTGGGTTCGGGGAGAAATTGAGGCTACAGTCGGCACAATTAAGACAGGGGGACGGACTTGTGGAAGTGGAAAGTTCAGGCGAGTGTTTTTTAGCAAACGATGAAAACAGAGAGCAGATGAAGCTATCGCCAAAGCTGCTGTCCGGACGAGTTGATAAGGTAGGGCAGCAATCGAAGATCTCGCCAGCTCCTTCTCTTTCTCAATGGAGGAATTGATCAAGTGACGATTGAGCGTTTCACCACGAGCCGATGCAGGAAGGAGGTGATGTAAGATATTATTAAGAGTTGAAAACAGGAAGTGACGGTACCAGAAACAAGCCAGACGAAGGTGCAGCGAGAAGGAAGGAAGGAAGAGCAAAAAAGAAAACAGAAAAAGAAAAAAGAGAGAGAAAAGGGCTCAACTGGTACCAATGCGAGCTTGTTGAGGCCGTCATTCCACCAACGTGTTCTTTTTTTTTTCTGTTTCTGCGAATCACAGAGTCTTTTTCGGGGGAAACTCCATACTAAACCCGATCGTTAGTTTCTGGAGCTTGTCATTTCCCGATCGGCTGTGGTGGTGGTGTGTTGTGGGACTAACACGGCCGATTTGGATTGGTGACGGGGGGGGGAATGCGAAAGAGGGGAAAGGCACCGCGCTGCGGGATGTAGTACATAACTGTACTGCACATACGTTCTTCGCCGCGGGGTGAACGTCCCTTATTGGACCCCAAAAGGTTTTGCATGCCGGTTTTTTTTGTGTCTCCGAAGTAGAGCTGCATATTCTTCGGCTATGAGCCGCATTTGCGTTGGCGTGCTGTTTGCACAAACATTGATTCCATCGTCAGTCTCGTGTGTCTTCGGTCTTTCTCTCCCTCCTAGGAGTACGGTAAATCAGTGCTCCAGGCCCCCGGAAATACCGCATCACACCCTTCGGTTATTCCCCCGTCCTCCAAAGCTCCCCCCACTATATATCTGCCTCGCCGTTTGCTTTCTCTCCGTTCTCTTCTGCGTCGTTCCTGTTCTGCTGCACCCTCCCGAAAACCCCCAGCAATTCTCCACCCACCAGCAAACCCCACCACCCCGGCACATGCAAAGCCCGCCCAACCTTGAAATCTCGCTGCACCCAGTGGAGCACTCCTTTTTTTATCGGGGTTGCTGTCCATCGGCACTTCTGCGTGCGTGAAAACAATGCAGTGGTGGTGGTTTCTTGCGTTCCTGCTTCCGGTCGTGTCAGCTATTCCAGAAACACCTGAGTGTCTTCCTAGCCGCAACTATTGACGCACCTCCCAATGTGGCACTCTTCAGACGACGGTGAGGGGAACACACGAGCATGAAGACAACGACGATACCGTCCTCAATGCCGTCATTGCAGAATTTTGAAAGAATTATTTTGCTCTGAAAAAAGATCCTCTCTCTCTCTCTCTCTCTCTCTCTCTCTCTCTCTCTCTCTCCCTCCAAGCCGTAGTGAGACCCCTTTCTTCTTCTCCCCTCTGTTCTGTTCTGCTAAGTCCCTCCCCCCTTGAGACAACAGCCATTTCAACGGCCCCGAAACCAAGGCCCCCCAAAAATGAAAGTCCTTTCCTTGAGCTGTTGGAATGCTCGAGTCTTCTCTCGTCTGCACGGCTGAGGTCACTCGCCCCAACCTCCTCTCTTGTCTCTTTTCGGGGCGTTTTTTTTTTCAGTTCGCAATTCCCCGGGCACGGGAGGCGGCCCACACCTTTCCGGCCGGCAGAACCAAACCCTTCCGAAAGAAAAGTGGGGCACAACGTCCAACCCGGTTTTAGCACCAAATACACCAGCATCGATCTTAATTAGTGATAATCACGACGTTGGCACTTCAGTATCTTCAAAGAAAAAAATTCACGGTATATACTGTATTGATGCATTTTCGGGTTTTCACGCCGGAGAACCTTCCCAGCGAGAACGAACCCAGGAAAAAGAATTCACAAAAGAAAAAAAGAAAAGGGGCAAGCAAGAAAAGAAAAAGAATATGAAAAAACGCCGGAGAACCCGCCCAATGATATCCAAATCGAAAACGACAAATGAAAAAAAGGGGACTATGAAACAGAGTAAGAAAAGTATATGTGTGTATGAGTGTGTGTGTTGGTTTTGGAGCTTGCCGGAAGAAAAACAAAAATCCAAGAAATCCAAGAAATGGGTGACAGGAAAGGAACGAAAGAGAAAAAAAGAAATGTGTTATGATCCATGGAAAACAGTACCGTTCCCTCCAACAACGAAGGGACCAAGGAAACAAAAAACCCCGGAAATTATCCAAAACCCCAAAAACCAAAAGTAAGCCGCTTCAATCTCCCTCCTCACAAAACAGCAAACGCACTGCCGCCAAGCAGCCCGCCCAACAACAGCATCGTCAGGATCGCCGCGCCGGCCTTGTCGCCGGCGGTGATCGGCTTCCAGTCCATACCCGTGGCATCCCGCACCTCGGTGCCGCCGCTGGGGTCGCCAACGGAGGTACCGCCGGTGTCCTGCGTGAAGGGCACCGCGGCCTTGGGGAACTGCGTGTACATGACGGCCGACAGCGCGTTCATCTGCTCGCCGACGCCGACAAAGTCGTCGAAGCGGCCAATGGTCCAGTCCTGGCCGCACGCCTGGCCCTGCACGCCGCGGAACTCGGCGTGCGAGCCGATGCACGAGGCGGCCGCGGCCACCGCCGACTTCTTCATCACGCTCAGGACCTTGCTCGCGGTCTCCGGCACCAGGAGCGCCGCCTGCGTCATCCACCGCAGCAGGTAACCCTTGAACGAGCGCTGGTCGATGTTGCACGACTGGAACGGCTCGCACACCGGCTCGATCACGATGCCCTTGTCGTCGGGGAAGTACAGCTGGTAGATCACCTTGAGGTGGCCGTCCAGGCGCTCCTTCCACACGGAATCCTCGGTGAGGTTGTACATGGCGGCCACGCCGTGCAGGAAGATGCCGGCGTTGTAGGTCCACGGGTCCTTGACGGTGTTGAGGCACTCTTCATGCACGTGGCCACCGTCGTACACCACGTAGTCCTCGGAGATCAGGCCGATTTTCTGCTCCCACGAGTAGATCTTCTCGGCCCACTCGGCGTAGGTGGCGTTGCCGGTGTAGCGGGCGAGTCGGGCGGCCATGTTGAAGAAGCAGCCGTTGGAGACGGAGTTCTTGTAGTCGTAGCCGCCGTTGAAGGAAAAGATCTGCCAGCGCAGACCGCCGCCGCATTCGGCCTCCTCCCATCTCGAGATGTAGAGGTTGACCACAGTCTGGCACAGGGCCAGCCACTGCGGCTGGTCATCGGGTGGGTTGGGGAAGTTGTTTTCGGTTGCAGTCATGGCGGCCATGGCCCAGAAGCCCTGGTCATCGTTACCGAGGGTTCGGCTCTGGTTTCTGGGCATGTAGTCTCTCTTGTCTCCGGTTTGGTGAAGCATGGCCTGCATGACTACGTCGTTGTAGGTATCGTCGCCGGTCATCCACCAGTAGTCTATCAAGGCTCCGAACATGGCACCGGCCTCCCACCAGAAGTAGGGATCTGGCAAGTTTCCGGGCACATCGCCGGTGTAGTTACCGGTGTAGTATCTCATCATACTGAAGGCAATATCTGATGACACTTTGCGGACGGAGGCTTCGCTCTCCACATCGAGCGTCATGGCGTGAGCGGACGGGGCCACGAGGGCCAACAGGCCGGTGGCCTTTAATATCGAGGACTTCATTGCGGAAGATCTAAGCTGTATGTTCGGAAATCTATGTCGTCAAGGAACCAAGTATACTGAGAGAATAATACTCGCAAAGCCGGATACAGGATTGGGGGGGGATCGGGTTACAGAGGAAACACTGCTTGGTAAGATGATTGAATTATATATAGGCTGGAAGCCAAGACAGTAGAAAGAGAGAAATTAGTGATGATGAGAGGTGATGTGTTGTCAATGACGCAGGTGTGCAACGGTCAAGTGTTGATCCTTCTTGATGGCAAGAGACGGGAAGAGAGACACGAAAGAGAGACAAGTTGTGGATTGCTTTTCGAATTCGACGGGGCGGGACCAGCGCAACTACGAGTCTCGGCAGGGCGGATGGCGTAGGAGAAAGAACGGGGGAACAGAATCCGGGCGGCCGGACAACAGACGGAAGAAGGAGCAAGCGAGTGGCTAGGAATGAAGAAGGGATTCGAGGTCGGGAGAGCAAGAGCAAGTGAAGTGGTACAAAACCTTTTTAAAAAGGAGCGAAGTTGAACGACAGAGCAAAACAGTGGGTTTCAACGAGGGGCAATCAATGCATCATGAAAGAGCAGAAAGGTCAGAGAGAAGCAGACGGTAAACGAATGTGAGAGTGGATATATATCGAAGAGGGAAGATTCAAAAGAAAGAGTTACTCCATATGAAGAGACGAAGGAGAGATAGTCCGATAGACCGATAGGAGGGACGGATTAGGGAGAGAGAATGGACTATTATTAGAAGAGGATGAAGAAGAGGAGCTTCTAGCAGGACCAAAAAGAGAGAGGGTGGTTGAAAAGAAGCAAGCAGATAGAAACGGAACGATTAGAAAAAAGGATGGATGAAGAAGAAGAGAGAGGAAAAGACCAGTTCCCCTGGACGAAGAACGAAAGAAGGCAAGGGCAGAGAACGAGGAAGCGCAGCCAAGCCAAGACTTTTTCTTACGTATACACAGTATGCGTTGAGAGCGAATGGATAAGAGTGCTAAGCAAAGAGAGGCCACAGCATAAAAGCACAAGACGACGAGGCTGTCTTAGAGAAGGGTGTGGGACGTTGGAAGCCACCAGCAGGTTGCACACTTGAGATGGAAACAAAAATGTATATTTTATTCGTAAGTCAAGAAAGCTTGGCCAAGTTCGCCCCTTTGCTGTGCACAAAAACAGAGAGAGGTAAGACAGAGAGAGAGAGAGAGAGAGAAGGGTAGGGAAAGAAATGCCAAGAACCAGCCAAGGCAAAGTTCCACTGGGGAAGGATTTCATGGGATATATCGGGGGGGGGCGTGTGCGGAAAGGAGGAAGAAGAGAAGAAGAGAAGAGAAAAAAGGAGAGGATGAAGAGGAAGAAACTATCAAGACATTTCACAAGAGAGAGACACAGAGAGAGAGAGACAGGGCAGGGAAGGAACAAGGCGGCCGAGACTGGGTCTTGCCCTGGTCTGCGAGACTGCCCAGCCAGTCGAGCGCTGGGCAGGAGCGACCGGTGGCCGTGCCTTGCTGACTTTGCTCAGTGGGTACTGTCCTTAGGTGGGCGCGTACTGGGCCATACCACTGCAGCTCTCTCATCAGCACATCACAGCACAGCGTATTACTGTGAGATGCTTGAAGATGTCGAAGATGGAAGAGTGCTGGAAGTAAGTGAGCGGCCACCGTTCCAGTGAGAGTCTAGTAAAGCTAGCAGGCGCCGCCAAGCTGGCGTGACCCCGACGGTCGCTTGGCAGGAGACGACGCCTGCGCTTCTCGCAATTCTCTTAGGTGCATATTATTATTGTTCTTTGTAGGGGTCATAATACAGTATACAGTACACAGCACAGTCCGTCGTCAATGCCTTGGCCGGCGTGCCTTCCAGTTCTTAGCAACAGCGAGGGATTGGCAGACTTGCAAAACACCACAAATTTAGGGAAGGAGTCCGTCGGTCGCTGTGAAGATCATTAGGTTATAAGCATAAGAGCATAAAAGTGCTGCTATCGTGCGTAGAGTAGAAAGTAGCAGGTGCCAGTGCCGCCCTTCGTTCCTTCCTCCAGACAGAAGCCGAAACAGACGCAGCATTTCTCCGTGTTTGAGAAAAAGGAGGCCAGCACTAACACCGGCCCAGCCTGTGGTTGGCTGCGTCTCTTTCACTTTGGCGCTGTGGGGTTTTCGCTCTCTCCACTCCTGGTGGTTGCCCCCTGCACTGCTGATGACTGCTTTGTTTTCTGTGCCTGCCCAGAATTGGGGCTGTGCAGCAGCACAAGATTCTTTCAAACAAGATTAATTAGGGGGGTGCGGTCTGTCTTGGTGGGCTTCGGCTTCATGTTTGTCCCAAGTTTAAAATGCCGCCCAGTTCCGGTCTGTTCTCCAAGCACAAGCTACAGCGTGCGTCAACCCTGCGTTGCCAGAGTCAGTGGAGTTTTCTGGTGGCTTTTCCCGCTGTTGTTATTCATTCATCTTTTGCTTTGGCCGGGCTGCTTGCTTGGTGTTTTTCCCTTGCCCAGCCAACAAGGAGGCGTATGTGCGGTGTCTTGGGCCTTGGCTTCATTCTTGCGGGTGACTGGTTCACCGCTGGGCGGGAAAACCAGGCGACAGACACAGACACAGCCGCTTCTCTCTTTGTCCAACCTGTTCTCTGCGTCGAGTCGCTCCTTCGTTCACGGGAGCTTGAACGAGCCCACCAGCCAGCCCCTGGGCCCCAAAAAAAGAATACAAAAAAAATACAAAAAAAATACAAAAAAAAAGCGACGGACGAATCGCAATCCCTTCTCACGGACCCGGTCTGTCCAATGCTTCCAGGGATTCCCGGTGCCAGCACCCGGCCGGGGGGGTGTAAACAACGCACTGAGAGAGAGTCTGCTGGAAATTCCATGCTCAGGGGGACGGACGCTGTTCTTCTGCAATCTGCATCCGCTCTGTGTGTTGTTGTTGGCTGTTGTTTAAGCTGGTGGCGTTAGATCGCTTGCACTTGGCGATAGCCTCATTCGGTCACGTCCACGTATATGCCGTACGTATGCACATCCAGGAGTGTTATGTACAGTACTGTATGATGCAGGTCGGTGGCCGGGACAGACATGCTCATCAAGGACGGTGATTATATGCAAGTTCGTACCGGGTTTTGTGTTCTTTTCTCTCCTCCCTCTCTTTTACCACTGCATACGTCCTCGGTCCCCCTTTTTTTTTTTGGCGTAACCAGGCTCTCGTTCCTGAGCGACGGCCAACATCCCGGCCCTCCGACGTGTTTTTTTGATACCCCTGACTATGAACAGTTGATAACGAAGCGCACTGCCCGCCTCCGTATAAGAAGCCCCAAATCCCCCGAAGCCAAGATATCCAGACCTGTTCTGGCTGGTCTTGGTATGTCGTCGCCACTCACTGACTGACTCAGCGCCGTCGCCGGCGGCTCTCTCCGCCTCGTTATATCGTATTCCGTCCCGTGGTGGGCTGAGCTGCTCCTGCCAATGCTAACCAAGCATGATCTTCCGCACGTGATCTCATTTCTACGTATTTCTGCGTCTTTCTGCGTTTCGAGTTTTGGAGTGTAATACTTATCATTTATACGAGTACCTGTACCGACTTAGTACTTAGGACTAGGTGTTTTCCAAGACCTTGGTATATCGTATTTTCCTCGCCGACTTTCTCTTCCTCGTCTTGGCTATTGGTGACCAACTTGGGCCCCGTGGTCCGGATCGGGATCTTTCCTTCTGCTGAGTCCTGTCCCCTTCAATTTCCCTCCCCAGACACGTCCGGGTTTGACGCCTGTGCCTCTCTTTCCCATCGCCCCTCTTTTTCTTCTTGTGTGTGTATCGGCACGGACAGCGTGCGGGAAGAGCAAGGTTGGCTGCCCACTCCAGCGGGAATACATCTGAAGCAATGCCGCTGCATGGCCCTCTTGCACGAAGAACCGGGTCTTTTGTCCCACCTCCGACTCCCGGCACTCCAAAGCCAACGCTGGCCGACAGACGACCCACATGGCGCTGGGTGTTCCCGTCATCGCCCAGCACGTCGAACGCCGTCTTTGAGGAGTGGGTGCCGGCGGGGTTCGACGCCCTCTCGCTCGCCGCCCCGGCGGAGCGGCAGGACCTGCAGGTGCCGGGGCGGGTGGTGGCTTCGGTGCACTACATCAACCAGATTATCGATGCGCAAACCATGCGGTTGCGCCGGGAACCCGGCGGCGACGGGGACGCTTCTGCTGCTGCTGCTGCTGCCCGCGCCCGGATCGTGCTCGGGGGGGATCAGTCTGGGCGGTGCCGTGGCGCTGTGGAACCCGGCTCGGCACACCACGGCCGGAGGCCCCACTGGGTGGATTTTGCGGCCGTGAGGACCACCTGGCTGCCGTATGCACCGGACGTCGAAAAGCAGCTCGCACTTGATACGCCCGCCGGAGAACCCCGTCACCACCACCACTTCTCCCAGCTCGGCAATTCTGTGCCGGACCTGACCGCGCCCCTTCACCGCCATCTGCACCAACAGCAGCATGGGACAAGACCCGCCCTTTCGGTCCGACACACCCCCGTGTTCCTCGCCCACGGCCGCGACGCACGCCGACGGCGACGTCACGCTCGGCCGCCACGTGCGGCACGTTCTGGCCGCCGTCGGGTTTCTCCGCCGTCCAGTGGCCGCGAGTTCGAGGGCCCCGAGCCGGAGGGCCACTGGCTCAAGGAGCCGGAGGAGATGGACGGCCTGGGAAAGCTCTTGGATGCAGTGGCCAGTCGAAACCCGTGAAACTGCACAACAACAAGTCCACAGCTTCGTTCTGCTGTTCAGTGCGAGATTGATGCAAGTGCGCTTTGCCATTAATACCAATTTTAAAATGTTCGGCTTCAGTGGCGACCTGCGACAAACTTGAGACCGCTTCCGCCCCCCAGTCTTTTTTTTTTTTTTTTGGGGGGGGGGAGTTTGGTGTGGTTCGCCTCCTATTGCGGTTCAGCCCCCGAGATCTCCGTTGAGAGAGATCTCCGTGAGTGGCTGGGCTTTTCTTCAATGTCGTGTGTGTGTCCCCCGGAGAGCAATAAAACCAGAAGAGCCTACGGTGATAGCAGTCCGGAAACAAGGTTCAATTCTTCGACTTCTTCTCGTCGTCGAGATATACATCGCGAGCGGGCAGATCCCACCGATCTCCATAGCTCACCTATATAAAAGAAATTAGAGTAATGTGTAGCTTATGTCTCTCGGTCTCGCTCCACACATCCACCATACATAAAAGGTTATGTGGAAAGGAGGCAGACTAACGAGACGAGAGAGAGAGAGGCGTTCGTGCTTGTTTCGGCCGGATATGCTACGGACGACGGCCGGCCGTTGTATATCCTTTCAGGAAACCTGGCAACGGTAATAGGCCGGTTATACTGCCCGGGAGAGCCACCGGACTGGCCCTGTGCGAAAACACTGGTGTAACGCCCTTGTTGCTGTCCGGACGCCCTGTCGGGCCCTGGACTCACTCTGATTTCAACCACCGTCAAGCACACACATTGTGACCCGGCATCCTCACGGACATTAGACTGCAGAGCCCCTACCTCTCTTACAATCGGGCTCTCATATCACGACAAACCATGGGTAATTACATGAAGCTACTCACCATCTACGACGTCTCAATCGCTGGACAATGCACCACCCAACTCCCGACCAAACAAACCCTAACCCTAACACCACCCGCGCTCTCAAAAGGTCACGTCAATCACATCAACGTCCGGTACTCCTCGCTTCAACCCCCTCACCACACTCTTAGAATGAATAGATTGATACACTATTGATTTGTACCCTTTCCCAGCGGCTTTCAATTTTTTATATCAGCCCAAACGCTCTCATGACACGTATGCTTTCCGTACAAGGAAAAGAAAAAAAGGAAGAAGTAAAATTAGGACGAAAGACCACGGATGAATAGGAGATGAGACAGCTCACTCCCTTTTAGCTACCCCGAACGTGAAAGCGGGGGGGATACAAAAAACCCCAAAGAGAGAGACACCTGGAAAAAAGGTGGCGACATGAATCACGTCGATAACGCTTGCGGTGGGGGCGGCGGAGGATCGCGGTGTCGGCTGACGCTCCGCTGGATACGCCGCACCGATCGGTGCTGGCTGAGGTCCCGGCTCGAGGCTTCGTTATAGCCACAGATGGATATGAGGTACGACATTCTGTATCGAAGAGAGTATTAGTAAAGAACGCGACCGACATATCTAAGTGAAACTCGCCAGACAAACTTACCGCTCAGCTTCCTCCTCGCGCTCCCGCAACTCCTCAAACCGCTTCACAGATTCCGTCCACGCCTGGTCCCGCCGCTCGCGATCGACCCGCCGCACCGTGAATCGGAACTGGCCGGTCACGGGCCGGTGGTCAGACACGCGCACCTCGTGGCGCCGGTAGTCGAGCTGTTGGATGCGCTCGCGCGGCCACGCGCGCACCAGCAGCCGGTCGCACCATGCCGGCGACCGCCGTTTCTCGCTCGTGTCGTAGTTGTCCGTGCCGACGTCGTACTTGTATGTCGGCGCAAACGTGAGCGGCGCCTCCTCAAATGCCCGCAGGTGGAACGCCGGGTTGCGCCGCCGCGCAACCAGCAGCTGGTCGCGATCAAGCAGCTTCGCGAGGTTGTTCGCCTTGACCGCCATCACCACCGTGTCGCGTGACATCGTGTCGATACGGTAGTTTAGGTCGCCGTTCAGCAAGCACAGCTCGTGGTCCAAGATCATGGTGCCGTCACCACCGCCAACGTACCAGTCCAGCCGGGTGGCCGGGTCTTTCTCAACCGGCAGAATGGCCGACTCGAGAATCGCCGCAACGTCGTTGTGGCGGCTGTTGGCATGAGACTGACCGGCTGCCAGATGGCAGTTGATGAAACACAGAGAAGAGTCGTCGATCATGAACCGCACTATCGTGCCACCCTTGTTGCCGTGAAGACCACCCATTCCACGCTTGACATCCGCGCTGCTAAGCCCATGAATGCGCCCATGCACTGTGGCCTTGACAAATATGCAAGTGAACAGTCCGACCAGTGTCCCCGTGTGAAGAAGGTGGTACAGTTCATGCCGAGGCATATAGTCGTCCAGGCATCGGTGCAGGAAGTCGCGCCAATCGCGGTACTGATGGCTCATGCGTTCCTGAGCACTCTCCTTTTCCTTCTTCTTGGATTTGAACAGCGCAAGTGCCGTAGCCGTCTTGTCCTCGAGATCAACGAGTTCCTGGAACCCAAACATCAGAATGTCCGGGCTACCGCTGCTCTCTATCAGGTGTTGAATAAATGACGCATCACCATCCGAGTAACGGAGGCTATGCGGTGTCGACGCTCCAGCATTCCACGTCATGGCCATAACCTTGAGATCGTCAAAGGAACAGTACTTGGTGTCCGCCGCCCTGAAGTCTGACTCGACCCAGTCATCCTGGAGATGGCCATCCCACGCGCGTATCATATTGTCGGCACCGAGAGACACAACCTGTAACCGACCAAGCTTGTAGACACTGGCAGGGTCAGCCAGAACCCGAACCACGGCCGTATTATGGGCTTCCCAGTCCTTGCGGACAATCCACGGCGACTGGCCCATGTCATAGATTCGGATTCGCCCGGTCGTATATGCTGCCCAAATATGCTTGCCAACACCGGTCATGGAGTTGATTTTGGACGAGCCGACCGTTACCAGCTCCAGACACGAGTAGTCCTTGCGAGAGAATATGCTGATTTTGCCATCAGCGTGGCCAAAGAACACCTTGTCCGGCTCGGATCTGACCAGTGTTCCGGCCGTAATTTCGCCCGCACCATCAAGAACGATCGGCTTCGCAGACGCCTGGAATTGCGGATTGCCGTCAATCGTGGGTGCGAACACTCGGAGTTCCTTTCCACTGGCGTACCATAGTTCGTTCCCCACAACCATGGAGAACGTATGGCCCCGTGGTAAGCGATATGAAAAGTTCTGGGTACTTCCAAGATTGGGAACCCCAGACTCGTCAGGGCCCCAAATGTGAAGGGTACCACCATCGTCCAATGTCCATAACTCGCCGTGATGCCGATATATACGGACGATTTCCTGCCCCTTGTGGGCCGAGGGTTTCGAGCAGACTACACTCTGAGTGGCGATATCGATCTCCATTAGTTCGCCGACGTTTGTTCCGGCCCAAATCCGGGTTCCCTCTTCGTCCATGTTGCTGCCCGGCTTGAAGGTCATCGCGGTCGTTCTCACGCCTTCTCCGTGACTGAGACTCATGATTAGCTCGCCGTCGTTCAGGTTCCACGCTCTTGTCAGGTGGCCACCACAGCAAATAACCTCTCCGGACACATGAAAAACGCGTGCGTCGTATTTGGTGTAGATCTCGTGAGCACCTTGTTTGGCGTAGGGCGGCCGGCGGTTGACGTTTGAAATATCGGGGAAGGCGGTGGTTTGACTCAACGGTTCGACCTTGGCCGATGCTGTGCTGTTGTTGCTACTGGCCATTGGCAACGTCGACGATCGGTACTCTGACATTGACGGTTTCTCGAAAGACTCAGTGGTGGGAGTTCCTCTTGCAGAAGGGACCACGGCATTTGAGATGTAGGCTGATGTAGGTCGACCACGGACTGGGGCCGGGGCTGAGAGTTCGGCATTATTAGATGATACTATCATCATACTGCCGGGTCGCGGCGGTCGTGGGGGTGGTTTGAGCGTCGAGTGAACAGATGAATGCCGTTGGGGAAGGGGTTCTGCGGCCGGCACAGGGCGGATGGGAAGAGCAGGACGAAACTCTCCTGTGGGCTGGGGAGTAAGCTTTCCTTTCGAAACTCCGTTCGAGTCATTGTCAAGGTCACGTCTCCGCGTGGCTATCGAGGGATGAACGGGAGGGGGCTCGAAATTGACCTGGATGGTTTTTGAGCGGGCAATCTTTTGCGGCTCAGGGCGAGGGCGGACCGGCATGGGCGGAGGAGTATCATCACCCGAACTTGCCGGGCTACTAGGCGGACTGCTAAAGGGAGATGCTCCAGGCCTGGAGAAACCGGCCGCGGGGGGACGTGAGAGTGTGCCATTTGCGGAGCTTGCTATTGAGGAGGAGGTGGTGGTGGTTGCTGTGGCCGTCAAAGTTGCTTGGGCGAGACGAGACAGCTGAGTTTGGGACGGACTGGGAGTCGGGGACGCCGAAGACGGGTGTGACAGGTACTGTGGCCGAGGAGCAACTGGGGGAGGTTGCGGCTTCTCGACGCGAGGGGCAACCGGCGGCGGAGGAGGCTTCGTCTCCCTTCGGAACTCCCCAGATCTTCTAGGCGGAGGAGGAGAAGGTGGACGCGAGCCGGGCGGTCTGGGCGACCTCCGAGCCTCCGTGGTGGGGGTTGAGACACGGACGGGAGAGCGGATTGAGCGGGGAGAGTCGGCAGGGGTGGCAATACCGGAGGAGATGGAATCGGGGTTGAGGGAGCTATGGTCGCTAGACAGCGAGAACGACATGGGCCCGCTCTTGGGAGGGGATTGTGGTGGCTCGATGGTCACGGCAGGAGGGCGCAACGGCCGTGGACTCTTGTGTTGCGGAAGGGCGGGATGAGCGGGTCGAGTGAGAGGCCGTGGCGGGGGTTGTTGAGGCTGCCGTTGCGGCGGCTGGTCAGCGACGGTAGGAGAGGGCCGGAGCACCGGAATGGATGGCTTGGTTCGTGGCTGGACCGGAGGAGGGGGAGGTCTGGCTGGAGAAGGAGCTCGAGATAAACTGCCCGGTGCTATGGTTGTGGGAGTCGGGGTCGGGGAGGCAGCGACGGCAGAGGCTGAGATATCTCGGAAACGGTCTGGCTTTGGAGCTGGCGATACCTGCCGAGGCTGAGGAGGTGCTTGTTGTTGAGGAGCTGCGGTAGCATCGGTGGGCTTGCCCATGTTCTCGAATCGCGAACGGAGTGACGACACGGACTTCTGTAGCATGAAAAGAGAAGGTGAGCAGAGAGTCACAGAGAGGCCACAGAGGGGAGAACAACGGGAAGGATACGTACAAGGTGAGAGCCATCAGGCCCATTTTCGTCGGTTCCGTCCATGATGGAGGATTTGAGTTGGCGATATCAGAGAATCAAGGCGCGGGGGGTTTGTGGGCTAACCGGCAAGGACCCAGATATGTGAAGAAGAAGGGAAACGAAGGAAGTGCGGAACCGCGTGGCCGGTGACACGCGCCAGGCTCCATGCAGGCAACCGACACAGACTGAAGGAGTGAGTTGGAAGTCCGGGAGGGGCGAACGCAGAAGAAAAAAAAAAAAAGAAGCCGATAGCTATGATATCATGGACGACGGATACGATGGATGAGAAAGGAAAACCCCAACGATGAAAGATGAAGTTAGAGGTGGAGGAAGTGGAGGAGGTTCCTGGGGGAAAAAAAAGTGGCTAAGAACGGAAAGAATGCAAAACGCAAAGGCTGTGTGTGTTAAAAAAGGTTGGGTGAGACAACCACTTTGGTGGAGGGGAGGTTGAGATGATGAGCACAAACACTATTGGAAGAGGCGTAAAAAAAGAACGACGGCGAGTTTCGAATCGGGGGAAACTGCTGGGAGGCAGTTTTTAGTTCGATGGGTGCGCCCAGGTTTTAGGCCAGGCTCAGACACACAGCGCAGGGTCGACGGGAAGTGATCTGCGGCGTCGAGGAAATAAAAACAAATATTAAGAAACAGGAGAAGGGTGGTTAATGCGGTGGTGAGAGTTGAGACGGGACGAGTGACACAAGACGGACTGGAACGAAAGAGGCGACAACATGAGCACAACGAGCGAAAATGAAGGATTGCGGGAAGCAAGTTCCAGCTGGTTGGCCAAACCAGCGATTGACAGGCCCAACGTAGTAGTGGAGGAGTTTGGGATGGTGGTTATCGTATTTGCGTCGTAAGTGAGCAGATACGATAGTAGGTGGAGGGGACAGCTAGAGAATCTGCATCTAATCTCGCGTCTTTCGTCAGTGGGCGTTCTGCTGTATCTTCCAGCGGCGACATCCAGTAAGCAACTGCTGCTAGGGAAAGGCACCAGCTTTCATTTAGTGGCTGAACCAGAGATTCGGGCATGTGAGACACGAGGCAAATGAAGGCATTGAGAGCTGCCTGTATATGGACTTATGAATACCGGAAAACGATCTGCAGGACAAGAGTAATCTCAACAAAAATTCGTGTCTGACTGACATGGAGGGGATATTATTGATTAGAGGATTCTGGAGGATAAACTTGAAGCGGATAGAGGAGAAGATAGAGGAGAAGACAGAGGAAAGAGATACAGAGTGAATTACGACATCGTGAAGATGTAAAGGAGAAGAAGAAGTTAGGTTGAGAGAATCTGAGTAAGACGATAGATACACACATGCGCTACTGTGGGAAGGCAGGTACGTAAGTCGCCTGCTCCTGTAATAGTTGCATATTCCACCTGCTGACGGGAGTATGTGTTCTCTTAATTGAATTAAGCGGATATGCACTCATCGGGGTGGCTGTTTTTAGTTCCTGCTTGTAATCAAGCGGAAATAGCCAACATGAAATCCTGATTGATGTGCTCTTCTTTCCCGTTGCCAACAGTTGTCGTCGTTTGCCATCTGGAAGATGAGGCACACGTGACGCACTTGATTGCCGCCACGTCATTCGGAGGACATGATTTTGACTGATGAGTTGCTTTCTACGATGAACTGAATGTTACGCTGCCAAAGACTGAGATCGTCAAGATCTGAAGTTGCCAATGCTTGTTTTGGCCGTTCCATTGTACCGTGCTGCATTCTTCCGCCAAGACTTCTGATCGCCAGTGCTTCGTTCCTGCCTTGAGATCTCCCAAGGCATATCTTTGACGGTACCCTCACACACCCTTGACTTTAGGGTTAACTCCCGAAGCCGAGTGAGTCGCCGTTCAGATCGCCGGTCTGCCGCCGACCATTTGCCCCAGACCCTTCAGCGTGCATTCCACGGGCGTCAGACCACAATCCTGGCCGACATATGAACAACACAGAGACAAAACTTCAGAAGGAAGACGGAAACCCAAGAGGGTGATATATGGGCACGTAAATAGGACGCAAGGGAAATTATCTACCGATCGTCACTTGTCAGCCATGACGGGTCGCCGGAAAGCCGGGGATTGGACCATGGTGGAGAACCAAGTGCATCGGCTTGATTCGGGTGATTGGAATTTGGGTGGGACGGACGTTCCGCGGACGCCGGTTCTCGGCCATTTCCCTGTTACACTGTTGTTCGCGAGTCACACGGATCGGCCCCGAACTCCGTAAGCATCTCGGCCCTGAATCTCGGCCCTGAACCGAGAGAACTAGTCGTTCGCATTTAGCTGCTTCGTTCCAGTTTCGAAACAACTGTTCCCAAATACCTTACTTACATCCAGGTGATTAGCAACTCAGTGAAGGAATAAACTTATGTGGTAGAAAGAAAAGAATAAACAGAAACAGACACAATGAGAGAGAAGAGAGCCATCCATAATCATTCACTTCTTCTGTGAGTGAATAGGAAGGAAGAATACTTGAGTGTTGTATGACGTTGGTCTTGTTCCTTGGGCAAACTTTTGGTCGAGACTTAGGGTTAGAATGGAGGAAAAAGATCCACACATTCTATATTACCTATCGGTTTTCCTCACACTTGCCTAACCTTTTTCTTCCTCTTTTCTTAACATCTCACTTTTTCTTCTGTAAATTCTCCTGCGGCATCTAGAGCACTCTTGAAATCTCACTCCTTATATCTTCTTTCCCCCTTTGACGATCAGATCATCCATAATGAACACTGTAAGTTTCCTTTTTGTCTCTCTGGCTTGATTGCTATGGACCGCATTTTTTTCTCCTTCTTCCCTACTGGGCGTGCCTTTTTGATTCCACTCCTGGCA
Source organism: Knoxdaviesia capensis (assembly GCA_001510575.1). Lineage (NCBI taxonomy): Eukaryota > Fungi > Ascomycota > Sordariomycetes > Microascales > Gondwanamycetaceae > Knoxdaviesia > Knoxdaviesia capensis. Next base: position 3,579,457 of record LNGK01000004.1, on the reverse strand, counting down.
GTGTTCTGGACTTCAATCGACCGTTTCCTCTGACCCTAAGTTTCTTTGCTGAATTTTTAGGCTCGATCTTTCTGGTAAGCAGCCGGGAGTGCTGTTTTGTGTCTGAATATCACACTGACTCTTTGACGGGCATTCTGAAAATTTACGAATTCTAACCTTTGACTTGACTCCTGTGACAGGGCGGGCTGGGGCTCCCTCTGTGCTGGTATGTGCTACACCCCGCTCACGATCATTCTTGGCTGTTTCCCGTTCCCTGTTTATATGCACCTCCGGCCAATGTTCACACAGATCCTCCCAGCTTCTGGACATCGATTAACCGGCTACTGTAACATCTCCCCTTACGACTGGCTCAACCGAACTTGCTCTTCTGGCTATGACTTACTAACGAGGACCTTTCTAGCTGGTGGCGTTGCCTACTACTTCGCCAAACAGTCGATCAACGCCGACCGCACGGCCCGTAACGAAGAGCTTCGTCGCAAGAAGCAGCAGGCTGCCTCTCTCGAAGGCGTCAACCCCTCGGCAAACGACAGCATAAAGAACATATCCGACAGCGAGCTCGGCTTACCACCCTCGAAATACGCAGCGAAACCGTTCATCAGTCCGAAGGGTGATAGATTCTCTTAGGCCGGGTCTGCAAGGGCTTCCAAGATCTGACCGTGACTGTGCTTGAACTGTACAGTGACTCTGCTCTTGAGAACCTGCCGGCCCAGAAATGACGTCCCTATCGCTTCAACACCCCCAAACGAAGCTATCCCATCCTCTTACGGATAACATACCAACCAAGGCTGTTAGTGGCCTGTGTACAAAAGCACTCCGGAATATCTCCACATTGAAACCTGAAGAGACTATAGAATTACTGTAATGAATGCAATTGACACGTTTATTCACGGGATTGCGCTCTTGTTTGTGATATTTCATCGTGAGAAGGTTTTCAGTCAGGCGACACGTGCTGGGCCCTCTTTGCCCGTGGCTCCGGCTGGCTGCTTTAGATCGAGATTAAACACTGAGCAGCATCTCAAGAGGTTGAAAAGCACATCAAAGACTTGCATATGCGTGAAAGAGAGCTGCCAGTCTTCCATCCGGTCTCCCCTTCACCAGCTCTGTCATCTTGCGGCTTTTTCTCGGCTTCTATAAGTACCTCTACGCGCGCGTTTGGACACCTGTTTATTTGCCCGAGTTTAGCCGGCGGCAATTCACACCTTTAACGAACACCTGTGCCTGGCTTTTTTATGTCAAGCAAGCTCTTCTTTTTCCAGCTCCAAACCACATTCTTTCTTTGTCTTTTCCCACCCTGACCATCGTCAGTTTATTCACCTCTCTTTCTCTCTTCATGTCATAAAACCATTCCCGTATTCACTTAGCACCGGCTCGAAGTGATCGATTCCAAACCCCCCAAACGCCGTGATGGCGGCATCACCTCAACTCGCCGTCGCAAAGGCGTCGCTCTCGGCTCTCCTCTTTCGGAACGACCCGTCGGCGTGTTCGCGCGAAGAAATCGACCGCTTTTTCTCGCTTCTCCAAGACACCGTTGTGAGGTGTTCGCCGCTCAATGTCCAGGTTTGATCACCTCACTTTCTCTTTTCCATTTTCAGTCCACACCATACAACTGCTCTTTCTTGGTCCTCTCTGTTCGCGTCCAAGAAGAAAAAGCTCTTTTCTGTGTGGGATCCTGCTGTCGATGGGTTGTGTGCGCGGTGCAGATAGACTAAATTGTTTCTCCTTCTTTCTGTCCCTGATGCGGCGGCTGGGAGGGTTCTGTGTGAACCTCCCGTCTGCTCATCTTGGGCACTTGTCTTTTTTCTTTGCATTCCTCGATATAGAAATGCAAGCTTTGGATCTTGACGAACATGGCTACATCGACGGCTCGATGTGCGGCCTTGGGGAGATACTTGGCCTCTCTTTCGACTTCGCTGCAAGACGCTGCTCCCACCACTGCAGCGCTTGTGCCCCCACGACAACGTCCATCGGTGCGAAGAAAGCGCCTCAGCCTGCTTTATGTCATGAACGACGTGCTATACCATACAATCAATCGGAACCACAGCAAGGTCTTTAGTGAGGCTGTTCAGCCGTACTTGGCTCCTCTCTTTACTAGCGCTGGATCTGTGGCACGGGATGCAAAGTACCGTACGCTGCTTGAAGACCTGATTGCCCTGTGGGAAGAGAAGGAGTACTTCTCGGCGGAGCTAATCACAACCCTGCGCAATGCGTCGAAAGGCATGACTGGGGATACCCATACACCACAATCGACCACGACCACTGCGGCCGCTGATTTCAACGAGCCAACGTCGGCGCCAATACCGAAAGACACGCCGTTCATGATCCCCTCTCTCCACGGAGACCCCTCCACCCCGTGGTACGACCTCCCCGCAGCGAACTGGCTCCCGCTGCTGACACCCAACTCAACGAAACCAATGAACCCCGACCAGGTCAAGCCGATCCGGTTCACACCCGGGCCGGCCGACCCTGTCTTGGCCGATGCTGTCAAAAACCTCATTTCCGACGTGGAGGCTTTGTTCACCTCGAGCTGTCCCACCGATATCCCCGCGACACCACATACCGCGATCAGCGAGCTCGGCGAGCTGGTCCTGCTGGACGAGATCACTGGGGACGTGATTGGCGGTGAGACCTACTACGGCTGGTCGCGGCCGTTCTGCAAGCAGATGAAACTGCGGCGCGAGAAGCTGCGGAACGCGGACGCGCGGGACCGGCCGCGCGGGCGTGCCTCCTCGCGCAACTCGCGGTCCGACTCGGACCGCAGTGCCTCGTCGCTGCGGGCGTCGAAACGGCGCCGCCAGTCCTCGTCGCGCAGTCGGAGTCCGCGTGGCCGGAGTCGCAGTGCTGGGAGCAGCCGCGGCCGCAGTCTTAGCCGCAGTCGCAGCGGGAGCCGGAGCCCGCGGCACCATAAACGCCACCGGCGCCGCACATCGCCGTCGCGGTCGTCTCGATCGCGGTCGTATAGCCGGAGCCCAAGCCGCCACCGCAGCGCCTCGCCTCACGCCGGGCCTCGACAAGATGGTGGCCGGAACCAACCGCAACACCAGCACAACAATCCGGCGCAGGGCTTCCGCCCAGCGTTCCCCGCAGCGCCACTCCCGTCGGCTCCGGCGTCGCTTCCACCGCGCCCGGCTCATCTGTGGCCCCAACAGCAGCGGCAGCCGCCGCCCAATGCCCCGATGGCGCAGTTCCCCCCACCACCCCCTGGCATGCCTCTGCCTCTGGGTGGATTTCCCGGTGGTGCTGGTGGTGGTCCCGGTGTGCCACCGCCCATGTGGCCGATCCCGCCCGAGATGCTCGCGGCTGCGGCGGCGCAGGGCCAGCCTTGGCCTCCGCCGCCGCCGGGATTCCCAGGCATGCCGGTCCCGCCTCCGCCCCGGATCTCCGACGGCTGGGCTCCGCCACCACCGCCTCCTGGTCCCGGCAGTGGCGTGGGAGGAGGTGGGCCTGGTGGTGGCTCTGGCGGACTGGGCTGGTCTGGCCGTGGTCGTGGGGGTGGCGCTGGCCCGGGGTACGGGAATGGGCGGGGCGGGGCTGGCCGTGGGAGTGGGAGGGGGTGGCATGGAGGTAACCGGTAGTCTTGGATTAGACTTTGATGAACTTATTAGCCTAGGTCACTTGTACGATTATGTTCACACTGGACTGTTTCCTCAATACAACGCAATGTTTGATTGCAACCTCCCGACTGTATCTTTTGCCTTTGTGTCCCATCAGTTATCGTCACTATCCTACGAGGATGTAGATTGAAGAAAGCAGTTCTTTTGATCCGTTGCCGCCCCCGACAGCCAATTTCATGGGCGTGCCATGCCCTCCATACACTGAGTTATACCGGCTATCTCCCGTTTTCTTTTTTTGGAAGTCGATCCCTATTCCCACCACGTCACGCCCCCTTACCACGTCTTCTCGCCGCCCGGCCGCCGAAGACTGTCCTTTGGCCTGCTCAAATCTGGCCAATTGGTCTCTTCCCAAAACACAAGAGACTCTCCTCCAGTTCTCAACGACGAGAAGAAGACCGAGGGAATGATCGGCATTGGCATCCCAAAAATACACACTCGAAACGAAACAGGCCGGGGAAGGAGAAGAGGGAGATGGGTCACATATCTCAAACGCCATGATCATCAATTTTTTTCCCTCCTAAAAAAAGCAACCCGAGACTGCAAGCAAGAAAGTGAGAATGAGAGGGACCGGTCGTCTGTTCCCAACCCGAGCCCCGAGAAAGCACCCGAAGACCGGCGGGACTAGGAAGGGGTTCAATCTGCTCCCCCCCTCAACATAGAAACGTGTGAAGAACTCTCAAGAAAACGCGAAAACCCCCCTACTATCAACGTTGGGAACTCCTGGTACAAAACAGCCACCCGAGGAAGGAGAGAGAGATAGAAGCAAAGAAAGAAAAAAGCAGCAAAATTTCTCTTTTTGGGGGGTGAGAAGACAAAATTCAGACATGAGAAAAGAAGTAAACGCAAGAGTTGCATCAGAACAGGAAGAAGAAGAAAAGTTAAGGAAAAGAAAAGAAAAAAAAGAGGAAAGAAGAAGAAAAAGAAAAGACGAGAGCACGAACGGAAAATTCTATCCACTCCAATACATGAAAAATTACCCAACAAGCCCGTAGAAAATAAGTAATAGTAATAATTAATCTCTCTTCCTCCGCCGGTGAGCCGAGTGAGCGGCGTCCCCCTTCCGTGTTGATTCAACTAGTTCCAGCCTCCAAAAAAAAACCCCAACCTATCGTCATCGCACACAAGTTGTAATCTCCTTTTTTTTTTCTTCCTAGTTTTGGTTAATCCTCAAATATCATCATCGCTGGCTTCTGGTCGACCCAACAGAGATTTGCCGCTCATGCGTGACCGGCCGCTGCTGCTGCTGCTGCTGGTCTCTCCGCTCGCCGCCATCCTGGAGCCGGAGCGAGTCGAGGCGCTTTTGATTGTCTTCTGTCACCGGGTCGATCTCCTCTACACGCGTTAGCGACGACGCCACCGCACGGCCCGGGTTCACAATGTTGGCGCCGCTGCCGGACACGCTGCCGCCTCCGCCGTTCGACATGCGCCGCTTGTTCGCCTGATCGTTGATGGTCGCCCAGCGGCGTTCCCGCTCGGCTTCGCGCGCCGGCGCGCTGTTCTGGTGCTCGGTGTACTCCTGTGAGCAATCGTCGAACAACTGGGGGTTGATTTCCATAAACAGCTTCATGGCTGTGTAAACCATGCCGTGGATTGTGCTAGACAGAGCAACATGTTAGATTCTGCGCTGCAGGGCCAACAGAGGAGTAATAGAGAGAGTACATACCGGTTCCAGTGGCCGTTCGAGTTTTCGTAGAGAGGGGCGAACATAATGGGCAGAATGATTTCAACATTGTCGCTAACGAGATTGCAGAAATACTCGTTGTTCCAGAAATATAGGGCTCGCTCGGCAACTTGGAAATGAGGACTAGCCACGGACTTAGCCAACTGGTGGAAGAGCGGCTCCTGGACCTTGGCAAATTCTGCGGGGTCCATGACCTCAAAAATGTCTTCGACCTCGTTCAGGAACATGACCTCCTTGGTGCTGTTGACCTTGGGCCAGTACCGGAGAAGTCCAAGAACAACCTAGATGGGAAAACAACGAGTTAGACTGTGCGTCACAATGGAGACACGAAAACATGGACGGGCAATGAATAAAGGCAAGATACACCGGGGGGGAACTCACATCTTCAGTCAGAGACGCGTCCTTCTCGAGAAATTGGACAATGCAGTAGGCGAGCTGCGGATGATACATGCTCAGGCTCTTCACCTTGTGCATCGGCAGCAAGACCCGGGTTAGGAAGATCTTGTGTTCCTCCTTTAGCGGGAGGGCAAAGCCATTGATTATGGAGCCAAGAATCTCGAGCAGCTCGGCAATGCCGTTGAAGCGCTCGGTTTCGTAGGTGAACTGGAAGAAGACGTGGTTGATCGACTTGCGGATGAAGGAACGCAGGTTGAGGAACTTTCCGTAAATGCGATGGAGGGTGGTCTTAAGGAAATCTCGCTCGCGGGGATCCTCGGAATCAAACAGGTCGAGCAGCTGCAGGACAAAGCTGTGATCAATGTAGGCCTTGGCGATATTTGTGTTGAAATCTTGGCTCTCGATAAAGCGGAGGAAGAATTCGTAGACGACCTGGATATGGGGCCAGGCAACCTCGAGCACCGGCTCGTCCTCCTCGGGGTCGAAGGCCTCGCCTTGCGGGTTGACCGGCGGGGGGATGGGCCGGAATAGGTTCTTGGCGAACATCTCGACAACCTTGGGGTACATCGGTTCGGTAATGACTTGTCGGTTGTTAGCGACATAGTCGAGAAGCTCGTGCAGAGCTAGTCTCTTGACTTCCTTCGACTTCATGTCGCCGCTGGCATCGTTGAAGTCGAATATCACGTTGCACTGCTCAATCTTCTCCATGAACAGATCCTGGCGGCGGTTGGGGGGGACTTCGTGGAATCCGGGAAGCTTTTCTAGTTCGCGGTGTGCGGAGATTTCGAATCGGGAAGAGTGTTGGCGCTTCGGGGTTCGTAGGCCTTCGGGAACAACGTCCTTGGGAGTCATCTGATGTAGTCGGTCATATATGAGCGACTTCTGGCCGGCCTTGGGCGGGGCAAGATCGCCGGGGATGGTCTCGGTAGCACCGGGAGGGGGGATATGCTGCTAAACATGGAGTTAGACACAAGTATGCGAGGTAGGGTTGTCATCAGAATATACTAACCATCGGCGAGGGGCTGACGATGACAGTCGGCGGCAGGGAACCGTGTCGGGAAGGAGTGCTAGAGCCGTTAGGGTTAGGGTTTCCACCGAAACGGTCGACGCCGCCCTGCTGGCCTCCGCCTTGTTGCTGTCCGGCTTCGGGGCCTAGCATGGGATTGCTGCCCTGCGGCAAAGGCTTGTTGCGCATATCATTGAGGGTTGACGTAGACGACGAAGGAGTGAGGACGGGCGACTGGTTGGCGTCTCGCGATCCACCCGACGGAGAGGAGGTGCCGTCCTTTCCGTCCTTGTTCTTCTTGGACGACTTGTTGGAGTCTTTTCCCCGAGAAAGTTGGGCCTGGAGAAGAGAAGCACGCAATTGAAGCAGTTAGTATCTGACCGATGCCTTTGACGACGTTTGCTGAAGGGGGTTTCGGTGAGACGGAACGTACAACCCGCTGACTGAAGCGCTTCATATCGAGAAATCAGGCCCGACAGCGTTGACGGGCTAGTATGGGAGAAAAAAGGAGCAAGATTCAAGAAAAATCCCGAAGAGAAAAGCTGCCAGAATGATCCTGTGATCACGGGAGTAGAGAGAGTAGCGAGGGCACCGGCGTTTGCTATTGAGACGAGGCCGAGGCAGGGACGAAAACCAGCGGTGGGGTAGACGATGACCAAGCGATTGTTGACCTTCGAGAGATGTTGATGTTGATATTCAATTCTAATTTCACAGATCTGGAGGCTGAATCTGTGATTAAAACCAGAGGAATGGACAGAGTATTCTCCTTTTTTCGGAAGAGGAGGGGGGGTGGAATTGACGATGAAACGCGGAGAAGAGAGCAAACAAGGACAAATGAGAAGAATAATCAAGAAGGAAAAAAATCCCAGGGTCCAGATTGTCGGGTATGAGAGTAGGAGAACAAAAAAGAAGAAGGAGGCACACAGAATGCAGAATCACACACACAACTCTAGACAACAGCGGGGATATTTTGCCAGCCAGACAAGCGGTGTATATGAGAGACGATCGGAGTCAAGGAGCCAAAAAGCCCCAGGACGCGATGTTTGGAGAGATAGACACAATCGCGACCAGGAACAACACGACGATCTTGAAAAGCGGTGCGTCCGGGGGGTTTTAGAAGGGGGACAACAGTGAGGGGGTGCAGGCTGAAAGTCAAGACGGAGTAGATTGCGAGCTACCGAGCCGCGAAAAGAAAAGAAGCCGGAGAGGTGGTCGGATGGAGAGACACGAGAACACGGAGACGGAGATTGGTGATGGGGGAGAAGGAGAGAGACGGATTGATGGAGATCGTGGACGACAACGACGACTGTGTGGAGGAGCGAAAGGAAACCGAAGAAAAAAGGGTGCTGGTTGGTAGATGTCAGAACGGTCAGTTAAAGCACATCCACACGCACATACACACGCACGCAGAGACAGGAATTTAGATGCTGGTTACTGTTACGCGGGTAACTGAACATAAATAACGGGTTAAGGAGAGAGAGAGAGAAAGAAAACAGTGAAGCGTGAAATTGGCCATGGCTATACAACGGAGCTTGGGGGTTTAGTGGGCAATTGCTGGGTCAGCCACTGAAACGATCAGAGTTGGGGCTGAAATTGTGGAAGTTTACAGCGGTCGAATCGCTATCCCGTGCTACTCGGACACTTGTGCAATGAAGAAGCGGGAGCAATTGCTGGGTCGGTAGATATCCGGGTAAACCGAGGTTGACATGGGGGTGGGGAAACGCAGGGGACTCCCTAGCTGTGGATTTGATGGCAAGGGAGCACGAAAGGAGAATCAGGGAGACAGAGAAGAGTAGTATTTGTACCTTAACAGCTATGCAATACGGAGAAAGTCACTTACTCCAATGCTGCGTCAGATAGAAACGAGATGAAAGGAGACGGCAACATGCAGCAGTTGTTGCTGGTCAGAGTTTGGGGGGGAGGGGTTGCTGTTTTTGGCTCAGGGACCACAGGAAAAGACAGATGTGATGATGGATATCGGGAGCGGACACAGGACCAAACGCGTGAAGATCAGAGACCATACGGAAAACAGATTATCGGGTCTGTGTTCTGCTTTTGCCCCCCCTGCAGCGAGAATCTGAACATCTCTGATTAATGTGATGAGGCATGATGCTGCCAATGGGATGGGACCAAACATCCAAGAGTGCCTTCGCACTGTCCCAGTACGTGGGTGACGGGCCGCAACCAGCACAGCTTAGTCGATTGTGCTGCGGAACTGTGCTTTGCTTGAAGTACTGATACAGTTTGCGGTGCCGAATCCCGCACTGTCTGTCCTGCTGAGCACTGCACTTTCGTCATATTAAAAATAGCGGTGGCACGGAAGATGATCGGGTGAACGCGTCAGTCGGAAACTGCCAGAAACCGGGGTGACAGGTGGTGACAGCTGCCCACAGCTGGAAGAGCTTCTTAGGGTTTTTCTGATGCTTGCTCAGGTAACCTGCATACAAATGTTTAGAGCAAACGACATCATCTAAGCTTCAACATCAAGATTTCTTCTTGACTCTCAAACAACCGGCTTTATTTCTCTCCCCAGACCACTAAAATCCCTAGGTCCAATGATACTACCAAGCATATCATCTCCATACTATAATGGACATCTCTGAAGAGGAGCTTTCCTCGTCCCAGTCTTCACGCTACCAAGATTTGAACGACTTCGACGAGGATGATCTGGACCACGACACTCCCGTCAATGACGACGAAGATGAAGCTCCAAGTCTGCACATCCCACCCCGGAGGTTCGGTGCTGTGGAGGTTCCCATGATCGTCATGAACACCGATCGGGGCATAAACGCCTTTGGCCGAATACCCTCGTTTGGCTCTGTACGTCCGTCCTCACAGAAGACCTGTTGAGCTTGAACCTGAAGCACTGACTCCCGTCCGTAGCTCCTTGACCCTAACCGGAACTCATTACCCTTCTTTCTGAATCCTGATAACCTGCTCATGACCCCTCTGCTTTCTCACAACTCTGCCACCCACAATGTCCTATTGAAAGTGACTGTCCCCAAACGGACAGGCCGGAAGCGCAAGAGAGGGTCAAACGATCCGGTTGAAAGGCCCATTCAGACGTCTGGACAGCCTGAAAAGGAAGAAGAATCTCCGAATGTCTGTTCAGAAAGCCGACAGGATCACCCCCGGGTGTTGAGACGAAAGCTCCAGGATAATGTGTCCAACTACACGGTTGAACCAGTGGGCATGATCAAGCACACTCATCGATATCGAGGTCAGTTGACTTTCCAAGAACTGTTATATGAGCTGGTGAATTATCCTTTTGCTATTTTGATATATCGGCCCCAGCATCTAACGTAAGTATTTCGGAGTGTCCAGCTCTCGCGGATTTCCATTGGGGAGAGCCAAAATCGGAGCTTGTCTCTCAGTTTGCGGACAACCTGCTCTCAGGAGATGGTAAGAACACATCCTGCCCTCACTGTGCTATTCCGTGTCATTTCTGACTTGACTTGATGTATAGCTGCCTCCCTACGGGATATCAAGTTTGAGGCGCGTACGAATGAGTGGCCGCACGCCGACAACATCATCCCTCCGCCCAGGTTCACCCAGATGACACTCCCCTTCAACTACAACTACGAACAGAATCCCTATGTCAGGACCGTTAAAGTGGCTGGTGGAGAGGAAAAAGTTATGAACATCACTGCCGCGGTGATGATTGGGCATTTTGTCAAGCCATCGGCGGAGGTGCTCCCGAGCGGCCCACGGATCCCGCCAGATCTGACCGACGCCACGGTGGTCGAGGTCATGGACCTCCTGGATGAGCTCTTCGAAGAGCGGCCGATCTGGACGCGTCGGTCGATTCTGAATCGGCTAGGGGATCGCATAAAGTCGTGGAATGTGCTGAAGAAGTTCCTGCCGTACAAGGCGTACCAGTTCAAAGGCGGGCCGTTCCGAGACGCCGCAATCGCATATGGCATCGACCCACGAACCGACCCCAAGTACCGCATTTACCAGACACTGTTCTTCAAGCTTCCCTTCAAGGACAACACGAAGAAACGCCGGCCATCTCGTCGTGGCATGCTCGCCATGCCCGAGTACTCGCAGGACAACTCGCGGAGCCACATATTCGACGGCACGGCGTTCTACCCGAACGGCAAGCTGTGGCAAGTGTGCGATATCACCGAACCGTTGCTGGCTGGCCTCCTCCAAACTGCTGCCGTCCGGCCCAAGTGTGACGCCATGGGCAGTGGCTGGTACCACCAGGGACTGTGGGCCAAGGTGAAGGCGGTGATGAAGTGCAAGTTGCTGGCGGTGCGGTTCAACAGACAAATCCCCCAGGACGCCTTCGACACCATCCATTCCACCGGAGACACCACGCCGCCCCCGGGCCAGTACATCAATGTGCGGCTACCTCCACTGGGGCTCACCGAGGAGGAGATCCTCCTGCTCAGGGGTAACCGGTACCGCCAGCGCCGACGGAAGATGCCGGTGCAGAGCTACAACGTCATGGTCAAGAACCGGCCCATGGGGCGGAGTGCGACAAGTGAAGCTCCAAGTGCCATTCCAGAGTATGGGCAGGCCTCTGCAGATGACGTGGTGCTGGACTCCCGCGGGCACATGAAACAAGAGGACCAGCAGCAGGTCGAAGAAGACGTGCTGAACGGCGTGGATGAGGACGCAGACGAAGAGGACGATGGAAGTGACGAGGGGGATATGATGTCGGTGGGCCGGTCGGTGAAGTTTGGTGTTGAAGAGCAGTACTTCTACCAACAAGCCGAGGCAGATGACGACGACGAGGAGGATGAAGACGAAGACGATGAAGACGGTGATGAGGAAGAAGACGATGATGAGGAGGAAGATGATGAGGAGAACTACGATGATGTAGACGGCGGTGAAGATGAATATCTGGGTGCATACAAGGTGGGAGAAGAGTATGATGAAGATCCTGATGAGGACTATGATGAATAGCATCAACTGCCAGCCTCTTCACAACAGAGACCGGGTCTCTAAAGACACTATAAGATACCACCAAAGCAATAAAATGAAGTAACACAACTCTATAGGGGTTTAGCAGCCCTGTTATCTTAGGCGGGGAGGCACATATAGTACAGAGAACACCTCGTTTGTCTGTAGGCTTAAGGGTCAAACCGCTATAACGTCCTGGCTATGTGAATCATCTACGAGGAAGGAAGAGAGAGAAGGAGCAGGCAGAAGGACGCTCCTTCTTCTTTTCTTCCTCTTCGATGCTATTCACACCACACGGTATGATCTCGGATAAAGGCCCCTTATTATAGGTACTCCTTTATATTACTCACTTGTCCTTGTTCTTCTCGTTCTTTTTTTGGCTACTTAGCAGTCGCCGTCATAGTTGGTCGTGAATTTCCGCTTTTCACTACCCGTAAATGCATCACGACCGGCTCTCGCCGGATGTTCACGACATTTCATTTCGGCGTGGAAACTCGAATTTAGATCTCGGAAGATCATCGTGATATATTTAACTACATCCCAAAACATATTTATATACAGCCTGGGATTTCTCTTTTGTCTTTTGAAACTCTTTTTCTTCTTCCTCTTTTCACCACAACCGACCTTCCTGGGACTTTGAACCTCCCTCACTAGTCTATTCTCTCAACCCCAGCACTAGCCATAGGTAAGTTCGAGGCTCTGCAAGTATCTCCGGTTTCCATTTTCGATGATGTCCAGGTAGTGATGGGGTTTAAATGCTTTTGTCTAACCAGATTCCCTCCTCGACAGTATCTTTATTCCCCCAAAAGGGGCTGATCTGACAAGATGCAGGCCCACCATCCTACCAACATGGAAGAAGAGCAGCGCCATCTCTGCGAAGAGTGCAATGTCTCCTTCGCAACCTACGAGATTCTTGCTGCCCACAAAGTGGCTCAATGGTCCAGGGACAAGGGACACCAGCACTGTGCTCACTGCAATATTATGTTTGCTACTGCGTTGGCTCGGGAGCTCCATATGCGCCAGGTAGGTGAACTCACACTGAAAATGGCTATGTGGTGATGAAAGCAAAAAAACCCCCCCCCCAAGAAAAAAAGCAAATGGTTCAAGATGTGCTACACTTTCGTGAAGCCGGCATGTGATTTGCTGGTGGCTATTTTCTTTTGGATTACAAACTGACAAGACGGCTCTGGCCTCCTGCATATAGCATCATGCCGTTAAGCAGAACATCGTTTGCCCCGGATGCAAGCGTACCTTTAGCCGTCTGGGCGGATACATGCAGCATATCGAGAAGGGCATCTGCCAGGTCTTGACCCTCGACACCATTGAGGAGGGCCGGGAGGAAAAGATGCGGTTCACCACCGAGCTGCAGGTCCGCGCCGAGGCCAAAGACGGCCGGGTCAAGGGTCATTTCGCCCCGTACCTTGGAGGACAGCACATGGAGTTTGAGCAGCGCCTGCTCGATGCTGAGGAGGAGGACATGAAGATCCCGGAGTCGAGCCAGCCTAACTATCTGACCGACCCCGTTGCTCATCCCACCAACGACTGGGAGACCGACACCCACGTGGTTCGCGCCCAGACGCAGATGGTCCTCCTGTCCAAGTACCAGGCACTGGAGCCTATGGAGGAGGAAGAGGATCTGCTTGACCTCAATGCCCCCGTCACCATGCTGTCTTTCACTGACAAGGACGAGCCTGCCGCGGTCCCTGAGACGCCTTTCACTGCTGGCGAGGATCTCATTGATCTTTCTGCAGACGGAGAGCCCGTTGTCAACGGTCCTGGCACTCTGATCAAGTTCAAGACTCAGGCCCAGGCTCCCTCCCAAACCCCCACCCAGGCCCTCATCAAGGCTCCCGTCAAGGCTCTTGTCCAGGCTGCCCCTGTTCCCCCTGTTCGGGCCCCGGCCCAGGCCGCTACCGGCACTACTTGGGCCTCACGTGTTCGTGGCGAGACTGGCCCTGCTCCTCCAGTTGCCCATACTCCCGTTGCTGATGTCCCGCGCCTTGTCGATATTCCCACTGCTCGCCCTCCTTCCCCTCCTGCGACCGCTGCTAGCACCCCGGCGGCCATTGTTACGGATATGGTCCAGGCGCACGAAGATCCTCTGTACACTGATATCAATGACCCCTTCCACCCGGATTTCAAGGTGGGCCGGTACTACAACAAGTACACGGACAAGTACAAGTGCCCCAGAGACGGCTGCGGGTAAGTTTGATTTGATTTCCTGAAAAAATCCCAAAATCCCACAGTGGCGGGGAGGAGGCAACTCTCCGCCATCCCCCATCCGATCCTGTCTATGCACACTACCCTTTCCATCCTTCCCTCATCCCTTTAAGCCCTCCCAATTCCGCGGATGCACACCCTCTTCACCACTCGCTACCGAAATGCTTAATCATGATGTTTATGTCAACGTCACTAACCATTTTATCATCCCACCTGCTTCCCACAGCTCCCGTGTCCCCGCCAAGGGGCGCACCGGGAGTTGGTGTGAAGCAGATGTCTATTGGCTTGCTTCTCCTCGTCCAGCAAGTCGCTTCCGAACGCTTCCGCCCTGATTAACCACATGAAGTCGCCGGCCCACCCCGAGCGTGAGGTCAACTTCCAGTGCCCCTACTGCCTGCGCCTTTTTAAGCTAGCGTCGGCCCTTGCCCAGCACGCTGAATCCGAGGGAGTGCGTTGCAAGATCCGCCGCACGGACGATTACCGCCCCTTTGTCGACCAGCTCACCGGCGGTCTGGCTGATGTGGACGGCGTGCACGAGGATTCCACACTCCGCTATGTTATTGGCAAGCGGGCCGTGGACATGACCAGCGGCCGTCCCGGTCAGAAACTGCTGGCGTCGAAGCCCTTCGAAGACGAGGAGGCTGTCCCCTCGGCGGAGTACTGGGCCGACAAGCAGATCTGCTGGTAAATGGCGGTTTTCTTTTTCTTTTCTTTTTTACAGTCTAAGGGGAGCGCATTTAGAACGGTACTAGCCGTGGATGTTTTGGGGGGGTCCTTCGTCGTGTCGTGCCCAAGGTGGCTGGCGACATCTGGACTTGGTTGGTGGAGATGAATGCAAGCGAGCAGAGTGAGATTCGATAGGAATAGGTTTTAGGTGGTTCGGTGGCGTTTTTGCCGTTTAGCTAGAAAGAGAGATTACCTTTCCCTCAACAGATGTATCCATGCTCGGTAGCCGGTTTCCCTCTTGTCCTTCAATGTAAACTGTGCTCCTGGATCACGAAGTTCAGGACCCTCGCCAGACCCTAACCCTAACGCATCGCCGCAATCTCATGCAGGTTGACGTGATATATATGGCCTCAGTAGGTTTATGTGACGTAAGATTGAAGCACTTGCAAGCGGGAGCAGCTAATGGAGAGTCATTGCAGATGCAGTGGTAATTGGAGGACAGCAGAAAAGAGGGAAGTCTAACGTGTAACGGCAAGATGGGTAGTGTCGTACTGGGGATCTTTTCCCTTTTGGCCCCCCCCCCCTCCGCCCCGGATGAGACACAAGCCGAGACAAGAAACTAGAGAGGACCAGACCAAGAGAACATTTTGTGATATGGACCGGGACGCAGACCGGCCGGTATAAATAGAGCGAGCCCAGACTGTTCTGCTCCCCAACTTTGTTTCTTTTTCGCTGCTGCGCTCCCGCTTTCTCCGCACAGCCGCAGTTCAAAATGACGACTGACAGGCGTCAACAGCTCTGGCGCACAAGACAATTTTTTTTCTTCTCATTTTTGTTTCTGTCTGTTTCGGGGTTCTCGCGCGTTCTCCAGACTGGGTCGCGACACTTCAGCTTCCTCGGAGCCCAGAACCCGGGCAAGGTCGAGAACCTAGACACCGGCAGAGAAGGCCCGACTGTGTTCACACATGGGCCTTAGCCTACGCATGCACACCATAATGATGACGGGGGAACAAGGCACTTGAGCAAAAGTGAAAGGAGTGGAGAGGGGAAGCTGAAACGGAGGGGGGGAGTGCAGAAACGAGGAGCGGAAGATAGCTACAGGCAAAAAAAGAAAAAAAAACCAAAAGAAAACCGCAAAAGGCCTGTTGGGCCGTCCTGGGGGTTTGCTGGCTGTGGACGATCCCGGCCCGCCGGTAAGAAAAGTGGAGCTGGCCGGCCCGGCGGGGGCGGGGTATCCGGGCGGGCCGGAATGAGGGGATTTTTTACCCCAGTAATTTACGGTGCAGGACAAAAAGGAACTTGGGTTGAAGAAAACCGCCTGATTTCTTCCTTTTTCGCTCGTGTGTTCTCTTCACCGTGGGCAGATTGGCCGTTTCCGCTGCTGGGTGAGCGTGTTCTTTTTTTCTCGGTCACGAAGAAGAGCTGTTTTTTGCGTGTTCTTCGCTGGAAAAAAAGAACAAAAAAGAGAGAAGACTGGTAATGGCGCACAGTGGGGACAGCGAGGGGGATTTACTGTTTTTTTTTGGGGCTCCCCGATCTTGATGGGATGTACATGCTATATCATGATATTCCGGCTTCTGAATGAAATGCGGTGGTTTCTGGGGCGGAGCGTATATTCCCCATTGAAAAGAAACAACCCAAAATGGATCATGAAAACAGGACGGAGTTCTGCTCTTCATCACCAATTGCCATTTTCAACCTTTCTTTTCCGTTCTTCTCGTCTTTTAGTTTCTTCTGAACCGTTGGGGACTGCGGTCCAACCCCCACTCAGCCCCAAAAAAGTCGTATCATCCAATACGGCTTCTCCCGATGTTCCGCACGGCACACCGGCACCGCCGGAAGGGAGGAACGAGCGGAGTTAAGGAGAAACCAAGTGTACACTACCACAAACGGCACGATGCACACCCAGAAAAAAGAAAAGCAGGTGAGTAGGGCGTTATACTGCCCGACGCGGAAGACTTCGAGAGGTCAGCCATTTCCGATCGTCAGTTGTAAGGGAGGAGGGAGGAATATGGGTGTAGCTTAGAGAGAGATGTGGTATTAAAAAGTTGCATCAAGAGGCAGTCTTGGGAGAGCTGATTCCAAAGTGTGTGGCAGGGAATACACGCATATGCACTGCACTGTCGATACTTTCCTGCTGTCTCTGTTTTCTGCTGAGTGAGGAGACTCTTGGGTGTTATTTCCCTTTTTTGCTGGAGCTGATCTTGCCTCTAACGATGTGATGTGACGTGGCGAGCGCACAAAAACCGCCGAGAGGGCTATAACTCCTCGTTATTTCCCTTTAAACGAGAGAACACACCCACCCCCCCTCCCACAAAACGACAAAAAAAAAAAAAACCAAAGAAAGAAAAAAGCTACCCCGGACTCCCGGGCGGAGTTTAATTGCCTCGAACCACCTCATTCATCCTGAGCCGAGAGAAAACTCGGTTTCTGCTGGTCACACGACCACCGAGTTAATTAATATACGTGGTGCGGTATGTGTTTTATATTGCGGTGGGCGACTGACTGCGCTCCTTCCAAACGGAGAGTTTTATAGGGGGCGGGGAGGAAACCAAAACCAGAACCAAAACCAAAACCAAAGAAAAAAAAATCAACCACGGCGACCCTTGGAGCCATCATCGCGGTGATTCGAAGGAGCGGTTGTTATGAATTCAGGGAATCAACATGCTTCGAGTCAAACTCACTAGACTCTTGGGGTTCGAAATACACACACAACAATCGCGATATATGAAGTGTACACACCTGCCGCCGGCGCAGTCCAGGAAGGAGCGATCCGCCAAAGATGGGAGAGAGAAGGGAAGGAGCGACCAGTTCGAGGGAGAGGTGAGTTCAGAGTGGGAAGGAGCGTTCTCCGCGGGGGCCAGCTCTTGGCCGCGGAATTATAGACATCTTAACAGCCCGAGCTCAATGGTTTTCGATTGTATGTGTGTACAATACATGTGAGTTATGTAGATACATATATGTATATGTACTGTATATATACGGGCTGCAGAAGTTGCACCTCCTCGCAGCTAGGAGGTACACCAAAAAACACACCTTACGAAAAAAAGAAGACAAAGAGCACAAGAGTTGCCAAGGTCCCCCCCGTCTGACATGACACCGAAATTACCGTACAGCCCAGCTGGATTGCAGCGGCGTCCGCATGTTTGTGTCTGTTTGTCCTAGCAAGGCAAGCTGTGTGAAGAAAAAAGGTCCCGAGGCACAGAGTTCTAGGCGGATGGAACCTCGTCGTTTGTTGCTCCCTGTTCGAGAGACCGAACCGACGTTACGCCGAGCTTGGAGCCTGTGCTGTGCGTGATGTGATGTGCTGTGATGTACTGTACATGTAGGTACTCACTTACATGTGGTTGACCTGCCAGCGACACATCTGTGTCTGTTACAAACCAAAAAAGACCCCCCAGGGGCTGGTTCAACACAGCCCATTACGTATGTGCAGACGAGGCACAAAGGGTGATGGGAATGGTGGTGGTCTGTCGTCTCGTCTTACATAGCACTAATCCCAGAGCTCATATACCACCGCACACCCCCGTTTTCCCGTTCACACCTGGTGTTGTTTGCCGGACCCGAGTGTACGGCACGCCACGAAATAGCGAGGCGCAGCGTGAAGAAACAAAATTACCGACCGGTCAAAACACATCGTTAGCTTCCCACTCCGTCGGCGACATACTCCTTTTGCTTGGTGTCTTACTTAGCAGGGGAAAAAAAAAAAAAAAGAAGGAACGACAAAAAAAAGCTCACGGACAGTTGTTACCGGCGGTGTGGGATTGCTCCCTTTTTTGAAAGTCCGTTGGTGGCTGAGGGGAGGAGGGTAGGGGAGGGGAGGGAAGGCACGATCGACGGGACGAACCGGGCGCAGGAGGGCGAGAGAAGTGTTCTAGACAGCGACATGGGGGAAGGGCGTGGCGGACGGGATGTTTTTGGATGTTCTTCTTGGGGAATGCGGTTCAGACCTTGGTGGTGGTGGTTGGGTTTCGGAGTCTGTTTGCCGCGGACGAGAGATTGCTGTTACGTAGGAAAACAGACAAAGAAAACTGCAGAGTAATCACGGAGAGACATAAAACCCTGGAATAGAAAATGTGTGTGTTGTTTGTAGTGCCACCAGGGCCAACGAATATCCATACACGCAACCGCTCAGCTTTGTCTGATGCCGTGAGAATGACGACGTTTCAAATCAGTGACAAGCGCAGTGCTAATAATACAAGAACCAAACACGCAGCACGCTTTCGGGTTCTGCCTTGTGATATCTAGTCCGTAGGGATACGTAAGTTCTCACATCCAGGGCCTCTGATCCCGTCGAGCGTTGCACTCCCCACGCCCTTCAGCTTCGTCGTTGCTGAGCAGGAGGAGCGGCGGTGAACGCCGGACAGATGACGATGTGCGTCGTGTGTGTGTGTGGAAGCACGATTGGAAATCCACCCCATCCCCGGGAAGTTCCCACATCTTCTCGGCGTCCGGATTTCGTATGTGTTATATTTGCCTGTCCGTCCGGTCTGATTGCTGCCCCCGCCCCCCCCCCACGCCGGGTCTACGTAGACCTAGACAGACATATAAGGGGTTCAGGAGAAAAAAAAATAGAATAAAACCGGACTTTGCATTCGTCAGTTTAGGCCCGGCGCCGACAATGCCGGTGATCACCCATATTCCATCCTAAGATGGCGTGTGGGTGGGAGCCAGCGGACGGGATACAGAAGTTCGGCCCCGTCTCTCGGGGATCACAAGAGACCCAGAGGAAGGGCACAGTCAGATCTCTAATCTACGCCTGTAGGTTATATGAGTATATTGCTGAGCTAATATAACCCTCTGCCGTGTTGACGCGGGGAAATCCTGTTCGGAAATCCTTCCTCGCGCTTTGCTCATGGCCGATATCTCCATGTCTGGAGCTCATACGCCCACCCTCCCTCCCGTCCTTCTTCGCCGACCAGAGTCAGACACACACACACACCACGTCTGGAGAATCCCGGCCGAGGCAAGGAAAAAAAAAACGAAAAAAAAAACAGGAGCGAGAACACCGTGTGGTCGATGTAACCAGAGTCTCACAGACCAGCCAGACCTTTCCAGGCGTGCTGCGCTCCGTCTCTCTCTCTCTCTCTCTCTCTCTCTCTCTCTCTCTGTCTCCGTGCAATCTCCGCCCTCAGCCTTACCAGTGCAGCCTCTTCCACCACCCCACTCTCGGCCACACACTTTCGTGTACTTTGTCCCTCGGTCTTTCTCTCCCACTCTTTTGACCTGCCCCCTCCGCCCCCCTCTAAAAACGGCTCTCCCCGAGGAAGTGTGTGCGTATCTCCAAGTTTCTTCCCCTTCTTCGACCCAAGGACGGTTTTCTTTTACGTACTCGATATATGTCCGTTCCAGGCATCTATCATCGCTATAACGGCCCACGCCTCCCTTGACCTAACACAAGACGAAAAGCTTAGAAGGTCTGACGGGCCTTGGTGAAGAGGTCAGACGCACCGCACTGCTGCGCCCTCCAAAACAGGCGACGGATAAACCAAGTCATCTATCTGCAGAAGGTCACGGCAAGCCGGGGGGGCAAAGCCACACTACACTACACTACCCTGCACAAGGCCCGAAGCGGGAGGCAAAGAGACAGGTGTCTGTGTTGGTGTCTTTTTTTTCCTTGTTTTTTTTTCTTCGAGGGTGGGATTTTCTCCAAATTAATGTCATATATTGGAGTTTCTTTTTTTCGTGACCCAACGATACGTACGTACTCTACAGCCGCCAACAACTCTCAAGGGACTTGAAAAGCCTGCCTAGAATAGATATGTGCATGTGAAGACAATATGTAAAAAAAGAAGAACCCCCCCCCCCCCTCTTCACACACACACACACACACACCCGAAACGGGGCTCGCTCGCCGTGCTCACCGTCGTAATGCGCTTCACGAGCGCGGTGCTACACAAGCTGTTCGTGGTGACCAGGCCATCAGCCATCAGCCATCCGCCATCCATCCCCCTTCGTGACGTGGCAGATCACCACCACCACCACCACCACCACCACCACCACCAGCTACACCAGACCCATGGAGGACCGTGGACGGCCGTTGCCATTGACAGTCCATAAAAAAAAACACAACACAAAAGAGGAAATGGGGCGGTCGGCAAGCCACCGGATTCGCTGGCAGACTCTCTCTCCACATCCAACGAAACCAGACACACACTCACACGCAAGAACGCCCGAAATATGGTCAGAGTGTGGGCAAATATTGCCTGTGCTCTTCCTTTCTCTTCACTCTCTCCATCTTCCACAGAGAACCAGCCAGACTTTTGGCTGGTGGTGGCCGTTACTTTCTTACTTTCCAACCAACACCCCCAAAAACCACGCCCCTGTTCAACCGTCCTCTCGCTCCTCTTCGCCTTGGGGATGCAGGGCGAAACATCGAGCCATATCTGGACAACGACACAGGGACAAAAGAACTCTCCAAAAAAAAATAATTTAAAACTTTGAGGGCTCGGTTCTTACATGATCGACATACTGCCCACCTGCGAACTTTCATATGTGACACATCGACGGCTTGGCCGACTTACCCGCCTACAACGCCGTCCTCCGCCCATACGAGTGTACGGAGTAAAACACGAACAGCGTCAAATGCATCGTATCTCGACGAGGGTCTGTCTGCCCTCCGAACCCCACGTACACCCGTCGACTAGGGGGGGAGGAATCGCCGCATTCTTCAGGGGCTGCTTTTTCCTCCGTCCCGCGTCAACCGTCCACGTCGTTCGTTACCCAACGAAGCAAGCAAGGATACGAACACGACTCAAGCAAGCAGACGAGAAACAAGAAAAGGCCGAACCCACGAAGACGTAGCCCGGTGCCACAAGGGTGCGGGCGGCATCTTGCGGCAAGTTTGTTGGCGCCGTTGGAGAGAAGCTCATGTAGTATCTGCATGCCGGGTGGGTGGGAGGGCACTGACAACAAAACAAGGCCCAACGGAGCTTCTTTCCAGCGAGAAGGCCGTAATCAAGAATATGCCGCTCCCCCCCACCATCACCACCACCACCATTATCACCACCACTGGTCGGGGCTTGAAGTTGGTGGAAAGCGCCGAAATGCTGTGAATCTGGGGTGGTTATTCCCTGCAAGGGCCCCGTTCTTCTGCATGTGTATTCCCGTGCTAGTGAGGTAGTGAGGGAGGGAGCATCGTGGGATACACCATAAAGCGGGCTTGGATTGGAGGTGCAGAAACGAGGGAAAAATGCCACTGTGGCCCTCTCAGCACAGCCGCCATGTCGCCTCTCCCCAATATGGTAATATCGGCACCGGCTGCATGCCCTCGGCCTGCACGACAGAAACTATTCATATCAGCCTGCTAAACGAACCAATGCCCATTCTGCGCAGCATATCGATTTGCATGCAAGGCCGTGGCATGATTTCTTGGAGAGACACTAGAGACAGCGTCCTGCAGGGCCTCCTACCAGGCCTCCAAGCTGTTAACATTGCCCTGGGACAACCCCGGATACCGAGTATGAGTGGTTGGCTGTGAAATGTGTCCGCAAAGAGACCAGGCTACCGAATTGAAGCGATTCAGCAGGGGCACTTGCTGATACGAAGAGGAACACAGAAAGGGGGCATACACTCCACACTAGGAGTTCGTTACTCAAGAAGTGGTGGTGGTGGTGGTGGTGGTATGCAGGTCGGAGACACATCATGCAGTTGCAGTTGCAGTTGCAGGCGTAGGGCCTAAGTGTGTGGGCTGGCTGATATCAAAGGCACTTGGCCATTCTGGGGTTGACTTGGGGCACGCCTTGGACGGTTGTGCTTGTCGCCGAGGCTGGGGCTCATGGGGGGGCTTGAACGGTGGTATCGGTGAATGGAGGTCGCTGGTGCAGAGCCATCGGTCTCGGATGCAGCCAGGACTGGATTGCCAATCAGAATGCAGCTCTCTCCCCGCCGGCACATGTAGGCCTCGATATTGAAACCCAAGAGTCATCATATCCAGCGTGTCCTGCATGGAGGAGGTCACCGTCCGTTGATATCTGTAGCCGAGCGCCGAGTCTGCGGCCTGGCTCGAATGGACCAGGCCATGCATATCGAGTGTTGCACCGTGTGAAGGCTGGAGCGAAAAAAAGCGTGTATCTGCCGTTACCAACATGACAACATCATGACATCGTAGCGACTTTCTGAAACGCAGCGGCCTGGATGCAGTTAGAAAGGAAGATAAAAAAGTTCCAACAGCACAACACACCGTGCGAGAGAAGACCGCAGAAACCAAGGGAAGAGAAGACACACACCTGTGATCGCCAGCCTGCTCCTTACTGTGCTATCTTCGCCGAATTTCTCTGGACGAACCTTGCTGAATCCCAATTCGGAATGGTGCACGTAACCAACCACCTATCTGAGATGGTGCGGTCAACGGCGCCACTGCAAGTAGTGTAGCAGTGCGTGACACGCTCTTGGGGGGCGTTGATAGCAGGATTAGAGATATGACATGCTGGAGTTATAGCTGTTGGCATGGTTCGTGATAAGAGAGTTGGAATTGTCGAGGAGGGGTTTTGGGTTTATCCATGGGTGCATGCAGAGAGGCGGGGGGATTATACGCAGCAACAAAAAAAAGAAGAAAGAAAGGCAAAGAGGAAAAGAAGACGAGCGGTTTCGGCGGCTGCGAGAAACAATTGCTGTTATCGTGCAGTTGCATCGTTGCACAGCGCTTATTCGCACCTTCCCCTGCAAACGCAACCTCGTGAGCTGTTCGTTCCTGCCCCAAGATAGCTCCACCTGCCATACATCCTTCGCCGACGATAGCTCCTTCCTGATGGCTTATCTGCCCCCTCCTTCCCCCTTCATGCATGCATGTAAATGGAGAGCTTAGATCTGGCATCCGGACAGCATCGTGATGAAGAGAGAGAGCCGGAAGACTGAGGAAAGCCCGAGGGGGCATTGATACATCCGCAAGAAGCGTGGACTCCGGCGACCCGTGATTATTTGGGCAAACGTCGGTATATCAGTCGCTTGATGCAGAGAAAACAAGCAGGAGGAGCTACGCCGGCTTTTCGTCGTTGAAGGTGCCCACCCACTTTGTATTCTTCCCCTCCCCTCCGCCAAACCGGTTGACAGCGCTCTTCATCCCATGGCTCTCCTAAGAATAGAAGCAAACAGGGGGGGAGGGAGGGGGGGGAGGGTTCTCTTGTCTTTGCAGAGGGGGGTCTTTCCTCTAGGCGCTGTCCAGGCGGAAGCCCTGCATGTTCGTGATCTGGCAGGTTAAAAAAAGAAAAGAGAAAAAGAAAACCCCTTGATTGATGGCACGCGTCCGGCTTCTTCTGGCCGTGTGTGGCGTCTGTTTGCCCGCTGTGATTGCTTGCAACCCGGCACGGCGCCTCCGAACACCGGGCGTCAAGCGTCGTACAGAGAGAGGAAGGGAAAAAAACAGATCTCCAGACGCCCGCCAGGCCTGGTTTGGCCGAACAACCACAGCTGGTGTGCTTTTACGACAGCCGCGGTGGCTTGTTTGCCGGTGTTTGCCTCCGGAGGTGGTCGATCGGGGGCTCGTGTTCGGGTTGTGTGTGCCGACTCATCCAGGGCAGTGGAAGGCCCAGCGGCTCGGGGATTTCCGGTCGGGCAAGAGAGGGAGAGAGAGAGAGGGGGGGAAAGGCACGGCAACACAGGGTCGCGGCGCACACCTACCCTGGTGATTTTTCTTTTTTAAGTCTACCCGACACATCACAAGACGGGAGCCGAACCAAGAGGAGCAAGAACCGAACAAAAAAACAAAAAACCTTGAGATGACAGATGTGAAAAGAAAGACATCAGGGTCAGGCTATTTGCTGGTCCGTACCCCCCGCAGCTAACATCGCTGAATCGGTCCGTGGCTGCGTGGGTGCTGGGCGCCAGCCGACACATATGCACTTTCCCCCACCCCGGAGCCGAGTCGGGCGTGGATCAGAGGAGGGCCAGTTCGGGAGCAGAAAAAAAAACCCCCGGGGGGCGTTACAGCGGCCGGGGACGAGACCGCACCTCCAACAACGGAACGAAACCCATTGTTGGTTTCATGCGAGGAGTTTTGGGTGTCTCGGATAGCGAACTTGCATCCAAACACCATCAGCTGCTGATTGAAAGAATCCTGCCCGTTGACGTTCTATCTTCCTCCCCTGCTTGTTTTGGGTGTTGACGACCACCCGCATGCAGCGGCCGTCTGCAACCCCCGGCCGTACCACCGGCCGGGTGATCTTTCTTTCTCATCGTGGACAACAACCGGCTCATACTTACACTCACACGCCCAAGGTGCATTGTATACCAGTTGTATACACCGCCAGTCCCGCTCTGGTCGTACCGCCCGGCACGGGATGCCCTTCGACCCCTTTTTTAGGGAGAACGAGTGTGGTGTACGGTGCATACGTACAGTAACGTACGTAGGTCGACACATACAGGTGCATGTGGAGGTAAGTAGGGAGGTCTCTGTGTGCGTGTGTGTGTATAAGCAAACGCGCGCGCGCGCACACTCGGCAAGCTGCACCCAGCCAAGGCTGTGCAGCGCGAGATTGTGTATGCCATCGTCCGATGAGCTCCGCTGGCGACAGACAAACCGCCCATTGAACAGACGGGTGTCTGCGCCTGTGCCACGGTAAGCTGTGCAGGTGCAGGTGCATTTGCAGACCGCAGCGCACCACTCGATGTACAACATCCCGTTGGAGAAGACACACACACACAAAGCCACACCCTGGAGGCCTGCTCGGAGAAGGCATTATCGGGGTCAGCCCGCGTCGTCCAGAATCAGGGTTTCAAGCCAAAAGAAGAGAGACACAAACACTCACACGTAACTTAGTATTTTTCCTTTTTTTTATGTTTGTTAAGCTTGTTCTATTCTAGGAGGTCGACGGAAAACACACCTCGTAACGAGCAAGCGGGATACGATCCTCCTTTAATTATCTCCGTGCAGTGGTGGAAATCCCCATGATAAGTATCAAAAATCGTATGTGTCTTATTTTCTCCTCCTTCCCCAAGAAAGAGAACGACCGCGCCGGTCCCCCTTCAAAAAATAAGCCCGCGGCCACCGCCCAACTTCCGGAAGACCAGGTTTGCCTGTCGACAGAACAGGTCCCAAAGCACTGGCGAGGAACGGACAGGCCCCCGGAAGCGGACATCCGCTTTGACGGCGCGAGCGTAGCTTGTCAGGAAAAAAAAATACCAACGGTTTACGGGCAAGGCAGATGGTAAAGTGAAATTAAGGTATAACGCATATGGATGACTTGCGGATAGGGGAGAGAAGGCCGGAAGATAAATTTCCAGCGCACACCCCCCCTGGCCTTCTTCTTCTGTCTTGCGTGGCTTCTTTCTCACCCTTTCCCCTCCTCCTAAAAGACCGTCTTATCATTTCTCGGTGGAAGCGTCGCAGCTGGGGCGGGCTTGGTGGGTACGCAGAATCGAAGCTAGAAGCGGGATTCGAAGGCGAGAGAAGCTTGGTGGGGAGGGAAGGAAAGGGGCACAGGAGGAGCTCTTTTCGTGAGAAGCAGGCGCATCACATACTAACAACGTGTATTACTCGTATGTGTTTCTCTCACACGGGCCTCTTACACAGCAACCACACTGACGGCGAGATCTGCGAGGAAGTCAGTTCTCACAGGGACCTGATACTCGGACACTCTGGAACAGCCCGCACATGAAAATCTTCACCACGGCAGATCATCAGTTCGTTCGCTGCATGCAGTCGCATGCTCATCTTCCAATGCCCCGGATCCCAACCAGAAACAAGCAAGAAAAAAAAAAAACCAAGATCACCGCGCTTCGAAACATGTAGTTAAGATTACCACCGCCACAGTCCCGGAAAATCGGCGTGCGAATCCCGTGTCCCGCAAGTCTAAACAGATATTTGATTTCAGAAAAGGCGCAGGCCGCCCCTCCGAACACGTTTTTATATAAGAGGCGGCGGTTTTTTTTCTTTCTTTCTGGTCTGCCTTATCTGGAAGGGGGAATGTGCTGGACCTGATGCACGCACGGCACGCAGTACAACGGTCGTGTCTGCGGAGAACTAAAACGCTGGTGACAGCATCGCCCATCTCCACTACCGACAGTCAGGACAGCGAGAGAGAGGGAAGACAACAAAAATGGAAACGATTGAAAATTTTCCTATCTCGTAGATCTGAAACAGGAGGATTAAATAACAACGTACAGTACTTGCACGCCCAAGAGCGAGAGAGGAAAGAACAAAGTCCCCCAACGCCGGCCTTATACACACAGGGATATTCCATGTTCCCGTCGTGAAGCTCGCTGGCCTTTTTCTTCTTTTTTCTTCTTTTTTCTTCCTTTTTCTTCTTTTTTCTTCTGTTTTCTTCTTTTTGCTTTCAGGAACACACACGCCAACTCCGACAGACGAGGACCGGGATAGTTTGGGGATTAGCACATGAACTGATGGAGTCAGGAATTGCTACGAGCCTACCAGGACCAGCCTGTGTTTGGAGTGGTATTCACTCAATGAACGCGCATTGCGCATTAACGAAGATGGATGGACGTGTTAGTGGGAGGGCGCGCGTGCGGGAAGTGCGTGCAGCTCTGGAAGGAGTTGTGTGTTGTTGTTGGCTTCAGCATTGATATCAGAGCTTTCTATGTTCTGCGTGGTTTATGCACGAGGTCGATGCGCCGTCGGTGGCTGCCGACCACACTCGCTCCTTTGTGTTTGCTCGTTCGTTCGGTCTTTTGTTTGTCTTCGTTCGCGCAGTCCGTGCTGTTGCAATTTAAGCATGCGTGCTTGCTGCACGCCATACGTACGTGGTGTGGTGGTGAAGAACATGTCAAACACACACACCTTTTTTTATTTTATCTTATGTTCTTTCTCTTTTCTTTTTGCGCCCTCTGTGGCGGGTCGGCTGCATTTCCCGTGCACGCCGACCGACGACCCCCGACGAAGAGATACCTCGGAGGATTTCGTCTTTGCCATGACCCTTTCTTTTTTTGATGGCCGTGCTGGCTTGCTCTCGTCGGCCATCGTATACGAGAAAACAGCCCCCCCCCCCCTATTTCGACCGTTTTCTTCTTGCAGGAAGGCCCGGAATGCCGCCATAGCTGGCACTTGGCAGCATTTTCCCTTCCTGTTCTGAAGTTCAACCACGACCATGAGGAAAAAAGCCATGCATCATGTAACCCCGCCCCCACCCGACCCTCAAGTTGCCTACCTGCTCAGACATTTTTTTTCTGATATCAGCCAGCCATCGACACACGGCTGGTGAATGCAGATAGACGTGGGGGGGAGAGAAAGGGGATCAATCCGTCAAGAGAGGAGTAACGAAAGTGAGGGAAATACATTACATACGCAAAATTTGGAGATGTGATATATAAAAAGTGATCTGTAGGGAGGTCTCCAACCACGCACCGACTTATGGAAACCTCGTGGGATTTGTTTATCTGCCTCGAAGAAAAGCAAGTCAACACCCCTTCCGGCCTGGTCGTTTTTTTTTTCTTCCTCGGAAGGCCGGCACAGAGGCAACCACGTAGCCAAGCAGGCCACACCACACCAAGGGGAGTGTAACGCAGCCGAAGAGGCCTGTGGGCGAGGAATTTAACAAACAGCCTAGCACATATGCGGTGGTGGTGGTGGTGTTCGACTTGTTCGTTACGGAGTGGTGGTCGATGAGACTGGCCTCGTTCGCCTAGAGCAAATCATACAGCAGACACATACTGTACACACACACACATATACGCAAGCAAACAACGCCAGAGACGGACTCCACACACTACTTCCCAGACCCGGCACGGCTTTTCTTGGACTTTGGCTGTGGGAGAGGCGGCAGGAGAGTGGATGAGCTGGGGACTTTGCAGAAGCACAAGACAAATCACCAAAAAAAAAAAGAGCACGAATAGCGAACTGTCCGAAATTCAGCCAAATGCAGCGACCGAGGGGGGGGAGGGAGAAGCTATGACGAGAAATGACAAGACACGCACACACAAAAACGCCGGCCCCCGTTGTATCCGGGGCTACTGTCTGTCTATGAACAGTACTACAGGTCCTAGTGGTAGTACCAAGAAGGGCAAGCTTCTGGGCGCTTTCTCTTCGTTTGGGGAGGAGGGGAAGGAGAGTTATGTTCGTTGCATGTAACCTGGTGAAAACAACCGCCGCACTGAGGGTGAAGAATGCCTTGTGCTGGCTTGTCCACGCGTCCGCCTTATGTTTCCTGGCCGGAAGAAATATCGGACACTTTCTGTCTTGGTTGGATTCCGTATCGGCATGTTTTCGATACAGGGGGAGGGTTACGCGTGCCCAGCTGCAAAAGTGCGAGAACTGCAAGTTACAGGCGCATTCTCGTGAGCTCGTTTTCTCTTTTCCCTTTCGCTTGGCGATCCCGCTCTCCACATCGACACACCAAGAGACGGGAAACCAAGTCATCTGCCCCCTCCCCAGCCAGAAAAGGGAACAAACAAGGAACACCGAGCGGTAATGGAAGATGGGCTGCTACCAGTCTCTGAATTCTTTCCCTCCCCCTCTCGGGGACCTAATCTCACCCATTCACGCCATACAGAGTTGTCCCTGGGCTGGTCAGGTGGCCGTCGCGGCAAATCACACACCGCTGCGTCGCAAAGTGAACTATACCCGGCCCAGCTGGATCAATATGTGTAGTAGGTCGCCTGGCGTTCTTGCTCGCAGGATTATTATCACCGGGCTCCAGGAGATTGGGAGACAGCCACCGTCAGAGCCAAAACTTTGGTTGGGCCACACACAGCGCGTAACGCAGCCAAGATAAATCCGGACAGCGGGATTTGCAGCAGGGGGGGCCATCATTCAGTTCAGTACAGACTCAGACCTCACCTCGTCGTGCTCTGCAACAAGAGACAGGTCACCGCAAGCAAAGAAGACCAGCACTGGCTTCCAAGTTGCGGTGAGGACTGAGTTATCTGCTTCCCCTCAATCCACCCCGCGCCGACACAGCGGCACTACTAAACGGCCGTTCCTGGGCTTACATTTCTTAGGGTCGTTGGCCCCTTGCCC